>JAOTRC010000016.1:8401732-8422587 GCA_027497675.1 Cyprinella lutrensis | reverse complement strand
ATAAATAAACTGTTTTTATTGCATTTTTGATCAAATGAGTATAAGAAACTTTAAAAAAATATATACTTGTAATAATATCAAAGAAGCAAATACTATTTTTTATAGACAAAAAGGTAAAACAAACTATTTGAAAAAAAATGTGTGAAAGGTTTTTATTGAAAAGCTACAATGTAACTAAATGACAGGCACGACAGGCAAGACAATTGTGGCTCTCAAAGTAAAAAAAAAAATGTCAACAGGCCCTAAACTCTCTCACACTAACCATCCTTACTGTTGAACCCTAAGTTATGATGTCATTTCCCTTTCTTGCCAGGTAAAAGTAAAATAACTGATCATTGATCAACCAATATTCTGAATATGGGCACTGAACATGAACACCTTAATATCAACGGTGGTATGATTCTCTCTTTTCTCTCTTAGACTGACCTCTGCTGGACATCAACCGATGGCGAGCAAAACAAATGCAAATCAGGTTGCTTGACAGTTCGCGTTATGCTTAAACAGCAAGATCGCATCATCGCTCCCATTTAGTTTCAAAACAGACAAATCCGCTTGTGACAGTACGACCTTTCTCTCGCTCTTAAAATCTGCCCGCCTCACACAACTAAAGCTGCAGGATGAGGTTTTCTGCGGAAAGTGCAAAGCGAGCTCATGTTGCCTTCATGTTTTGTGGCAGCATGATGGGAGCGACTTACTTCTGCATGACGTTCTGCAGGCTCAGCATCATTCCCAGCTCGCCCTTCATCTTCTCCCTGTTGGCGTGGCATTCTGCCAGGTAGCGCACCGCCTGGAAGGACACAGAGCCATTAAGGGTCACGCAGGGCCATTACAGAGGCATACCGCCAGGCACAGCTGTGAGAACAAATCCATTAACACAACACCAGGACTACTCGGGTCACTGTGTCTGTATGGGGTACGAAATTCTGAAACATGAAAAATCATGGGTTCAAAAATGATAGTAAAAAATGCAAGGACGACAATATTTCTAGCTTAATAATCAAATATCCATGTCCATTTGTCAACAAAGGTTTTTTCTAGCTTCCACTGAAAAACAAGATGCTCTGTAACATTCTCAAATCATGCTGGAGAACATGGATCATGTCCACATGTCTCAGTCTGTCTTACAGAAGGGAGGAAACACTTCCTGTAGAAGTTAGGCTAAGCTTTGTGTCAATATTGGACAGCAGGTGGCAGTCTTGTGAAGTGTCTTTGGACAGCTGGGAGGGCATGGAGTGATCTGATTGGTTGATATGAATGCCTTTATCAAACAACTGATGTCAGACTACTTGAGTTTAATAATTACGTTCTTAAATTAATTTTAATAAAAGTAGTGTTTTAATATCTAATAACAAAAATAACCACTATATTAGATACCAATTATACATATTTGTACCGGTTTACTTTAGTTTAATAATAAAATTATTTTTACATGCATAACAATAATACTATTATTATTATTATAAACAATAATAATAAGCCACAATATTAGTTACAGATTGTTATTATTGGTATAAATATTATTATTGACTCAAATAACATTGTTATGTATTATTATTAAGAATAAGCCATTCTATTACTATAATATCATTATTATTGTTGTTATGTATACAATCATATCCTTTTTATTTTTTATTATCATTGATACCAAATAGGTGGCAGTCACATGTCATGCATCAGGGCCAGCTGGATGTGCTTTGAGTGATCTGATTGGCTAATATGAATACCTTGATATCGACAACTGGGACATTTAAAAATGACTGGAGGTATAAGAGAGTTCTAAAATCTTTTTATATTATGCTTTATATTGGGATGTCTGAATGTGAAACTGAGTCTAGCAGAGACTGCTTATGGCACAATAATACACCATCCTACAGATTTCCAAGAAATGTGGAAATATTGCTACCAAAACATTGCTGCTTATTAGAGAATATCAACATACACCAAAATTATTCAAAATATTTGTGATTATTATAGCATAACGCTGGAACTGCATTTGAGTTCCTAACCTACTATACAAACATTGCAGAAAGCATCTTTCTTGACTGCAAACTGGATCTTACCAAGAGCGCAGAGTAGACCACTTGTGGGTTGGGGTGGTCGAGGAAGAGAATGAGGCCTGGCAAACAGCCTTGATCTTCAACAATAACTCGCCTGTTGAGGGGGTCAGCAGCTAAGTCCCTCAGCTGATTCACCACAGCCAAGGCATCCGGCTCCCCACTCATGGTGCTCCCACACCAAGGGCCATGCACAGAAAATACACTGATCTTAGCTGAGGGGGGATCAAAAACACAATCATTTAAGATACCACGGAACTCTTTGTTAATTACAGAAAGCACACTAAGATTTATGATAATAACATAAAAGCTGATTTAAATTGAATTACATAATTTTCAGTGTGCTTAATATCTTTTTAATATGTATATAAACAAACTAACAAAAACAAAAAAAAGGAACCGGAGAAATACTGCCTGACGTCACTCAACATGTCAGTCAATACGTATTTTTGCCTCACAACACCTTAGCATTAATTTACTGATCATCTTTATAAAATTGGTTTATTTATGGCTTTCATTGTGCACTAAATGACCAATGATATTCAAATAGCACAACGAGGCCTTTAACGGGGCCTGTGCTAACCGGCTAACATTGACATGGCATCACAAGACAATGACACTCTTGAATTCTCACATGGGACATAAAACAGCATGTAAAAGCAAACATATGGCGCTGATTGCTCATTCATATTTAGTCTACAGACATCAATACAGGTCAGGTGGATCTGAATGTCTTTCTATGAACAAAAACAATGACAGCACGCAAGACTGAGAAAAGCAGAATCTAACTTACTTCTATCGGGTCATGCATAAATATTGACAGATATGTAGCCAAATAATAATGATAAATGTACAATCAATGCATTAGTTTCTGATGTTCGTGGTCTCTATCTTGTTAACCTTGTGTGTGTGTTGTGGCACTGCTGTCCACGCATAACCTTACAGCAAACACGCCCAGGACGGCTCCTCGCTTCAGACGATCCTGTCCAGCCAAAGAAGGATCCCAACAAATGATCTGATGATGGACACGAAACTGGATGTAGCTCGTGTAATAACGAAGAGATTAAATATGGTTAAAAGTCTTTATGACAGCTGTTTTGGTCAGGTAAATTTGGCCATTATCTGCGGAGCTTTAACACCCTGTACTACACTTCCTGGAATTAGACAGACCGATTGGAGGGTATGGACTATGACATCATGCGTTCTTGACCAATTAGAGAGCGTTTTACTAAGAGACATATTAATATTTCACAATAAATGTGCTTGACATACAATACAAGTGAGCATTACAGATCAACAAATCAGAGCTAAAGCTTACTAAAATATTTGTTTAGCTTAAGAAATATTTGTTACTAAAATATTAGGAATAAAATTAATATATTTATATTACAGTACATGACATCATTTGTTTCTGCATTGAGCACCATTTGGAAGCCGGTAGAAAATGTCCAGTTTCTTAAATGACGCTGAGATCTGAACAAACAGGGCAAACGAGTAAAAACATTCTTCCAAGTGCACGAATTTTATATTCACATAAAACAACGGACAAGGGTAGCAACAAATACATAAAATAAATGTTTGGTGCTATTTTATTTATTTACAACCAAATGTTTTTAAAGATAGGTTGCCATAGTCAAACTCAAAATAAAGTCAAACTGCGTTACACACCTATGCATACCTCGTTTATGTGAGTCATCTCTATGTCATGATTGGCCAGTTTAACTGCCTATCCACCATTCTAAACCACTGGTTGGCTTAATACTTCTAGGGCCCACCCATTTCTGGAATATTCTCAATGGCTATTGGCCAATATAAAGACCCGCCCCTCTAACCAAGCGAGTGCTCCCACAATGTGGAAAAACTATGGTAAAAACATTGGTTACCGGTTACCACTGGATTCGGTCTGGACAGCATTAGCATTAGCATTAGCATAGCATAGCACTAGCATTAGCATAGCACAGCCAGAAAGGTCCTCTAGAAAGATCTTTTACACTACAGTCTGGATGGTAAGATATCAATATTTCCCTGTAATGTCCTATTAGGAGTCCGGACATTTTTTGTAAACAACTTTAGGGAAGTAGGAGTGGAGACTCGTTTGTACATGATGCTCCTAAAGATCTTAATTAACTGTTTCTGTTGCGTTTGAGAACTCAGAGCTGAACTTCTTTGCAGTAAGGTAAAACTCCAGGAACAGGATTTGGAAACCCTTGCTTACAGGGATCATGATGGGTTTTTTTCATGAGTGAAAACCACTGTTACTATATTAAATATGAGATCTTTTAAAATAAAAATGTATGAGCGTAAAACATTGTTTTTGTTTAGGTTTTGATCTGAAAATGACCTAGCACACCCATGATGATGAGCTAGATCAGTGACTATTAAGATGAGTGGAAATTCTAGACTGAAAGAAATGGATCTGGTAAGTGCATGGAATCATATGTACAGTTTTGTTTCATCCTTATAGATTAATATTAAGCTTTATGTCTCCCTTAGGATTCATCATCATTATCATCAAAGCCTTATGGGTCATCCCGGAGTATTGTCAGGAGAATTGCCACAAATCTTCCATTGGCGCCTTGTGCTCGTGTCCATTTTCAGGTAAAGCGTCAGTTTTTGTTAATTCAAATGTCAATCATAAGTAAAGGAATATATCAAATGTTTTGTAATGATTTCAGCAGGTGATTGAAACTACGTCTACTACAGGCTTAGAGTATTTTGTGCACACATTGTGTTTGGGATCCCTGTTATCTTATTTTTCAATATCTAATCTATCATTTTCCCACTGCATAACCTTTAAAAATTACAAGTATGATGACATTAAACCCACCTTGAAACTTGTATTACTGTCTCTGTTTCTCTCTTCTCTACCCTTCCTTCCAGCTGTCCTGTATGTCAGGAATGCAACATGTCTGCTTTAGGTCAGTTCTCTGGTTCATTCTTGGAAAAAATCATCCAAGGGCTCTTTTAAAAAGTGCTTTTAAAAAAAAAAAAATTCTTGGCACTAATAATATCCTCTTCATAAAGAGTCGAACGACACTGTAATGTTCTAATTGCTCATACAGCACTTTGTTTATTGCTAGGTGATATTTAAACCGGTTTCGCTTGTGCTATTTACATTGCCGTGCTGTAAAAACATTTGCCGCCTGCTCTGCTGTTGTGTTTCTGATATGGGTTGAGTGCTTGAGTGTCTGTGGCAGGTGTTGTAATTATTAACTGTCCTTTAAACTGTCTTTGGGCCGCACAGCTTCATCCTTTCACTTCAGGGGTGGGTTTCCTCAACCATTCAAATGGGCCAAGCGGCCTTGTGGCCACGCTCGCTGACGTGGGCTGGATCGAAAGAGAAGAGAGCGATAGCCCTGGCAGAAATAGGTGAAAAGAATTTCTAATTGAATTAGGAAACATATAAATGTTGATGTGTGGTGTTTATCATGTATCTTATCTGTATGTCCTGCAGTTTTAAGGCAGATTCTGGGCTGTTTTTTCGCACCCAGCACCGCAGGCCCCTGAGACGCCAGCGGTCATTACCCAGCTTGCACCAGGCTGAATCTGCGCCACAGAGCCAGACGGTCATCAATGATGAAGCCATTCAGAAGATCAGCGTTCTTGAGACTGAGCTGGCCAAACTCAGAGCACAGATCGCACTGATAGTTCAGGCACAGGAGCAAAGCGCTCAATCCACAGGTACACAGGTTTTTGCTTGGTTAGTGTGTTTCTGACCTCAAACCTATTTTAAGTATATAGATGTAAAGTTCAGCAAAGTAAATACTGTGGTATTAATCGTTTTTACTCATTTAAAGTCGCAATACTTGCATAATTTCAGCTCCAGCACCAGGTGGTCCCCCAGTAAACCAAGCTCCATCAATGCCTCCCCCTCCTCCACCACCACCACCACCTCCTCCATGTCCTGCCTCTGGCATGCAGAGAAGCTACTCCGCCATTGACCTCATCCGAGAGCGCCGTGGGAAAAAAGCAGGGAAGAACACTGTACTGGACTCAGATCCCAAAAAGGCAGAGCTTCCCAGCATGCTAGATGTCCTGAAAGATATGGGGAAAGTGAAGCTGCGCTCTGTTAAGAGGTGAGTTTTACTGTTAGTTTTGGACCGTGATATCATATACAGCTTACCAATAGGGTTGATTTGTCCTTTCGTTCACAGTCATCAAGAGGACGGCCACACGAAACCCAAACCCGTCGAGCCCACAGACGCTGCAGCATTAATCGCAGAGGCCCTGAAACGCAAGTTCGCTCACCGCTATCGTAGCGACAGCGAATGTGACGGCAGTTTTAACTTGCCGGCCCCTGAAAAAAAGACCCACGCAGAAACTCCGCTGGTTAGAAAAATCACTTGACATCTTTATGACGTACGCTGTTTTAATGCTGTAATAATTTTGTTCTGTTTCTTTTGCAGTTTGGACAGCACATGTTGAAATCAACTGGAACGAAGAAACTGTTCTAGGATGAGGCTGAGCCACGTTTCTTCGCTGTGGGTTAATGGAGTTAACCTGATGACTTTATTTAGCTAACTTTTCTTGTTGGTTCGTAAATTTTGTTCGTGTTCACTTTTAAGAGAGCATGCACAAGCTAAAACACTATCGCAGTCGATCTGGTTTCCCTATTTTGTAATTTTGCACTTTGAAAAGTTCATCTCTATCAGTACGTGTTGTGCCAGTCAGCTACATCATTAATGCCAGTTACATGGAAACATGTTTTTTTATTTTTATTTGTGGGTTTAGTTGGATTTTAAGTTCAACAGTGCAAGAATTTGAATTTTTTGAAGGGATAATGTTAAACGAAAGCACCAAAGTGTATGAATGCTTTGTTTTTTGTTTTAACAAGTAGTTTTATGTGTATTTTTTAACATCTGCATTTTCTACTTCAAAGGTACAATTCATAATTGCTAGAGAATCACTAATTTCTGACATCAGCTTTTTTCTGTCATGCTGCTACCACTATAGCAATTATGAAGCACTTTTGTGATCATAAATGAGGTTTAGATGGTGCCGTCAGTAGTATTTGCTCTAATTTATTATTTTTGGAACATTTAGTAACTTGAATAATGTAGTTGTGTGAAACCAATGCACAGGATAGTATGTATAACAAGTCTATCGCCAGTCAATCATAATTTAGTGTATTATCAGAATTGTGACAGTGTTTGTACCTTTTAAAAGGGTTGTTCTTCTGCACGTTTGACCTAGTCTAGCTGATTTTTGCCAAAAACAGTGATTACAATGAAAAAAATTCTCATTTCAAGGGTTTATACCTCGTTTAAAGGGATAGTTCACCCCAAAATTAAAATCTATAACCCTAAAAGTGTTCCAAACTTGAATTTTTTTAACTAAAAAGATTTTTTTAAGAATGTTTGAAACTAAACAGTTAATGGGCCCCAGTGACTTCTATAGATGGGAAAAGTCAATGGGACCATCAACTGTTTGGTTTCACACATTCTTAAAATATTTTTTGTGTTCAGCAAGAGAAACTCATACAGGTTTGGAACAACTTGAGGGTGAGTAAATGACAGGATTTTCATTTTTGGGTGAATTATCCCTTTAATGGCCAGCACATAGGAGCAGTACCTCAGCGCAGATAAATTGAGTTGCATTTGTGATAATCCAAATGTTTGGTTTCATTATTTCACACTACAGAACCATTATGAATGGGTTTTCAGTTCTTGAATAAACCTAAAACGATTGGTGTCATGTCATTTGTCTAATGGTGTTTCTTTAGGGCTAAATTTCAACCACAAGATATTCAACACGTGATTGGGTCTGGTTTGTACAGAACAGCATGAGCTCATGCCATCCAGTAGAGAAACATTTTGTGAAAATTTATTCATCAAAAATGCAACTGCAACAAGTATGTATCAAAAGGTTATACGGCAAAGCCTTTACAAAATGGCTTGACACAGGTCGTCTCCCCAAAATGGCTGTTACAACAAACTGTAAACAGTTTTTTTTTCTTAAATCAACAGTCTTACAGCACTTACAACAAAAATACAAATCACCTAAAATAAAGCACCTCTTCTCTTTCCCAATATAAAGAGAAGCACAAAACTGTCCATTCTGTACAGAATCCAAAACCATACACAAAAATGGAATGTTCAATGTTAAAAATCCAATTAAACCAACTCTCCTCCATACTGTATATAGATATAAAACCAAAAAAGAAAGTCCACGACGAAAGGCAAAGGGTCAGACAGTGCACTAAATGGACAATGTGATGGGTTTAAAATGAAAAATGACAGCTGGTTTGGTCACTTAGCTTTGTGCATAGTTTTAAGGCATTGTGTAAGCAGTCTTCCGAAGAGACGAGAGTGGCTTTGAGACATTCTGAGAAGGACTTCTTATCTTCCTTTACAAAATACAGAGGAGAAAGAGGGGGTGGTGGCTACCTACAAAAGGCACCTGTACTTCCTTGTTTCTCCCGATAAGCAGGTCAGTGAAACCCTGAGCGAAATCCATGGAGAGTCTGTTCAGCTACGTGTCCCGTGACAAGATCCTTCTTCCATGGTCCAAAGGGTTAATCTCTGCCACCTTTCACAAAGTGACGTTCCTTCAACGCAGGGGGGCACTGTCTGAAACACAAGGGAGAGAGAGATGCAGTGGCGCACAAATGGCATTCGTATGGCATCTGATGTGTCGCACCGGCGGGGTTGCAGTCTGACAGGTTTTGTTGATCATCAGCAGTAGGTTTCGGACAAAATGTACAAGTGGTTCTTCACATCTGTGCTTAAAAGGCAATAAATCACAGAACTAACATGATTCAGTTAAAAAACAACATGTGTAAACAGTCTTCAGAGGCAGCAAAAGGACTGGGCTCTTCACATTTGTATTTTTGTACACAAGGAGGAAGATTGATTTGCAGAAGCACTGGCACACGCTCACACACGCACGCACGCTCGCACGCATTCGGTTTCACACACATTGTCTCTTGGTGCAGTTGTAAAAACCTCTCCTATAAATACTCAAGGTGTTTCAAATGACTTTCAGAGGAATTCATTGTTTCAAAATGGCACTTTAAAGCCATAGGAGGGGGTTCCTTCCTAGCCCACATTCCCTTACAGTCTTTAATCAAAGCATCGGAGCTGGATTAGTAACACCCAAAAGAAAAGGGGGAAAAAAAAGGTTAAATAAATAAACCACAATAATTAAAAGGAAACAAAAAAATGCAGCAGTAGCCAAATGAGGTATCTATGTATTGCTCTATGTCAAAAGGGTCAATTTAAAATTAAATAAATTAAATCCACAAACAAACGAAAAGAAGAAAACAAAATCATCAGTGGTTGGTTGGAGATGGGTGGCGAGCAACTCAAATGTGACGCAAGATGTTTGGCTGAGGGCAGTAGAGGTGTTCTTCCTGTTGGGGTGTCATGACTCTTGGCTTCCCTGAGATAAGGCTCTGGAACTGGGCTCTTCGGTGGCTCGGCTCGGCTCGGACTCCCCCTCCTCGGAGCTCCCTGACGCCTCGGGCTCCATGGCACTCCAACTGGCCTTGTTCAGGCCCAAATGACCGAGCATGGTCTGAGAGAGCCGTGTGTCTGAAAAACGCGCCCACTCAGCAAACAGAGGCTCCACCACATATGTCATGAAACCTGGTACCAGAAAAAGAGAATCGGAGGCAGAAATCACTTGATCAGCCAGACCTTAGAAATAAATAAATATAATTATATGATTTCCCACATCAAAATAATAATAAAAAAATATATATTTTTGATTTATAATTTATATAAATTTATATATAAAGTCTTAAATAGAAAATTAGATAGAAACCCTTAGAATACAGACAGGGATAAAACTGGAAAGTGTAAATGCTAGTTTATGAAGTTTTTTGACTAATTTTGAGAAAAAAATCTTTTGCAATTTTTGCAAAAAAAAATTATGCAATTCACATGGGGCATACGTTGCAGGTGCACATGTTATATCATTTTTATAACTATTCTCTTCCTCCCAAATTCAGGGTGAGCATTGAAATCACATAAATGATTCTTGGTTCTTACCGATTTGAACACTGGCTATGGTGTTGGCTTCACTGTCACACAGTGGACTGATTTCAAGTTTATGCTTCTTTTCAATGTCACCTAAAGAAGAAAACAATGCCAAAGCACAAAGATTAACTTTTGAACATGGTAAACTAGTAGCAAAAGCAAAGAGTTTGGTCATTGTGAGTGCTGGGTACCTTGGTGGAAAAACTCCTCTGTGACTTTCTCACTCCACTGTTTGCTGAGCTCCCACGGTCTACATGGGTTACAGATATCTGCACACTTCAGGGCCATCTGGAACACATGCACACGTGGATTTGTTTTTAAGTGCATTAAAGTGTCTGTCTTTATTTACTTCAACAACATCAATATTAGCAGTATAGTAACTAAAACAAACTGTATTCATAAAAAAATATTCATTTAAAAAAAAATCACAAACAATTTTAATAAAAATGATTGAATGAGTAAAAAAAACTAATATTTAAAAGATTATGGCCCTCTGTCAAATTAAAGATTTTGGTAAAACTTTACAATAAGATCATAGGCTACTAATAAAGAGTATTTATACATTTTAGTTAACATAATTAAACAAAATACATCAATAAATAAATAAATAAATAATAATATTAAGTAAAATAAATATTTTAGAATAAATTTTCATTATGGATCCATCTAATGTTAACAAACGCAACCTTTTACAGCAAGGTTCCATTAGTTAAGGTTAGTTAATGCATTAACTAATATTACCTAACAATGAGCAATACATTAGTTACAAATCTTTGTACTGTTTTCAGAGAATGTATTTTGATTAGCAGTGCATTTAGTTCAATTCCTTAAAAGCAAACATCTCAAATGTATTCAAAAAGCCATTTTGGTGCAACATTTGTATATAGAAATAAATATATATAAACTATTTTATTGTTTTATTGAAATTGGTATTGAATACCAAATTCCCACCTGCAGAGAGAAATGCCGATGAGAAGAGTGTCCTAAACACAGGCTGTTCTCATCCAGATGTGTCCTGAACCGGGACAGATACTCATTCTGTCGGCTGATATCTGTGGCCAGAATCAGTGATCCCAGCTGCCTCTCTATACCCAAACTGTTAGAGACCAATTAAAGTCATTTACAAGTCTTAAAGAGACAGCAAAAAAAGCACCTTTTATATGAATACTCTAGGGGTCAAAAAGAGAAATGAAAATTGAATGTATATATATAAAAAAAAGATGGCTCTTTTGTGGTGTAAGCTCTAGGCTATAAAAGAAATGCGGAGGCTGACCTGTCCTCGGCAGGAAGATGTGAAAAGAGTTCGGTCTCTCTGAGCAAACCCACTGCAGACCTCCAGTGATGGTTCTCCAGAACTGAGGTATTCTACAGAACGACACACACACGTCACTGCTGATCGACTTTGAAATATTTACAAATACAGTAATGTACTTGAAAGTACTTAGACAATCCTCTAAGTACAATGTATGTGTACTTAGAGGATTGTGGAGCTAATGATATGCTTAAATCCAGTGATTTAAAGATGGTGCTCTAACCCGGTACAAAGCTGCAAGGTAATGGTTGGTTTTGATGAGGAAAGGCTGGTTAACTCCAGGGTGGTCCAGATCGTGTGTGGCCGCTGCTAGCAACCCTAAGAGGATGTCGAATGATGTGAGGGACTGGGCGAGCTGTGAATACAGACACACAGAGACAACCGTAAGTCTGTCAGTACAGTAAAGTAACAAGGGAATAATGGTACATTTCATAAAGGACAATTACCTTGGGTTCTCTCAGGTAACAGTGCATGGCCTGGGTGACATCAGCAGCATGGACTGCGTTATGGTAAGGGTTTTGGTTGTGGTAGTCTTCTTGAACCAGAACTTTTTAGAACCAAAAGGACAACATTTTATCCAAGTAATTCAGCAAGGTTAGTACATGTCACTTAAATCAATGATGGCAATAAAACAACAACAAATTTCATTAGTTAGATCAGTGCACTGTGGCATACAGAACCTCGGTATTGTAAACATTTTGGTATGTTTATGATACTGATTTTACATTTTTATAATAATAAAAGAAAATAATAAGTAGTATAAATAGTGAAGGTCACAGCCAACCTAAGTATATTCAAAATATGGAAGGACTTATTGATTGCATCAAAAAAAAACCTCATATTTACATTTAATATGTCCATCTGCTGTTCAAAGTATAATCATTTCATTGATTATATTCTTGAATGTATTACAGATTCATTATAAAATGTATAATTCATGTAAATAAGTATTTCCATTTTTCAAAAAAGTTGTTGATAAATTACATAATTATTATTATATTATATTTAAATAATATTTAAACATTATGGTTACTTTTTAGCAAATTTCCAATACTGCATTTGGTTTAAAATGTATGATATTTCACTGAAATGTTACATAACACATTTTTTATTAAAACAGTAAAGGAATTACAAAAGTGTTAACACCTGCAATTAAGTTCATAAACATTCATACATTTATATTTGTTTTATAGCCTTCCATTTGCACATTGTTTAGAGCAGATTACTGTGCAAAATGTGTAAAGTATTTTTAATAAAACAACTGGTTCTGTTTTTTTGTATATAGCATAAAAGGGGTGGGTGGTCAAAATGTAGTTAGTATCAGCCCTAAACCATTTTTATTCTGAAAAAAAAATCATTAAAAAACCTTACCTAGAAATTGGCGCACTTTAACCATGTCTAACTGGAAGAGCTCGATGAGGCCATACTGGTTCAGCAAATGAAATGTCAAGAAGACGAGACTGTTTCCTTAAACGACAAACAGCACAAAAGAAATGAGGGATTGGGCAAGGCAATGCTTCATCCTCAATATTGCACATGCATTATTCAACCAGCAGGTGGCAGTGTTTACAATAAAGTGAAGGGAAAGCACAAGACACACATGTCAAAGGGGTACAAAATCGAAATTTTTACCATTTGTAAGTCTGTCAAAGAGGAATATGTCAAAATTCCAGGATCCGACCTTTTCAAGCATACACTGTGAGGAAATTACAGTGATCACAGATGAAAAATCAAGAACTTATTTTAAAAGCACAACAAATATTGAATATTCAGAGTTAAGTAGTCACTCGCTGCATCTGAAATTGAATACTTCCCTACTATATAGGATCCGAAAAACAATATGCCAAAAAAGTAGCATGTCCGAATTCAGTCTTCTAGAAACAGAAAGTATGAATGACCTCCTACTACTTTCACCAATATTCTGAAGCACGCATTCGACGGACACTTCATTATCCCATGAGGCCACGGGAGAGGATATGTATAACAAAGCTATGCAACTGATGAAGGTCATGTGACTAACAACATGATGGATGTAGTACATCTGAATTTCGATATTCATACTATATAGAGTATAATTTTTTTTAAATGGTCGCGAAGTTAGTAGTACCTCCTCAGTATGCGATTTCGGACGCACTGAGTTTTAAGCACAGTGTGTGTTTGTGATCCCATACCTTGGCTTGACCACAGTAGTCCTCATCCAGGATATGGAGGGTGTTTAGGTGTGGCGCTCCTCGTAGCAGACGGGACGAAAGCAGGTGTCGCTGAAAACTAAAGAGCCTCCGGATTCTCCGAGCTGGAATCGACCCTGCTGACTCAGCACGGGCTACACACACACACACAAACACACAAAAGAGAGAACATGGAAATTCCATGACGCAAGACACCGGATCCTCAATAAATGATTAGCATATTCAATAATTACGCTGAAACTGCCTTCACATTTTTAGCATTTAGTGTCTTTAGCTTCGGTTCCTGTCAAAACCACCACCCCAGCCCCTATTACTGGAACCCTTGTTATTTTAAAGTTTGGTTGCTATCGTTGCGATTGTGTTGCTCAGGCAGCCTACAAGAGGTCACGCCTGACCGAAACACAAAAGGCAAGAACAGTCCGAAGAGAGTCTTTAAAACAGTGTTTCATTTCACCATAACAAAAGAGCAATAAATCTTTTCATGTGCCCTGTGTACATTCCCCTAAATTCAGCTCACCTAGTATGAACAGAGGGACATGCACAGAAGTGTGTGTCACGGCCACAGACTTGAGACTAACGTGGCATTTTCTCACTCAAACCACTGCCTGCTGCTGCTTCTGATTGCTTTTAGAGGGAAAAGCTGCTCATAGCTGCAGGTCTAGGATCAGTTTCTCTGTTTTATTAAAGTGTTTTCTAGGGACGCACAATATATCGGCCAGCATATCGGTATCGGCCGATATATGTTCATTTTTAATTTTATCGTTATCGGCCTGGTAAGAAAATGTGGCCGATATATTAACGCCGATAAACAATATATTATTCCCTTCAGCTGAGACACTTGAGCACTGTTTATGTGTTTGAATTTCTTCAAACACATAAAAATGAAAATACGGTTTGGTAGAACATGGGCAGCGCAAATCGGTCATATCGGCTATAAAACACTGTAATGAGAACATTGATCTAATTGTGAGACTTTTGTTTTGGTAATCAGGCTCTCAAAATTAGGTAAAAATTTGGATTTAAATTTATCGGCCGATATATCTGTTGTCGGCTTTCAAATATAAAGAATTATCGTGTCGGCCAAAATTTTCATATCGGTTCATCCCTAGTGTTTTCCCAACGTTGAGCTATGTAGCCAATCACTGAAGTATTTGTTCATTTTTTTAACGCAATGGCCATTCACAGGTGTTTAAGGCCCCCTGAATTAAAAGATTTTTTTTTTAGCTTTTAGTATGAATATGTTAGCATTAAAGTTATTAATAAGCTGGTGTGTTCCAAAACAATGACAAAATTCGCATTTGGGCGATATAAGCATTCAAAACTTAGTATCTCAATTCCGCTAAAATGCTTCCATCTAATCAAATGCTCTCTAGAATCTAAAGCGTCCCGCTCCCTATGCTAAAAGTACCACCTGGCCAAAGCGACTGCTGACACGTTACGCAGCAAAATGGGTTGGAGATAGCAACGGTACGTTGGTTAAAATGGCTAGAAGTTATTCACACCTCAACTATTGAATCCAACGTATCATCAGTGCTCTGATTCGCTTCCATGGTGCTGTCAAGTACGACATGAAGTCTGTGAGGTAAACTAAATGCCATTGGCTATTTGAAAAAAAGGGAGGAGCCATTCATTATGTCCTGCCTTAGCTTCCAGTTTCAGTGGAAACTACATCAACGCATTATACTAAGCTGCACGTTCAAAGACACTTCAGTTAAGGATCCTCTAAGTTACGATCAACTCGCAAATCCTCCGATTTTAACAAAGTGTTGACATTATGTAAATAAGAGATCCATTGTGCAATGCAGACAGCTTCCTTTATTATAAAGAAACTTCGTGAGATCGCATCATGATGAATTAAGACAAGTGACAGCTTTTTAGTGATATTAAAGGGACTGCTCTTTGCACGCTTTTATACGCAATAGATCAGAATTAGAATAAACTTACACTTAAAGCTACACTGTGTGATTTTTACCCCATCTAGCGGTGAAAATGTATATGACCATCCACTAAATATTAGTTTCAGTTCCTCTCAATTCTGATTTCGTTTTAACTCCTACGGTGGCCAATGTAGTCCAAGATTAACATGGCTTCCATTTCGACCTCGTCCATGAGTGTTAACGCAAATGTAAACGCGAAAGGCGAAGCTTGAATTAACGGGTATGTCCCTCTTTGGCTAATGTACTTTCAAGATGGAGGGGCAACTTGGCGACATGGGATGAGTAGTTTAAAAAAATGGAAAATCAACACTTTTTTTAATCTAATTTCAAAGTTGTTTTAAAGCTTCAAACACCTATGGAGAAAAGTAATACGTTCAGAACAAAGAGTCCCTGTAGCACTTTGCTCCACAGAGGTAGGAATGTGTGCATGTGCCGGACGGTCTTAATTTGGTACTTACAGTGCAAAGTGCGGAAATCGACGCCCAGGTATGGGTGCGAGCCTCTTCGTTCAGGTTCAAAGCCTACCTGACTTCTCACTCTCACATCTCCTAGAAGGCATCAACACACAGGTCCTCAAGAGATTTGTTTGCAAACACAACGTACAGCAGGTTAAAGGCCTGGCTACTAGGGGACAGAGACACAGACATACACACACACCGCGGATGGATGGGGAAAAGGGAAGGACGGGGGGGGACTGACCATGCATCGCCATGCCAGAGGGACTTTATGCATTAGTATTCAGACGGCTAGGAGCAAAGGAGGACGCATGGAAGAAAGACAAGCTTGTGCTTCAGCCCAGGACAGAATGGAGAGGAAATCAGAGGGACTTCAACGAGGCTGGCCAAAGCTCTAAAGTCGCATCTGTTAAAAAGTCATTCAATAGGCCTTTTCATCAAACTCTGGCTGTGTGTGTGTGTATTTGCATGGAGAGGGAGAAGGAGGGGGGACGCATAAACTTTTACTGAGTAATGGCAGCCTCCGACATGTCAGTCACTACTGATTGGAGTTCATGTGCAGTAAAAAAGTAGTCAACGTGTAAATAAGTCAAACAAATAATAAAACAGCCTCCCACCAGTACATTTACTTACTTGAAAACAGCTGTTTGAATATTACACAAGCCCCTATCAAAATACCAAAACTGTGAATTACAATTACATAAAAAACACTATTAAAATGAATAAGACAAACATGAGAACAAAAAAAAAAACAGTAATAGATACGGACCGACCTTACAAAGTGTGTAGCACAATTGCACACATGCAACAGGCGAATCAGACATTTAAATAAATAAAAAACCAGACTGAAGCTATTCGGACATGCAGAAGAAAAGCCGCAGAGGTCGAGGAAGCAAGACCACATCCAAATTATGGAACCAAAAGTGCGCTCTTGTTTTTTCGCCAAACCTCTCGGACGCAACCAGAACTCATCTCCTGACCCACAAATATAATTAGAAGACATTTTAACGTGAGAAATGCCACTGATTAGACTGCGCCCACTGATGCAGGTCTTTAAGGAGGAATGGTGTGGAAGAGTTATTAAAGGGATAGGCCGTGAAAGCGAGTGAGCGGGGGGGGTTTGTCTCTCCTGGTGGTGAGATGTGTTGGTTCATACCTGGTGTAAACACGAATGAGGGTTTGATTGTTTTGTTTGTCACAGCTTAAAAACAAAACAAAAAAAGAAATTACGATCAAATATTAGGTCAGGGTTAGCTTTACTGGGTTTTTGGCTACATGCTGTTACTGAACGTGTAGACAACACTCCAGGTTGTTATGATGTTCTAGTGTGTCGCTAATTCAAGGTACAGTGACAGAAAGCAAAGCAGTCATACGGAAGTGGTAAACTCGGACATGAACTAGTCTTATTGTGGAAACACCAGTCAATCGGATTTAATCGGACGTGTATATTTTGATGCGTTTCATCCTAAAAAGGTAATTGCTCGATGAATGGCAGAGAACGCATTTGGTGTAATGTACACCAAGTTTTGAAATTCTGATAGTTGTTCTTGTATTATGGCCAAAACATTATCATAAATCTATAACATTGTTAAAAGGATAGTTCACAGAAAATGTTCATTTACTCACCCTCATGCCATCCCTGATGCATATAACTTTTTCTTCTGATAAACTAATTTCTGTGCGTCCACATAATGCCATTGAATGAGTGTCGCTCGGTTGATGCTTAAAAAAACAATGTATGGTAATCCATACAACCTCAGTGGAAGAATCAATATCTTTTGAAGCGAAATATGTAAGAATATTACAAATCATCACCAGTCTACTGTCAAACGAGTGTTCAAGAGAGGGATGTTTCAACACGTAACTTCACAACACATTTAGCTTTATGTCAAACTGAACTTGTAAACACGCCTAGGACAATTGAACGGAAATTACGGTGTATAGTTTGAAATTAGTATTCTTACAAATAACCAATGATTATTTAATTTGCCAAAACATTACATGCACAGAGATTATTTCTTTTCCTTAAAATCTTCATTTGTGTTTAACTGAAGAAATTCAGTCATATACATCAGGGATGGCATGAGAGTGAGATATTTTTCATGTTAGGGCGGTTGAACTATCCGTTAAAAAAAAATAAAAAATAAATACGATTGTTACATGCATACGGCAACTCTCCGACATGCAGTTAAAGAGAAAGTGCTCTTGAAGGCTTATATCGTTGTGCCATAATCTATTGCCATCTCTTAACTTAAAACTTAATTAAAAAACTAAAATATATCCAATAACGAGGTGATAAATATACAATAACAATCAATTAAAAAAACATAAAAATAATAATAAAAAAAATTCCAGCTGATATATAAATGCAGAAATATGTGCAGTTTATTTGCATTTCATTTCCCGCCCCATCTACCTGAAGTTATTTCCACATGCATTTTGCGATCTAATCACACTACTTCTGCATTTAACAATACTAAAGCAATACTAAAAGTTTCACTTGTGCCGATTAGATAAGTGTTATTATAAACTGCTCTTTTATCTGTATCTTTGTCTAGTTTTCCCATAAAACTGTCTAAATATCCTTAAAAACGTGATGGATTTACTTGAAATCAAAATTGCCAAACATTGAACAAATGACTACAAGCATTAACCAGAAGTGCTTCAAAGGTTAATCTGACATTGGATTACGTATAAATCATTTTTCGATTTGCAGTTTGTTCATATGCAGCATTTGAACATCAGGCCCTTTCAGAGCTGTCCTATAACCTCAAAGGGTCCGCAGGGTCAGCAATCAAGCAGAGCCAGGGTTTGATAAGTATTAAATCAAAGAAAATTTCAGGGAAACACTGAGCAATTCCCAGTTGACGAATGACTTAAGCTGTGGATGTAATGACGAGATTATCAGAGGCTTTTTGACTGATGTTTGAGGCTCTTCTTCTTTTCTGTTACACAATCTGGCGTATAATGTGCAGTAACTTCCAGTGCAGAGTGGTACATCTACCCTGTGTCTGCATTTGTTTACAGGTTGAGTGCGTGTGTGTTTGTGTGTGTTAGACGGGGAAGATGGTGCTTACCTAGCATGCGAATATACAGAGCGGTTTGATCAGAGCTGTCATAGGAGATTGCTCCGCGTCTCTGTGGGGGAAGAAATGCAGATGAACGTCAGTATTTGCATTTACTCAAACACGTGGGAAAAAAAACTAATATAAAAGCCAAATGCTCAGCAGTGTTTATTCAAATACGGCTCAAATTACACCACCACAACTTCAAGAAAGAAAATCAGCTATTGTTTATTTTATGATATATTTTGCTGTTCTATGAAACCATCTGCCATACGTTACATTTTCCATGTAAATATGCTTTAACATTATACAAATTTAACCCGATTTAATGTCAAAGGGATTTTAAAAGGGTTTTAAACTGCACCATGACAAAAAACCACACAGATTAACAATCCAAACTTTCTGATGAAAATGAAATATCATGGTATAAGACTGCTAATCATTTATTAGTATGGTAAAAACATGCCGTAACACCAACATTTGAGTAATAAATATCTAAAAGTCTAAAATATCTAAAAAAGTATCTAAAACTAATTATATATACATACATATACATACATACATATATAAATACAAATAATCTGTGACTCAATCCTACTATAATCACGTGAGGGAAACGCACATGCTGGAGGGTTAAACGTGAGCTCAACTGTAACCAGCCCAGCCTCCAGTGCACACACACTCACGCTGCAATTTCCCAGCAGCAAGAGGAAGCTGGAGCGGAGAAGCTTGCTTCACTGAATTAAAGCGTGCATCATCTGTCCAGTGTAATCTGTTCTCCTGTTCATTACACTTCCATACAGGGCCATTCAGAGATTAATTCATGAACAGACACTCGCACCACTGCTCATTATGCAGAGGCGAGCGTGATTGGCCGCCTGAGAGCGGTGGGCGGAGCATTCCCTGCCCACAGTACTCCAAAGAGGCCTTTGTGTGCCGAACACGTAGTTTTCGTACTTGTCGTTTATTAACGGTAGCACAGGTTTATCTTTTAAGACGTTACAGGCACTGCTAGCACAAAGCACAACTAGAGGACAGCATAAGGGCTTGTAATAAAACGCTTTGTGAGAGAAAGAGACGACTTGACGTCGAATACGTCACCCTTTCTCTGTCATATTTTCTTTGTCTCTGAGTCTGACAAGCACTCATCCATGGGAACTCAAAAAAAAACACATGCATAAATGGGATCCTTTGGAGAAGATGAGGAGAAAGGTTCACTGTGAAAAAACAAGACCTGGCACATCTTGTGCCGCCATATACCCCAAAAGAACCCGTGCATACACAGACAAAGACGAGCACTTCAGCGCAGCTTTTAGATGGCTGGTCTGGGTGTCCCCAGATGGCATACAATTCAGTTTCTGACGTCAATGGACTGAACCAATTTGCATACTTGATTTTTATCCATTAACAGCCCTCCCGCGCCTCGAGCCTCTGCCCAATAAAACTGCAAATGCACAAAACTAGGACTATCACTAAAACTGCAATCCATGCGACGATACAGTACATCTCAACGTTTACATTCAGGTTTTCTGTCCAATTTTTTCAATCAAACAGCAATTGTTGCCAAGTGCATTCAACATATTTTGTAAAGTAAAAATAAATATTAAAAATACACAAAAAAAACTAATAAATAAAACAAATAATGTTTTTCTTTGTATTTATTTAGTCAAAATCACACATTTTTAAGAAAGGAATAGAAAAAAAAACACTAATATGAAACAATAAAATCATAAATATTAAAAAAGTAATATTTCCCAAAATACAAAAACATTTTAGTACATGAAAAACGTCAGACATAAGAGAGATTTAATAGCACACCAAAAATGAAAATTCTAATCGACATTCAGCCTTATTTTTGAAAAGT
>JAOTRC010000016.1:8328536-8340705 GCA_027497675.1 Cyprinella lutrensis | reverse complement strand
CACAAAAGGTTCTTTATATTGGAAAAGGGTTCTTTAGAAAAAAAAATAAGAATAAAGGGTTAATTTATGAACTTTCCACTAAAAGGTTCTTTGGACAATCATACATGGTTCTTCATATGGCATTGCTGCGATAACCCTTTTTGACCCCCTTTTTTATTTCTAAGAGTGTATATCGCATTTCAAATATATATATATACTGTACAATACTGTTCAAAACACTGTTTAGGCACTGAATTGGAATTTAAAGGAATAGTTCACTCAAAAATGAAAATTCTGTCAGTGTTTATATTGTTCCAACCCCGTAAGGCCTTCATTCATCTTTGGAACATGAATTAAGATATTTTTGCTGAAATCTGAGAGCTGGATCACTCCTCCATACTAGTCCATAGGCTTCTTGGGGGATTGAAACTTGCCGGCCTAGAAAAGTTATTAAAGACATCATTAAAATAGTCCAAGTGACTACAGTGGCTCAATCTTTACTTTTTGTGTGCAAAAAACAATGAAATAATGACATTATTTCAACTATTCATGTCCTTCTCTCTGTACCTCGAGTCAGGTTACTAGTTTAACAGCGTATGATCTATTGTTGTACGTCACACGCATCACACACATGAACGGTGTCGGCTAATAGTAAGCCTACGTGTGACGTAGCTCTACGCAATTACACTAGTTTAACTGACTAGACCCCAAAGAGAAGGAAATGAATAGTTGAAATAAAGTCGTTATTTATGTTTGTTTTTGCGCACAAAAAGTATTCTCATCGCTTGATAAAGTTAAGATTGAGCCACTGAAGTCACTTGTACTATTTTATCGATGTCTTTAATAACTTTTCGAGGCCGGCAAGTTTCAATCCCTCAAGGAGCCTATGGACTAGTATGGAGGAGTGATCCAGCTCTCAGATTTCATTAAAAATATCTTAATTCGTCTTCCAAAGATGAACAAAGGTCTTACGGGGTTGGAACAACATGAGGGTGAGTAAATACTGACAGAATTTTCATTTTTGGGGGAACTAACCCTTTAATTCAGGTTGGCTTTGTGACGACATGCCCTGCTGCTGGTCCACTATGTTTCAATACAGAAACTGACTTTCAAAATCAAACAAAAAGGCAGTAGTAAAAAGTAACTTTTCAAAAGGATCTTACTCCAGTTCCCCTATTTTAAAACCTGGCAGGTCAATGTGTTCCCAGAGAACAGACTGCCTGCTTTAAAAATGTTTCCAAAAGTAAAATGACAGAAAAGAAAGCTTTTTGTGTCATTGTAATTCTTCCTGAAGAACCGTTTTCATTTTCTGACATAGTAGGAATGTTTCCTGAAAGCACCCACATTTTCAATGTGAGAAAAGATGTCTTGATGCTTTAGTCTACTCTATAGGGACCAGATTTGATTTGATGTAAGAAGAATTTGAATCAAGCTCACGTTCAAAACGACCCTAAAATGGTTTCATTTATTCCATATATTCCATTCCATTTTAAGAGTCAAAATTTGTAAGCCAAAGAATTGCATGGCTTTATTCCCATTCTCTTGGGACAGAAAACACTTCTGCATATTCTTGCCTTGAGGAAAAGCTGTACGTGTGCATCATAATGCGGCATTTGTTTCATGTGCCATGTACAAGGAACGAAATTCCACTCTCCAGCTCTCAGATCTGTTAACGTGATTGGTG
Organism: Cyprinella lutrensis; assembly: GCA_027497675.1. NCBI lineage: Eukaryota > Metazoa > Chordata > Actinopteri > Cypriniformes > Leuciscidae > Cyprinella > Cyprinella lutrensis. The sequence goes on along the minus strand of JAOTRC010000016.1, from coordinate 8,339,042 downwards.
TATCCAAACCTCCTGGAGAATTGGCTCGCATCTAAAAAAGCCTTTACTTTTCAAGCAGTCAAGTCTCGGAAGTTGTCTAGTAGAAGTTTGGTTTTTAGAGCTCTGCTTTAATGTGCATCAAGTTTTATAGAGCTCCAGAGTAATTAAAGGGTTGGTTTTCGATTTATCATGATTATCTCTGTTCAGTGAGCTGCAACCTAAACGACTCTGTTGGCAATATTGAGGAAAGACTCAAAAGAACAATAGCGGGAGTGAAGGAATGACTCATGGGCAAGAAACACAATGATTCACACTGTATGAACTGCATTGTATTGCAAACACTATATTGCCACAGGACTACTGGACTCTACATACACTGTTTTCCAATATCACATCATGTTTCCTTAATGGGTTAGTTCAACCAAAAATTACCATTCTATTACTCACCCCATGGTTTTCCAAACCCATAAGACTTCATCATCAGAACACAAATAAGGATATTTTTGGATTAAATATGAGAGCTGTCTCACTCCTCCTATGCCAGCCCAGGAACGTTAATAAAAACTTTGTTAAAATAGTCCAAGTGACCACAGTGGCCCTCAGAGAAGAAAATTGAGTTAAATGTTGAAAGTTGAATAAAGTCATTATTTTTGGGGGGTTTTGTACACAAAAAGTATTATCATTCTGGTTGAGCCACTGTAGTCACTTTTCTGGGCCGGCAAGTTTCAATAACATAGAAGCCCATGGAGGAGTGAGACAGTTCTCATATTTAATCCAAAATATCTTTTTTTTTTTTTTGTTCCGAATATGAACGAAAGTCTTATGGGGTTGAAACAATATGATTGTGAGTAATTACTAACAGAAGTTTCATATTTGGGTGAACTAACCCTTTAATTTTAATGAGTGTCTTAAAGAGATAGTTCAGCCCGAAATGAAAACATTCCTTTCAGTTTTAAATTCTATCTAAACTAAGTAACTAAGGGTGTCACGATTTCGATTTTGAATCGAAATCGATCGGAATTAATATCGTCGATGCTGTCACGCCCCCATGTCATGTCTGTTCGGCTTGCCAAGCGGAAAAAAACGTGTTGAAGTGCTGCAAGTCTATGGTCAACCTCCTCTAACTTAGTTACAGCCATTCAAAAGGTGAACATGCAAATTCATTCCCTGACATTAGATGGTGCCAATTTGCAATACCACTCCATAACAGTTCTCTTTTCTCAAGATGTTTGTAGTCGTAGTCGCGTTTGTCAAATAGTTCTTTATGTTCTAGCACCAACGAGAACAGCAGCTCTACATTCTTCTTGCCTTGCATCTTCCTCGCTGTGTAGTGTAGACGGCGACGCGTATATCTTCTTCGCCGTTGCTCGGCAAGACCGTTTTGTGTTTGAAAATTGTGTTTTACTGTAACTTCAGAAGCTCCAAACACGTGAGCAAAAGCGCCAATCTCATTGGTGGGATAGTGGGATAGCGTCAAAATAAAAAAAAAACGAACCCGATGTGTTTTTTAAAAAATGATGCTTTTACGCGTCACTCACATTGGCGCCCTTTGTTTAGTCACGAGGCGTTAAACATCGGCGAATAACGCGCATGAAATTCTTCCCGGTGTGAACAGGCCTTTAGAATCGAAAATATAATCGAATCGAGGATTTGGAGAATCGTGACACCCCTAAAACTAACAGAAAAACAGGTGAGTTGCCCAGCTGTGATGTTTACTTCAATCTGAAGTTTAAAAGGAGTCATCCCACAACCCAGAATCAAGAAGCTAGAAAGAAATCAAGCAACCACCTCTAGAGCAATGCAGCAATGTAAACATGAATCCACTGCAGTGGCTTTCCCAGGAGCTCATAATGATATCTATAAAGCACAACGGGAGTTGACACATGGAGCCTCTCAACACTCTTCAAAGCAATGACTCACCAGCTTTTATTTAGAGTAGATATGCAAATCAGATGCCGCAGCCATCACCACGTTCTCTCCTGAACCCTTGACAGAGCATTAATCACCCCATCCTCGAAACATCGCCCGCCGCCCATCGCAACGTCACAGACACCTGGAGATCAGTTCATTGTCTTCTTGCTGTAATGCCAAAGAAAGTGTTAAGTACGTCTACAGGCTGGTGTGGTTGGACAGAAGAACATGATGCATAATCTATCTGTTTTCAATGTAGAGACGCATTTCAGAGGAAAAAAAAGTTTCACAGTACGACTGTAAAAATATTACACAATGACATTATGATAAACCAAGAACAGGAGCAGAATTAAGAAGCAATTAAGTTGTGCTGGAATGATTTTATTACGGGATGAGAACAGATGAAACTCAATAAGCCCAATTTCTGAGCTGGGGGTGTGTCAATTAAAGATTCATGGAGGAAATTTGTATTGCTCATAATAAGTTGTAATTGTGAATGTGAATTGTTCAATTCATTTTGATGAAGAGTTGCAAAACATTTTAGTGACAACTTATTTTGATAAGAATAGCGATAGATCTTGCCAGGATACAGATTTTACAGTAAGGAGCACTATTGCACATCTTCTGAAAGAGTTCAGAATCTCCGGATCTCAAACATGTGAAAAAAAGTAATTATGCAATTATGCATATGTAAAATAACACTATCATCAACATTAAACATCATATAAATCAAAACTGCCTAAAGTTACTGAATGAAATGTAGAGTTAGGACACAAACTATAGGACAGTGTAAGCTTTGGGGGGGGTTGATGGACTCAATCTACTATGTTTTCATAATCGTTCTGAATCCGATCCAGACATATGGGCTAGTCTTTGCTTTTCTCAGTTTTTTGCTGCAAATGTTGCAAAGTTACCCAAAGTGTTGATTAAAAAACGTGTGCATGAAGTATGCAGCTTTATACAAAACAGCATCATTTCTGAAGAATCATGTGAAAATATGAGTAATGATAATGAAAATTAAGCTTTGCATCACAGGAATTGATTACATTTTAAAATATATTAAAATAGAAAACATAAATTACAGTATTTTTGCAAAATAGACTTACAATGCAAAGACATTACATTTTAAAATATGGCTTAAATGGACTTTACTTTTTGGGGTGACTGTATTAAATAAATTACATGATTATTCAAAAAAAATGAACTAATTATCGAGCACTAAATGTATCACATGTTGTAAATAAAGCAGTGGTGAATCTATTTATCCCTCAAAGATTTCACTGCACTTTTTTGTTATTATGGGTTTATTGAATCATAAGGTAATTTGCAGCATCAGAGACAGCCCGAGACCTTTTTCAGCACTTGATGTTACTTTCCTGCCATATGGGATGACAATCTTTAAGTGACTTTTTCCCAACTTGAGCTTAATTTTGTTGGAAGCCAATTAAAAACAGAACCATGGCAGGGGTCACTCACCATTCCAACAGAAAATCTAATATGAGACATATTCCAAATTATCCTAGTGACTTCCCCTCGTTTTAATTGCAGGTCTGCTGGACAGCTCTTTAGTCTCTAACATGCACCAAGAGGTTTAAAGAAACACAAACCTTTACCAAGCACAAATTATATGGGCGTTGAGCATCATTTAAAGCAGGCATAAACAAGTTCAGCCAGGCTGGAGACTTTTTAATGAGAGGCATTCAGTCACATTAATAATTTATACATTTATATTCCTAAATTATATTATTAAACTAGAATTTTACATTTTCAGGGAAAAAAAGCCACAATCAAGGTTAGTTGTTATAGTCTTGCACAATAGTAAAATAACACTACTCTCTGCAACAAGCAGCATAATTTGTAGCCTAATCATCTGAGCAACAGCAAAAGTGATGCTTTATCAGATTTAATACACTGTATATTGCATTTCCCATTCTTTGAGAGCTTCAGTGAACACTTTAAAATCAATTATCACTGCAAACCACAGCTAATTAAATAATGTGTGATCTTCAACTATTCTTAGATATAAAGTTGAGGCATTGAAGGGCTACATATTCCACAAAAGTGAAGCTCACAGCACCCGATTTCTGTTTTTAGCTCTCTAATCTAATTGGGAAAAACGAAATAAATTGAAGGTGTCATTTGCATAACAGGATGTCTTACGTACAAAAACTAAATTATAGATGGCAAACCAGAGTGGCGCTGGATTTTACACAGTTCGGAAGCTTTCATGCTCAATGAAACAGACGGTTCAGCAAGTTAGCAAATGTGGCGGCTTGTCTCAGCCAAGAGCATTACACCTTACATTAATCACTGCCAGCAACTGATCTGGAATATTTGGTGCCAGAATATCACAGGTGACATGGAAGTGTGACAGTAACGCTTGGCAGCCACAGGGGATAATTGCCACATTGTGTGAGTGATTTGACTACTGACTTCTGAACTCTGACTGGTACTATTGACTGTGTTTGGACATCAAGAAACTGTGAGTCGTTCAGGGGCATTCTTTCTACGTTCTCAGTAGCACATAATCGCGTTTACATCCAGGCAGGTGCGTGCCTGACATGTTGGAGAGCACAGCACAAAGAAATTGAAAAAGGTCAGGCTTGTCATCTAGCACTGTGTTTGCAGGGGTGTCGCCAGTCCATGTAGCCAACTCCAGCTGTGTGGGAGTTTTGTGAAAAATAAACTGTTTAATTAGCTCGGTAAGTGTGTTAAAATAGATCCTTCTTGCTGTGAAGGGTTAACATTCTTTGGGCTCAACTCCATAGGGGCTTCTGCCTTAAAATTAGCTGCTGATGAGGTATCAACAGTTTTTCACACTTTGAATATTTTTTCTGATGTTAGTCACCTTCAAGTCATCACATAAATTAACAGATGGTCTAACAAGTGTTGAAATACTGCAATTTTCAAACCCTCATAGAGTTTTTTTTTTTTCTGTAGGACTGCAATGACTTAATGAAAAGTCGCAATCAAACTGTCTTCATACTTGATGTAGGGTGAACGTCACTTTGTAAGCGGCCCCTTGGGATACGAGAACCGATGTAATGGCCTCAGAACATCTCTCAAAAGGCTAATTTGTCACTTGTCAAATGCAGATTTGGTGAGAGGTAATTTCTTTCAGATTTGCCTGTTCCCAGCGGTCGTACTCTGTCAGTTCACATAGTGTCAGAAGAGGGTGTGCTGACGACCAATTAGATGTTTAAAACTCTGAAACCGCCCAACCTCTCAATTCGATCCATTGAGTTAAAATGACATCTTCGCATAATTGCGCACAACTCAATCAGATCTTTTTGCCCACTAACAAGACGCTAACTAAGTGTTTAATATTCGGAGTCAGCAGCTAAAATGGTCTCTAACTTCTTTAGAGGTACATGGTACATTGCAGCAAATGTTATTTTTGCATTCTTAGTTTCTAATAAAAAAAAAGAGAAAGACGTTAGATTTACAGTAACTCCTGCAGCGGTTTTAGAGACTCCCCTAAAATGTATTTCAGAGTAAAAATATAGCATAATAGAAATGTACAGTAATTTTTCTTTTTTTAATGGAAGTTTTACAGCTTTACTGAATCAGCGTCACTCAGAGACAAGTTCCCTCACTGAACGGCAAATCTATTTTTGATATGTCCGATTCAAAATTATTTGGAACCATTCTAGCTCATTTTCTCATGGGCGAGCCAAATTGTCCGGGCGGGCAAAGCAGAGAAACAGGAGGTAGGCTAACCTTTCCTCGTTATGACGTAATAACGAGGAGATTCAAGATCAGCGCGTCTGAGCTGCAGAGAAGAGAAAAATAGCCAAAGCTCGGTTTACACCGATTGAAAATTCTAGACACGAGGGGACCAAATACAGGCTAGGGGAACTAATATTAATGTTAAAAAAACTCAGAAAGTGAAAATTTCATGTCAGGAGACCTTTAAACAAATACACAGCTATACACTTTGCAGCTCAGGGTTTGTTTGGTTAGCATAGTCCATTGGTTTAGCCCCTCTGTTAGATGCTGTATCTACATCATTGTTTAAATACATTTCATTGGTCAAATTACAACCTGGTCATACTCCAATTAAAGAGCAATTAATAAAGAGAGCTTATGACCTCCTGCCTGGATCTTTGGGTTCAGCACTTCAAAGGGAATTTCTGTGGGCTCTGTTCCCAGAGGCAAACACCGAATATTTGCATGCATGATATTTCCATTTTGACTTGCACTCTGGCTGAGATTATGAGAATATAAAAAGAATTTAGCCCTGAGCTTTTCGACAAGCTTGGGTAATAATAGTCTGATTTCTCAGGTTTATTGACACTGTGGAGATTAGTCACAGTGTTTGAGAACAGAGAAAAGTGGGAAAAAAGTGACAATTTGTCTTGTGGCTAAAATATTGAGCTTGCTGAATGATGTCACTGTTTTTTTAATGAGGCTATGAATGGTGGAGGGGTTAGGGATGACCTCTGTGATTAATGCGGCTTGCCTTTATAGTTAGTCCAGGCCACAGCATGGAAGCGCAGGACATCCTGCTGTAGCAGCATGTCCTAGATGGATGAAAAAATGCTAGAAAAACCTTGGAATGTAATTTCAAGGACGCAAGCTCGCATGCTGGGATTTTCTAGGACACCAGCCAGATCGTGCAGAATGTTAGCCATGGCAAATGTGGCCAGAGTCTCTTCCATCTCATATCTGATCATGTGAGAAAACCCTAGGGAACACGCAACATCACATCATCATGTGAGAGAAGACTGGAGCTATATGTATTGAAGTGGTTATCAGTCTTTCTTAGGAAGGATTCAATGTTATTTTCATTTTTTTCAGAGTGGTTTTACATGGAAAATCATTTTATATCAAATAAATAAATTTAACCTCTAATCATAATAAATCACCTCATAATATCAAATAAATGAACGTTCATTTTTGACCAAACAACAGATTATTTTTTAGCCAAGCAAGTGGAATCAGCTTGTTTTTTGAATTTATATTCTGGGATCTGTGGAAATTTGCATTTTGGGGGATTTTTTTTTAGGAAAGGTTACTACAAATATTCTGAAACATGTTTTAACCATGTGGTCAAAAACTTATGTCACTCTGTACGACACTGTATGATGTCAGAAAATATCAAAACAATATTTGTTAAACCTCAATTGTTCTATAAAAGCAAAGTCCCTATGTATAACCTATTAAAATGCATTGGTTGTGAATGGACACATCTTGATAAAAACTTTTCAGAATAAAAAGATTGTTGCTCTCATTACACAATATGCTGAGTTAAATAATGTGACCCTTCAATCCAGTGCATTTATTTGTATCAAATAAATGGGATTTATTCAGGAAAATATTAACAGAACAAATTTGAGGGTATATAACAAATTTCTGTGTGGTTTGTATAACCATTCTTATGTAAATTGTCACATCCAATTCAATGCAACAATGCATTCATAAGCAATTTAGGAGAAAAAATAAATAAAAATCATTGCTCATGTTCATGTTTGATGTGACTCTTTATTGAAAACATTATTTTTGTGACACCTTGAACCGGTTGCTCCAATGAATCCCCTTAGTCGACGGGACAAATATGATTCAGTGGGAAATCACGGTCTGTGGACTTCCTGACACAGTTTTCCCTCCATGTGATTCCATATAATTGGATGTCCCAGGAAAAGTGGGTCTGTTTCATTTATATAACACTGGGCAAAAAGAACACGTCCAACTGAGCATCTTTCTTTATATAGTCGCTTGGATTAAGTCAGACGGGCATGAAATCATTGCCCTTTTGTTAGCTTCCCTTCTCTGCCCATCATGCCCTCTGTTTGTGACAGGTCAACAGCTATCTCCCTGAGAAGTGGATGGCCAACACAACAACACTTTACCTTCCATTTAGCAAATGTCGGTCCCCCTCCCGTTTCATGATTCATGGATCACCGAAGGTACACCCAGTCAGAAAGTGTTACAGGGAGAGCCTGATCACTTCCACCACTGACACAATGACAGCGTGACCTTCAGGTACTTGTGCAGTCTCAAAACTGATCATGTTCTGCTGCGGAAATATTACTTAACTTTAAGGCCATGATGCATCCAATAAAATAACGCTCGGAAAGCTTTCGGGAAATTTAACAGTGATTCGTCGTCACATCTTGGTAAGTCAAAGACTGCAATAACAAATAAATTCACTAAACAAAACACATGCGTGCTGCGATTACAAAACAAGCACTCAAGCAACTTCTTAGCGTGCGTCATCAAACAACCAGCAGTGATTGAAACTGCTGGAACGACAGAACATGGGACTTCACACGAGGACCTAAACCAAAACTGTTTGCGACTGTTAATATCGCGCTCACCTCTCATTAAAATTCTCGCAGTCACACTACCTGCAAGCAAACACGAGAGCATCATTCCTATTCTCATTTCCATAGCTGTCAGAAGCTTCACTTTCACAGGAAGCCTTCAATACCGGGTGTAATTAGTGATGCCCAAAATAAAACGGTGCCATTTGGTGATCTGTTGACATTGTTAAATCCAGAATCACAGCTTTGGGTGCTGTAACAAGATTCTTCACATACCTGTAAGCTATCTATAGTAAACGATTAGATGGATGCTGTGCAGCTTTGGGGTTTGTCATCAAACAAATGGTATGTGATGCTTTGATTGTTGTTTTATCAAATTCTTAACTATGAGAGCCAGATGTCGGACATAATTAGGCTTTATTTTCACAAAGAGGACGTGTGATCAGGCCCTTATAGTGAGGGAAATAGCTCCTGCTGTGACATTAATTTTATTTCAAAGGCTCTATATCAGGCAAGTTAATTAATTTATTGTGCTAGCTGCGATCCGTAACCACATCAATTGTCCAGAGCGCGTTTCATGCAGAGCTCTTCAATCTGAGAAAGCTCCTTGTGGCTTAAGCTTTTTCACTCTAAATATATATTGCCTGAATAGCTATACATAGGTCTGACAAAACAATGGGAATCAAGGCACTCTATTGTTGACATGCATGTCAGCATGAATTCACATCATAATGCTCTGACATCAGCTTTCTCCTGATTTTTCCTGCAATAGTCTCCCACATAACTGGATTGTCAAAAAAAGTTTTTTTTAAGTATACATGAGGGATAATCCACAGCTAGTGGTGCATTAAACAATTTTAATGCACAACTTGGAGGTGGAGGCAAAGAACTACCCATTGCGAAGGGAATAAGAGTAGTTACGAAGCTGAGTTTGCATTCAAATAGTTTAATGCACAGCTAGCAGTGGATTATTCTGCAATACCTTGGTCATTTGCCAAGTTAAAAACAAGTTAAAGCTGTTGATGTTGCATACTTGTGCAATATTTGCCTGGATGGGTGAAAATCCGGGTTCTTTATTATTTTTGTTACGTTAGGTCTATTCTGTCCGCTTTAAATCACACCGACAGGGATAACAGAGCAATAATTTGTTAGTTTAATCATTTATTTGAATTAATTAGGCCTATTCAGAGAGAGAGAGAGAGAGAGAGAGAGAGAGAGAGAGAGAGAGAGAGAGAGAGAGAGAGAGAGGTGTGAATTACCTCCGTCTGCAGCATTTTCCTATAGAAATAGACCCTTTTCACAGACTGTGATGACGAGGTTTTAACAGTCACCAACATCATAAATATGGAAAGGTTTTTTAGATTTTTAATTTTTAAGGTTATGTCCATAAACAGTATACTCTTTGTATTATATTATCATTGCATAAATGAGTATTTCGAAGTACAGATTCGTGCACGCGCTACGGTTCACATTGCCGCGTAGGACGAGGATTCGATTTACGTTAAATCAAAATTGATTAACTTAGTTTGTTTGTGAGGCCAGAATGACATTAATGTCACTTACTTAGCCAGATTAAGTCAAACTATTATCAGTGGAATCACAGTAACGTTATTCAAGTCATATAAAAGTATGGTTACGTAAAAAATTATGACTCACCCTCATGTCGTCGTCGCCGTAAGACCTCCGTTCATGTTCGGAATAAAGGTTAAGATATTTTAGATTTAGTCCGAGAGTTTTCTGTCCCTCCACATCAGCGAGTTAGTTAGAATTGTTTTGAAGCATCGAAAACACATGTTGGTCCAAAAATAACAAAAACCTATGACTTTTATTAAACATTGTATCTTCCGGTTCTGTCTGCAGTGACGCTGCTGACGTGTTCTCTGGTAACGTTAACCCGTAACCACCAGTAGGGGGTGTCACAACAATATATCGTGCCACAATATATCGCAATTCAAAAATGCAACAATACGTTTAATGGATAGTGACAATATGTATCGTGGATAGTCCCCACAAAATAAAAATTACAGTGTGAGAAAAAAATTAAGTTTTCAGACATTTAGTGCAAGTACTACATAACTTGGCTACTAAATAATGTTGATTATAATATATTTTTGGGTCCTGATAATGCCAAATGTCTGATGTTACCTTAAAAAGTGTCCGACATTATATTAAATATATCTAGTCAGTGAAAGCGTGCAAGCATATTCATCTACAATAACTCAGTAATTTCAGTAAAAATACAGTAATTTCAGCTTCAGAATCATGAATGTTGTTATTCTAGTGTCAACATTGTCCCTTGGGTTACAAGCACCAAGTCCAAGCCTATTCATTTAAACCCACAATGTAATAT
>JAOTRC010000016.1:8275579-8287216 GCA_027497675.1 Cyprinella lutrensis | reverse complement strand
ATATAATATGCTTACATTCTTGTATACAAAATTCTGATGCATACAAAAAGAAACTCAAAACAATATAATTGTCGCTTCTTTTAATAACACAAACTTGTCAAAAAATACATGTTTGCACAAAGTCTGCTTAAGTATAGAAATTTGTTGCACTATTTGGTAACAAAGACAAAAACAAAAATGGGGTATACAAACTTAACATTCTTATACAGGTTGACATCTATTGGGTACAAATAACCAGGAAATCGATTACATAGGTCATCTTAATAGAATGGGCTGACATTTACAATCACAGCGCATGTGGTTTAAAATAAAGCCACGGACACAGGTAAACTTGGTTCAAAAGTATCTTCAATACCATGAGCATCTACATCAAAATTCCTTCACGGATGTTTTGTGCATCTGTTAGCTCTTATGCAATTCATCGGAAAACAGTAAACGAGAACACGGCGCGGTCACAAGAGTAAAAGGGAGAGCCGGACATCGTTTAATGGCATTCAACAGAGAAAACATGTATGCGCACACGCATATAGAAAAATAAAGATCTGAGAGACACATCATCTTTACCTCGTGACATTTCCCTTTACCCCACAACAACTTGCTGTTTTATCTCTTGCCCCTCTTGTTTCCCGCTGGTGGTTTTTTAAGCTGTAGCAGTGGCCCACCTGTCCCAAATCCAGGAGTTTGTGTGTTGGAAACGCCAAAGGTCAACCCAGCCGACGCATTGATGCCTGGGTTACTGAAGTTGAAGCCCGAGGTGTTAGATGTTCCAAACCCTGATAAAGAAATAGAGTTTAAAATGAGAGCGGTAAAAATGATCAACGTTTACTGCTAACGACACGCATTTAAGTAAGCCACATTACAGCAGTTAAATGAACCATGCAAATTTCACATTTCAGTTTCTCTGATATGCAGTGCTTGCCCTTAAGAAGCATGATGTTAATGCATTCTGGGGGAAAGGGGAGATTAGATTTAAGGGGTAGTTGTTAGTAATGGTTAGTGTTGATGGAAGCGGAGAAGAGGGAGGAGGGTGCTAACAAACACACCTGCGCTCAGGCTCCCTCCAGATGGCTTGCTAGAGGAAAACCCGAACGACAAACCTCCTGTTGCGCCCCCAAACCCAGGGCCGCTACCAAACGCTGCCGAGAGACACAGGGGGGGCATTTAGGCGTTACGACTACATATACACCAGAGATAACCACGCAGTCATAGGGCAGGGCAATGGGGGCTAGGAATGAATGATGGGTTATATTTGATATTAACTAAAAAAAAAAAAAAAATCATGACGAAAAAACATGGTGAAGGAAATGTGAAAAATACAAGTTTCTATATTTAACCTAATCATCTTTGCATTATTACAACAAAACAAGTCCTAATTTGTTCCACATCCTTGAAGGAATTATCCACTCAGTAACAATTTGTTTGTTTATTCAAAGTAAATTAAAACCCATTTTAAAACACTATAGATATCATGCTTGCATATCAAGGATTGTCTAAATGATTTGTGCACTATATTCAACATTTTCAAAAATTTAAGAATCTTTCCGTTTAGTGATTTAAAAGTGATTTTGTGAACTGGACACAAAGAACTAGCTCTAAAGACTGATTTGTTCATAATTCAGACTCATGCATTGCCTCAATAATGACCCAGTCAGCAATTCTTGAGATTACACAAAGTTATTGTATAACTTCAGAAGCAAACCAAGTCAGAAATTGTTGGCCAAAGTTTTTTGCACTTAAAAAAAGAATTAATACCTCACGTTGTGTCAGTCAGGTTTACACATTGCCTGCGAAATTTTGTCCATCATAAAAAAAATTTGGATGCATTTTTTCATATCCATAGCAAGCATTTTGAAAGGCATTTTGTCAATTATGAGCCACCGAATGACGAATACGAAAAAATGCATTTTGGACTGAGTGCAAGGACTTTAAACACACTGCATGGACCATATTTATGTTGCTTTGGCATTTTGTATTATTTTGGAGCTAAACGGCATTGCTCAATATGATGAACTGTCATTGTATGACAAAGGTCTGCATGAAGATTTCTCAAAATATCTCTTTTTTAATCATATGTATTCAGTGTAGCATGAGGGTGAATAAACAATGACTTTCATTTTGAGGTGAATTATCCTGAGAGTGAAAGACTTGAAGAGTGTAGAGATGGAAAGGGAGAGGAGAGGTATATTACAGGAAGTACCTCCGAGGCTTGATGAGCCCATGCTAGTGCCAATACCCGAGGAAAATGGAGTGCCAAAACTGGCCCCCAAGGGCGCCTGAGGTCCTGGGACAAAGAAAGAGAGCAGAGGAACTTACTCTCATGCACCCTAATATATCAGATCAATATTATCAATGAGCAAAAAAATTGTAATCACAGCCTAGTGAAAGAAGCACATGCTTTGAAAGCATCTTTTGGACACAGTCCTTTATGAAAGGAAGTGGCACAGTGTAGTTTTTAATTAACAATTAGGAGCTACACAAAAGCATCATCCGATTTACTACAGGCGCTACAGGTTGCAATTTAAATCTATTTTCAATTTACATTTACAAACTAATCCGCTTCTAGTTTCATTCTTACTTACCTTGGAGCAACACTCGTGTTCTGATATTGATGAATTAACTAAATCACTTAACTTGAGACAAAAGTTACTTATTCCTAAACTACATCTGCTGAACCTGCTGCTACTATTTGCATAAAATGTGCTCCTGTCTCGTTTCCTTTTAGCTGGTTTAAATTTGATATTAAATATTTAATTAAGAGATGTGATAAATCAGCATCTCAAATGCAGTCTTTTTATCCAATTCATTGACAAATATCAATGATTTATCAGTCAAAAAGAAACAGACAAGGGCTTCTTTTATAAAAAAAACTGATTTATTGTCAATTCAAATTACATTAAACATGACAGACAATTGAGGACAAACTGATTCCTAGTAGTAGCTATGGCATTAACACTGTTCAAAACGATTAAAGCCAACCTGTGCCAAAAATGCATTTCAAACAATGGTTAGGACTAAATGCTGAATCCAAAAGGCACACAAATTTATATGCATCAACAAGCATAATCAAAACAAAAAAAATAAAGAAACAAATTATAAATTAGATTATAGAATTCACTATCATACTATTTGTAAACAACCAAAATAATAAGCCCCATATTTGTTCCAAGGAATGGAAACCGAGATTCAGACATGTCTATAAACAGACATCCTGTGTAAGAGCTTTGATAAAGTACCAACACACAAAAGCCACAACTTCCTAAAAGCATTTTTTAAAACCATGCCATGGCATGCATTAAGATCATTTGTTTGTATAGTAGATTGGCGATTAAAAGCAAAAGAAAGTCTTTAAGATTCACAATGGCCTGTATAGGCGGACAATCCGATCTGATTCTCACATCTTTCCCACAAAGCAGAAAGTGTGTTGCCTTAGTAAGAAAAGTTATTCGAAACGGTGTTAGAATAGGCATTACAGCCTCTACTATTACTCAGACCTTCAAGTTATGACAGCCATGGTAGGTAGAGAAAGATGGATTGCATGAAATAGCAGCTTTGAGCCACCAAAAGGCTAAGAATCACAAAAATGGCAGTTCTGAATACTGAAGTTTGGCACAATCCTTCACTTTGGACCCTCAACAGTCCCATAAAGCAGCAAGTTCACTCAAACTGAAGGCTTGAACGTTGTAGCCCTTAAATAAAGTGAGACCATGCACTGTAAAGTGATCAGTTGACTTAAATAAAAGTGAGGAAAACAGTTTTTGCAAAACAAATTTCATACTAGTTTATTGAATCACTCATGAAGTTTATATACTTCATTTTAAGGTAACTAGTTTCCTTGCTTTTTTAAGTCAAGTCAACTGATAACTTTTACAGCATGAAAAACAACTAGTGTTTGTGTATGATTTTCATCTTTATCAGACTTTACTGCATTGTCTTATAGCCATTTATGATTGGGCTGATTCTATAAGGAAATGCCAATAATTATCTCTCGCAACTGGTGCTGTGTGTATATATACACTGTGCAACTAAATAAGCCATGCCATTGGTTTTAGCGCACTACATATTTACAGTTAATATAATATGCAAAATCACCAACAACAGCCTAGAACCTTAGGCACAAAGGTAACGTCTTGAAAGAAACAAAACATTTGTATAACTGTAAACAAAAAAAAAATCGATATATTGGGAAACTGACAAAATGTGAATGAGGAACAGTCAAGTTTTAGTTTTTAGTTAATGTATCACACTGATAAAGCCCTTTTATCGCCTTATTTCTAGGAATATCACAAATCAAAAATGTCTGTAACTTGATTCTTCTCTATAGACTGAGAGAACCCAGATCTGTGACATCCAACACTATTCTCTTACACCTCCAACCTGCTATTATTGCCAGCAAGTCTCCATGGGAACCACAAATGCAACCATGGTTACAGACGGATGGAGGGTGTCACCAACGCCAAAGGAAATTTCAATCAAGAATAAAATACACACAAATTGTGTCATTCACTGAGCTGTCGAATGAAATACAGTAAATGACATTAATGCTCCTCCGAGTCAGTAGCTTACACACTCCCTTCATACATATGCAAAGCAAACCACACTGAAAAATCCAGTTAATTAAAATCACCACAACCACAAAAAGAAAGCCAATGTATATATTTGGGAATAAACACAGCCTGTTATCATCACTAAACCAAACAAGAACCTTATGTCTGGTCTGACAGATAAAGATACACGTATTCTGTATTTAAACTTATCGATCGCAGATGAGATGTGGAAGCTCATACAAAAAGCTTTCCTTTAAAACTATTAATTATGAACATTATTCAAGAAGAGTTTTGTATGCAGCTAACAAAATGCATGTTAGCGGACCGGTAGAATGCCACCAAATGAGAATATGGAAAGAACTAAATGTGTTCCTGTCCTGAGGTACGACTCTCTTTCCTGCATAGCATGTTCATTTTTAACAGAATTACACCTGTATATCGCCATCTACAAACAACATATTGCTCAGAAAGCCTCAGCCACAGCTGTTTTGTTGGCAGAAAAGTGTATGTCGGCACTTCAAAACATCCACTTTCACATCTTGCGTGGAATATAGGTTTAGTTGATTATTATTATAAAAGCGTTTTAATCCATGTGTAGCGGGTGAGAGTCTACTCTGCTACTTTGTATAGTGGGGCTACATTAGTGCTGTTGGAATATTAGATATTAAATCCGATGACTTTCTGTGCCACTCGTCCCTCCAAAACACAAACATACCACCTGAAGATGGCAAACCTTCTAAACCTTTGCTTGATTTGGAATGTGCCCATCGTTACAACTTAATAGCATTTGATGCTACTGGTTTACATTTTGTTTTGTTGTTTCTTGATAGAGGAAGAGAAATTAAAAGAAAACAGTGGGCAAGACAGTCAGCATCTAAATTCTCACAACACTAGTTGGCACACGTAGAGTCACATGACGTATGTTAAAAGAACCCTGTTGCTTCATATCTCCAAGAGAGATCGTTTAAAAATATAAAAAATAAAAACAGACATGGCACTGACTGAATTTACGGTTTATTCTTGTGTCTGCTCTGCCTTTCTCCGCCATTTCCCCCCTCCCTCATCTTTCTATTCATTCCTTCCCTTGCCATTCTATCAGTCTAGAGGTCAAGATGTCTAGAACTTGAAGGCGGTCAGACCTTGAGCCGGCTGCTGCTGCTGAGTGAGTGTGGCAGCCATGGCAACGGCTGCTGCGTTGGGAACGCTGCCGAAGGGGGCGGGGCCTGTGGTGACGTGCGGGGAGCTCTGCCATTTCTTGCCGGCAACACGCTTCGACTCGAACACGTCAGAGGAGTCATCGAGGAAGGCTCGTCTATAGCCCAGGTACTGATGTTTGAGAGTCTAAAGAGAACAAGAGAAAAGACTTTTTTAAACACAATAATTCTGCTTTAATTCCATCATAAAATCTATATGTTTTGATAAATTACAGTCCTTGATTTATCAGTGCATTTTATTCTAAAGAACATGTAAAAAAAGACACTGCCATTCAAAACTATGGAGTCAAAGATGTTTTTGAAAAGAAAAACACCTTTTAGCATTAAAATGGTCAAAAATGACAGTAAAAATGTATGATATAAAACATTCATATTTCAAATAAGTTATGTACTCCCTATTCACCAAAGACTCCTCAATTTTTTTATCACTAGCTATGTTTACATACACACCTTTTGTTTCAACCAGAATCAATTCATTTTGATTGATAAATCCGAACAAAGCATTAAGCTTTTTATATAAAATGCTAAAGTATTTACGATAGACTTCTATCAATGCCAAAAACTCATTTTTTTGTTGAGTGATGAATTCAGTACTGTGTGTGTGCGTATATTTTACCTAACTATATATATATATATATATTTATATATTTTTTAATATGAAATTGTCCCATATAAGAAACGTACCTTAACATTCTCATGAACTGCATGCAACTGTGCAGCAAGTGCAACAAACGTCTGGTAGAGTCTCTGCATGGCCAAGGACAAATCTACATGATAGATGACATCACAAAGTCACTAGTATACAAGTTCTATGTTTCTATCATGTGAATCAGGGCAGTGTTTTATTTAGTTGACAGATAGCATAGTGCAGATTAAGACCTTGAGGTGTGATGTGGGAGCCACTGCTCTGGGTGGTCAGATGATTCTCGAGTTCTTCGATCTGCTGACGGTACTGCTGTAACTGCACCTCAAATTGCTCCACCAGAGACCGGAAATAACTGGAGGGAGACATGGACAGCACATTGGTGGACAGTTAATAGTAAGCTACTTTTACTGCCATCAATGGTCTTCAGTAGTAGAAGCACACTAATTCACTCACTCAGACGGTGCTGTGTTTTCATGTTGGAGTCCAGGAGGGGTCTTCTGGGTGCGAAGTGCGATATCAGCATTCTTCAATTCCTGGATGAAGAAAAAGATGGTTTACAAGATTGAACAATGCTTAGCTAAACTGTTTACAATGGTCTAAAGGATATTTGTCTAACCTGAGAAGTTTCCAACTTCAGTTTGTCTATGGACAGCGAATTTCTCTGCAGCCCGCTGGCACAGACAGAGAGGAGCTGTCTGAGCGTCTTGATGTCCTCCTGAACTTTGAGAATGGCTTTAGAGGACATTCTGCTGATCTCTTCCTGGACTTGCTTCTGTTCCTTAACAAACTTCCTGAGAAACAACAGATATTGAAGTTTGCATTAAACAGAAGTTGGGATTAGGGCTGCACAATATTGGAAAAAACTGACATTGCGATATTTGGTTTTTCTGTGATGTATTGTGATATGAAAACGGCTTCACCAAATGAACTGTTCTCTTTGGAAATAATTAATCATTCTAGATTGATTTGAATTGTTTTTTTTGGGGAGTCAATCAGCATAGAAAATAATAAACAAATTACAAGCACAGATAAATACAAAGGAGACCCCCCAAAAAGTGCAGAAAATTAATTATCAAATGGAAAAATAACATTAGATAGTCTTTACTGCATGAATTAAATATATTCAAGATAGGGCTGCTCGATTATGATGATTATTTTTGTCCAATATTGAAATCACAATTATTTAACACTATTATATGATCAAAGTCTTAATTCACGATTGGAGTTCATTTTAAATATCAGTGAAATTTCACAGTTATCGATACTTCAGCTAAAACTAATACTAGGTTAACTAATGTCAAAAACGTCACCAGAGAAGAGAAGTCATGCAGGTGGGAAGGAGTCATTTTGATTAGCCTAAAGACTAGGGGGGCACATGAATTTAACTGAGCATGGATACATTTAAAATAAACACGGCAATATTTCATTTAAAAAAAAATGAGTTGTTAACTTTGATTTCATGGTGACTTTAGGCACCAAATCAACTTGCAATCAGCCCAAAAAGTGGTGAACTCACTGAAAGTTATCCACATCTTGACAGATCGGACCAGGGAGGTTTTCCTCTTTGAGGGCTTTACTGTCCCTGTTGACATAAACATAAACCAGGGTAAGGAGGACAAGAATATAATAACCTATGATGAGTCAAAAGGTTATTGTGGTGTGGTTCTTACTCCGGTCTGGTGCTGGATAACTTGTCAGTATTCTTTTCAGAGGAAGTGCTGAAGTCCACTCCACCCAGGCCAAGACTGGGTGCTGGGACAGAGGTGGCTGTGGCAGAGGAAGAGACTAAACCACCCAGACTCAGACCTCCACCTAATGTAGACTGTCCCAACCCTGAAACACACAATGAATAAGTAAAAGAGCAAAAATACTGAATGTAACATGATCACAGAGCGAAAAAAAGACTGACCTGTCAATGAAGGGTTGGAAAAGAGACTGGAACTAAAAGAAAAACCCGGGGCAGGTGCAGATGAAGTGGTGGTTCCTCCTCCCAAGTTAAGGGAGAAGCCAGTGGAGCTGGTCTGAGGTGCTGTGGATGTGAGGACGGAGCCCAGAGTCAGGCCTGTGCCTGGAGGTGCAGAGGTGGTGGTGGTCAGTGAGAATGGTGCAGCAGAGGCCGCTGGCTTTCCGAAGCCCAGGCTGAACCCAGTGGATCCAGCAGTCGAGGTGGTAAGACTCCCTGAGGAAAGACAAAGTGGCAAAAACAAAGTGGAGATGAGTAAAGCACGACTGACACACTAAACTGGTGGTTGTTGTCAAACAGGGGGCTTCAGCAAATGTCCAAGGGGCTGATTTAAAATCAGACAAAAGTAGAAATAAAATAAGTTAATACAACTAAATAAAAAAAAAATCTATTTTTAAAGTGCCCCAATATGCGTTTTTGAATATTGAAGTGTCCTATTATGCTTTTTGAGTTTTTCAACTTTAGTTAGTGTGTAACGTTGCTGTTTGAGCATAAAAAAGATCTGTAAGGTTCCAAAGCTCGAAGTCCACCACAAAGGGAGATATTTTAGTTACAGAATTCTCTTTTCAGTCCATGACAAATAAAGTTATTGTCTCACAGAAAAAAATAATCGATTCTAAACTGCATCAATGAGTCATCAGCAATTCCAGTCTCACTTCCTATAACAAAACTATCTACTAGGTATGCGAAGCTCTACAAAATTTTATCAAGTTGAAATAGTGAGTTTGTTTGCTTTTTTAATGTCATGCCAGCTTCTATGGCTATTTTCATGGTAAGAAAATTTTATTTTTGCTAAAAACAAACTATATATATATATACCGGTATATGTCAAAATGTTCTTCAAAATAGTTAACTGAATAAAAAAGGTTTATCACAGGGTTAAAACTAATAATCTAATAAAACATACTTCAGTTATAAAGAGTTTAGAAATAGTGAATAAATGTTTTTTTGTTTTGTTTGAAATATTAATATTTTATAAAAAAAAAATAATAATATGGCTGTTGACAATTTGGGGGGCAGGATTGTAAGTCAAAAAGTTATAGATCCCCTGGAATAAAGTGATATATAAATGATTAAATCTTTTCTAGTTCTGTTCTTGAAGAACTGCTTACCTAAAGTAAGGCCGGTAGTGGAAGGAGCAGCCCCTAATGGTGTTAAAAAGACAAAGAATTAACCATGATAATGGTACTTGAATAAATAAGCTACCTTAGAACAATGTTAAGTAAATCAGTGTTTATGTCATAAGAGCAGCCAGGAACCTGAGGCAGGTGTGTTAAATGAGAATCCAGTTGTTGGTTTCTGTGCAAATACACTGGACCCAAATCCCAGTGTTGAGGTGGTACTAGTTGCGGCCGGTGCAGAGGACGGCGTGCCAAAACCTCCGAGAGTGAATCCACCCGTGCCTGCAGCAGGTGTGCTGGAAAAGATATATCAGACATTTCAAATATTTGAATCACAAATATTATCTAATGATATTAAAAATATACCCAAGAGAGAGTCTATATATTCTTCTAAATTGTTGATGAACACAAAAGGAGAGAGGCTAAATAACTCAAGTTGACATTATGATATATATAGATTATTTTACTATAGAGGTTGACAATTACAGAATTTGATTACAGAACTAAAGTTTACATTTAGGGGGATAATTTAGGAAATACACTTTTTTTGTACACCAGTGAAACTAATTCTTAGTTGTGAGCTTGAAATTTAATCAGTAAATTGTAATTGACCAGCCAATTCAAGTTATTATGTGTTCATGTTTTACACATAACTTAGTTAGTTAACTAATTTAAACTGAGGACAATGCTGAAAGCTGACATAATCATACCTGGTCGCAGCTCCAAATGAGAAGCCCCCTCCGGTGGTGCTGGACCCGAGGGTACTAGTGCCGAAGTTAAAGCTGGACATTTTGGACTTAAATTTCCAAAATTTGACAATCAAATCAAATTGGTCCGACCTCGTGGAGGCCCTAAACACACTACCTAGGACATACGCAGCATAATAAAAGCAACTACCACAATATTCTGGAGTGTGTGGAGAAAATATAAATAAAATACTCTTAACAACGTGTTCTCTACTTTGTTGTTGTTTTTAAAACGACTAACGTTATGAATTTCTAAATATTGAAAATGTTGCTGCTCCGTGTTTCCGCGCAAAAGCGCCTCTCTTCTTCTGTTTTCTATGGTTTTGCGGTAGCAGAGTCTATTTACTGTGCTCTATTGCCACCTACTGGCTTGGTATGTCCATGCAGATGTTTTGATGCAGATGCAGTGTGATGATGTGTTGAACGAACTTTCTCTGATTTAATTTTCTTCTGTCCACCTTTACAGGCATATTTTCACTATTTAGTACAGAAAATATTAGAATACGTATTAGCCTTGATGATAAAATAAAAAATAAAATAAGATTAAACGAACTAACTAGATAAAAACTACATTTCCCAGAATGCACCTGTCTGTTTTTCCACACAGACACGCCCCATGAAGGAAGTGCTGAGTAGAGCAGCAGAAACTGTTAGCTGCTAGTTGAGGAGATGTTTTGAACGTGGCTTCAAACGTAGAGGACTTATTCTTCACTCATTCATCCGATGTGTGAACGCAGCTATTTTGGATCTTGTCATCCATTCCTTGTGCTGACCAGGCGAAAAACAGCGGCATCATGGAGCACATCCGCACACCAAAGGTAGAATTGACTAAATACAAGAATTCTGCGAGATCTGTCCTGGTATTGCAGAATCAAGTCATGATTTCAAAGTCACAAACATTTGTTTAAATGTCACTTGAATGTATGTATCTATATGTATTTAAACTATAACCTGGTTTCGCTATATAAATATGCCTCGCCGCTCTCATCAGTGTTTCTGTTATTTATATCATGTATATCCTCTGGCCTTATTTGAGACGAATGCACTTGAATCTAGTACCGGTGATCCGATGGGATGTTCTTTGCCTATGTGGCCATTTTGATAGATTCCAAAAGCTGTGCAGAACTGGATTGTCCTGAAAGCTTTAGGCCTTTTAGAGGCTGATTCTGCATTTTTATGTTGTCTGACATAAGGATCCCTTAACAGCTTTCTTTCTAACTCTGTTGTATTTTTTGTTGCTTTAAAGTGATAGTAAATGTCTTTACTATCACTTTTTCTTAATCAATTTAACACATCCTTGTTGAATTGAAGTATTAATTTCTTTCAAAAAAAAAGACAGAGAAAAATACTGACCCTAATGTATGTATTAAGACTGTCAAATGATTAATCACGATTAATCGCTT
>JAOTRC010000016.1:8259551-8272703 GCA_027497675.1 Cyprinella lutrensis | reverse complement strand
GAATTGATTTGACAGCACTAATGTGTGTGTATAAACACACAGCATGTGTGGTGTAAGGAAGATTTTTTTTCTCAAATATATCAATACTTGACACATTAAATTCTTATGTTCTTACAAAAATGTTTTAGGGTTTCCACAGAAATATTAAGCTGCACATCTGTTTATGAAAATAATAAGAAGAAATGTTCCTTGAGCACCAAATCAGTACATTAGAAAGATTTCTGAAAATCGTGTGATGCTGAAGATTGGAATAATGATGCTGAAAATTCAGCTTTGTCTTCACAGGAATAAATTACATTAAAAAAAATTTAGACATTTTAAATTGTGACTCTTTTATTTTGATTTATCGAATAATGTAGATGTAGACTTTTTCTACCAGAAAACTATAGTAAAAAATTTTGGGGGTTATTTACGCAATGCATAATTAGGTATATATTGACTTCTAATTATACTAGCAGTTTTAGCCCTTTTGACAGGGGCATCCTTGATCTAAAATTAGTTTATGTGTAGTTTTTAGTTTTAATAGTTTTCTGTTAGAGTAACAGAAGTTTACATGACAGTCTGCAACCCGACTGAAATAAATTCTGCATCCTCACGTGTTGCTTCTTCACTCTCATGACTAGCTCTGACAAAACGTCTCTCTGTCTGCTTGTAGTGCTGCCTTCTGGTCCTTATGCATTATGCATTACATAACACACTTCAGTGATCAATGACAACAGCACCCTGAGTCATGATGCAAATAAAAATGCAGATACATGCGCATTTTAATAACACCCAGATTTTGACCTTCCGAACTGCTGTGAAGTTACTAGAAAATGGTAATCGTGTGTAGTGAGTTCTCCTTGTCATGCACATTACATTCGTCTTAAAGATAGAGGAACAGCAGAAGAGGAAGAAGAATAAAAAGGAAATTTCAACATCTCTTCCAAACCACCCGATTATCACCCAATATTTGACATTTTAAAATAATCGGGATTGAATTGAACAATATTGTATATCATAATTGTGTATGCTCATTACTCTATTTTTAAATTTAGATTGCCTTTGCCTTCATCTAACACTCAAAGTTAAAGGAATAGTTTAATTAAACATGATCATAAAGTCCTCCTGGGAAGTTTATAACAGTTTGGGAAGTCATGTTTACGACGACAGGTGCTTTCAAAACACTTTCATTGGAGAAAGATGGCGATGTACCTTCTCACTGGTACGCTCTAAACTCGTAAACTCTGGCTTAAAGAAAATCCAGAGCTTCCTACTTATATTTACGACTTTCTGTTGACGTTCATGTGCGTTCAACTCATAAATACGATCGTTCCGACAATACTTTAAAGCACTTTATGTGTTTTGTGTGCTCAGATCCTGCATCATCACATCGCCTCCGTGGAGAAACTGTCGCTCACAACCAGTGGCTGCCCGCTCCTCATTCAGTGCCGGAACTTCCGGGTTGTCCACTTTGTGATTCCCAGAGAGCGTGACTGCCATGACATCTACAGCTCTCTGCTCAGGCTACTGAGACCAGGTGGGTAAACTCACATGTCTGCCCTCGTAAAAAATAAAAGAGTTTCCTGAAAGTCACAGAGGATTCCATTAAGTCCTGGCCACCCTCTGTTCAGTGACAGATGTGGTGGCCATGCTCAAGGTCAGGGAGATGTGCGCATCAGCACGAACTCCAGATGGTCATCTGAATAGTATGACTTTCTTTTTCACCTTTTGTAAAGTTATTGAATCTTTTGTTTCATACTCCAGTGTCCTATGATGAGCTGTACGCGTTCTCCTACAACCCAAAGCAGAATGACCAACAGAGAGAGGAGGGGTGGCAACTCATAGACCTCGCAGCTGAGTTTGAACGGATGGGTGTGCCATGTGACCAGTGGCAAATGACCGATGTTAACAGGGAGTACAAGGTGTGACGTGAGGGTTCATTTGTGAAACATGTTCAACGTCACTTTCTCTTTCTTTAAAATTAGCTTTGTTGAATCTAATTCGGGATGCGTTTAATTTATACTTGGTTCTCGTGAGTTTAGGTTGTCAAGCAACCTAAAATCGTGAATGGCTCTGTTTATTAACGAATCGTTCGAGTGAATGATTCAGTGACTTATTCATGGAATGAAAAGACTTGAGAGACCTTACTAAAATTGCAAAAACCAACACTGAAAAAATAAATAAATTAAAGCTAAACAGAAATTTAACCCAAACCCCCCCTGAAAAACGTATAAAATGACAACAGAGGCAAAAACAAAATTACTTATACTTAAACTGAAATATACAGAATAAAACCTTTTTTTCAGAATATTCGTAAATGCTGAATTAAATATAAAAATAATGCTAAAATAACACTTTTGAATGAGTTCTTGTACAGTATATGTTGGGGATATAAAAAAACATTAACATATGATAACTAACAGTGTTTAAAATGCATTAATTGTTTCTTTTGTGTATTGTAAATGTGTCTGACTACAAATTCTGTACTTAGGTGTGTAAGACATATCCAAGAGACTTATACGTACCCATTACGGCCAGTAAACCCATCATAGTGGGCAGCTCCAAGTTCAGAAGCAAAGGCCGTTTTCCTGTTCTAACATACTTCTACCAGGAGAAGAAGGTAAGAATGGTTTATTGTGTCTCTACTAATGAGAAAAGGAAGCCAGTGGTTGATATGAAGAATATTAGGCCTTTGTTAATCATAATGAAAGTAGTCTGTGTTGACATCGTAATGACCATTAGTTGCTTCTGCTGTGCTAGATAAGAGGAATGAGATGATAAACAGGGAATGACTTGTCACCTCAGAGGCTTCTGATTTAGTTAAACAGTAGTTTTACTGGAAAATCAGCACTGGCTTTGTAAACTTATTTACTCTACTTATATTGTTCTCCAGGGTGGTGAACATTTATATTTCTTTGTGTCATGTCTCCAGGCGGCAGTGTGTCGGTGCAGTCAGCCTCTCTCTGGCTTCAGCGCTCGCTGTTTGGAAGACGAGCACATGCTTCAGGCCATCAGCAAGGCCAATCACAACAGCCGATACATATACGTGATGGACACGCGGCCTAAGGTAAAACGTCATGGAGTTTTATTGTGTTCTTCAAGACATTTCCTTGATCATAACCGGTTCATTAAACACTGTGATTTTTTGCGTAGTTAAACGCATTGGCGAATCGTGCGGCAGGGAAAGGCTATGAGAATGAAGATAACTACTCTAATATCCGCTTCCAATTTGTGGGCATTGAGAACATCCATGTGATGAGGGGAAGTTTGCAGAAGCTTCTGGAAGGTCTGAGACGCTGAAGTATGAATTTTTGATTCATCCTCATCTCGTTTTGTAGATTGTTAACATCTATTATTTGCGTCTCTCATAGTGGTGGGAACACGCTCCCTTTCAATGCCAGATTTCCTGGTCGGACTGGAAAACAGCGGATGGTTGCGTCATATCAAAGCCATAATGGATGCAGCAATATTCCTCGCCAAGGTAAAACTCTTTGCATGTGGTATTTTGCTGCTGGTTCTCCGGTATTCATTAAGGCTGCCCTTGACTATATATTTTTCTGACTAGTAGTTGATAATGTATTGCATTAGTCGACCAATCTCACGTTTAATTTGTTTAAAAGTAGATATTTCAAGCTTTCTGTAGAAATATTTCTAGGCAAGTACCCTGGGTTTCGGGTCATTTTTGTGAAGTGCACCTTGTTTGCTTTCTTTATTTTACAGAAGCACTACATTTTGTTGTAAATGTGTAAGTTTAAAGAAATATAAGTAATTGTCCTTTACTATTTCGAATGATGTATTACTCTTATGATTTGTCATAAATGTTTTGTTAAACCAGGCTGTGACTGTGGAAGGTGCTAGTGTCCTCGTGCACTGCTCTGATGGATGGGATCGGACAGCTCAGGTCTGCGCTCTAGGCTCTCTATTGATGGATCCGAACTATCGCACCATTAAAGGTTTCATGGTAGGAGGATTTTGTGTGTTCAAGCTGACATTATCGTGCGTCTCTTTCCACCTTCTCATATACCTTCCTCTTGTCCTCAGGTACTTATTGAAAAAGACTGGATTTCCTTTGGACATAAGTTTGCAGACAGGTTAGGATGATTCTCAGTTTGGTTCTTGACTCCAGTTGCTTGAAGAGGCTGAAATAACATGCCTTCCGATCCATTTCCCCACAGGTGCGATCAATTGTACACCGACCCTAAAGAGGTGTCGCCCATATTCACGCAGTTCCTGGAGTGCGTATGGCAGCTGACTGAACAGTTTCCTCAGGCTTTCGAGTTCAGCGAGTGGTTCCTCATTCAGATCCATGAGCACATCCATTCCTGCCAGTTTGGCAACTTCCTGGGCAACAGCCAACGACAGAGAGAGGACCTTCAGTGAGTCAAACAAACCTGAATTTCATTTCCTTCCCATCATCTCAAAGCCCTTAATGCATTTGTCTGCCATTACAGGGTGAAGGAGAGGACATATTCTCTATGGGCTCACCTGCTGAGTGAAAAGCAGCTCTACTTGAACCCACTGTACAGCCCAAGCTTTGTAGAATCACACCCGGTTTTGGAACCATCCACCCAAGCCTACCACTTCAAGTACAGATGACTAACCACTTCTCTTTGTGAAAGACTCCTCCTTTATTTAGACTCTGCAACGGTTTAATGAGGAACCGGTTTGTTTTGCAGGTTCTGGAGAAACATGTACCATCAGTATGACCGTTCCATGCACCCTCGACAGTCCATTCTCAAACAAGTCCTCACCTTGAAAGAAAGCAACCGAGAGCTTGAGGCCACAGTGCAAGCCCTGAAGACTGTGAGTTCACCTCAGGGATTTGGTTATCGGATAAAAAATTAAGTCTTGAACGCTCGCTTCCCATGAAAAAGTAGTAGTCGTGGATTTGTGTGTTGCAAAACCCCACATTTCTATTATTAATAATATATCATATTAATATATAAATAACAATGTTATTCTTATTATAAAAGTAATAATATTTTAATTATGTTTAATTTATTATTATTTAACAATAATAATAATTTTAATAATTAATTAAATATTTTTTTTATTAATAACAAAGTATAAAATTAATTGTTTGTATTATAATCATATTTTATATTACCCACCTCTCCACCCAACTGCCAAATTAACAAAAATCATCAAAGCTGTTGTCTTTGCATTTTAGAGCGACTCATTTTGCTTTTGTTATGAACAAGATTTCTGGTCAATAAGTAATCCCACACCTTTCATTGGTTCCATCAATAGCCCCTATGTGTTTCCTTCAATCATCCTGTTTCTCTGTTTCCACAGAAGCTGCAGAAGTACGGGGTGAGCACGTCTCCACTGAAGCCCAAAACACCCCCAACCGAGCGCAGTCTCCCTCCCCGGCCTCAGTCCCTTATCCTGGGAGCTCCTCTTCTCAGTCGGAAGGAAGTTCAGCAGGAGGAAGACGAGGAGTTGTTTGGAGAGGAGGCTTTGGAGGATCCCCCGGCCAGTACTGGGGGAGAACGGACTGTAGAGGGCAGCAGTGCCACAGAGAATGGCTATGGAGATCTGCCAGGGTCGTTCGGTCCCAAGAATGAGCCAAGCGTTGTCACTTTGGAGTTTGGAGTGGCCAGAATGACCTGCTAAGAACACTCGAGGACTTGATTTTTGAGAATTAAGGAATTAAGCAGGATAATATAATATTTGTATATTCTGTACTGAGAAAGATCGAGTATGTTTGCTGATGTGCGTGCGTGTGTGTGTGGGTGTGTGTGAGCGCCCGTGTGCGCATTTGTTTACTCTACGTGATGGCACTGCACTCATGTACGATAGACAAAGAGATAAATGGAAGGAAATCAGAGGTGGATTCCTTACTAAATTCATTGTTATTATCTGTCAATTTAAATGTACGTTCTGTCGTCATCTACATTTTTAAAAAAATGATTTTTTTTGTTGTTTATTTTTTAAAGGATGTCAATAGCACTAAGAAGAAAAGATTAAATAAAGAGCTGATAGACTTGTGACCTTTTTTTCATGCGTTCAGACTCAAAACTTCATTCGTTCCTTCTCACTTGTTATCTTGAAGGGTGAAAAGATAGATGCTGTCCAGAATGAAGGATGACTACAATGATGCTCTGCACACGAGTGTCCCATGTGTGGTCTGGTCGATTGTGGGGGGGTTAGTTAGGTACTCAAAAGGTTAATGTGATGCCACAGAGCAGGTCAAAGGTCATATTTACTTATAAGTGATTATATGGGAATACAATAAATCATTACGGCTACTAATCTAAATGAATCTACAGCAATCTGTCATTGTCACACACAAAATAAGCAATTGCAGATTATAAACTACCTCGCAAATGTGCAAGCATATATGTAATAAGTGTAGTGATTGTTTAATTTTTTAACGAAATATTTTATGTTCTCCACGGCTGCATTTATCAAATCAAATATACAGTAAAAAGAAAAAAAATCAGCAAGGATAAAAATGTATCCTTTATATCTTAATTATTCCAAACTTACTTCTAAAACAATAAAGAAATACAGTTAATACATGTCGCTTAAATGTATATCAAATTAATATTTAGGATAATTATTTTTTATATTTATTATTTGAGATGATTATTTTTCTAGGTCAAACAAAACTATGAGCTCATTCCAATTAAAAAAAAAATCTATCCACATATTATGATTTAGGACATACTAATTCTAATCTGATATACTATTTAGAACAGATAGTAGCCTACAGTATGTGAATTTGGTATAGAGAGCTCAAGTTAAGCTGATTACAAAAGTGTCTTATTTTTCATATGTAGTCAAATGAGGGCCAATTGAGCAACTATAGAGAACCATCTCAAAATGATTAAGAGGCTGCCTGTATCTTACCACATTGCTAGATGTAAGTAGCCTACCCGTCTGTCATCCATCTTGCGTTTGGAAGCACATCATAAAAGTGATTATTGGGCCCAAACCCTCCGGGACTATACTGGAAGAGGATCACTAGACGGAATGGGAATTATCACTAATCCCTGCAAAGTGGCCCTAGATGATAGTCTGCTGTCTGTCTGTAAAGATCTACACACACAAAAGCCAGTGTGAGCGTGAAATATGTGTACACTCAAGTCTTTTGTCTTTCATCTAAGCTTGATTTGTTAAGTACATCTAATAAAAATCAATACAGCAAGTAACAACAATTTGTGCATAATAAGTGAAATGTGTCCTGCCCATGTGATGAGCACTGAAATTCATCCAAACAACCCCTAGAATGATGTAATAATCACTTATTATTTCTTTATTATTGCCACAATGGTGGTTATGGACATGTGATACTGGGGTCTGTGGATGTAAACAAACTTCAGACAGGCCACTTAGCCTACCAAGCTGTCTCCCCTCAATATCCAATGTTCATGTTCGTTTTGATTGGTTTAGCCTATGACATAGACAAGTTTTTATTTTTATTTTATATTTTTTGGCTCACATTAAGGTATTAATAAGCTTATTAAAAATCTCACCTTCCACCAGAGGTCACAATGGGGTGTAAAGCTGTCACGTGACTCCGTAAGCCATAGTTTGCAAATCTGAAAACCGGTGACGGGACGCATGAAATGTATCCGCGACCGCGGGTCAGGATGTATTAATAAGACAAAGCCTCTCAGCAAGCGCTAAGTACTGGAATAAGGGATTTCTGTTGAGTGACTGGTCTGGGGCCGTTTAAAAATGTAGCCTACCGTAGTTTGCGATATTTCCGAACCTCATGGTCCGAACCTTAATTTCTTATATATGCTTTTTAGAATGGTGATGTTGGATTTTTGTCAAATTTATTCATTTTGTAAAAAAAGAGTGAACATCTCTTCAAGCTATGTTCTTCACAATAATTTGCTTTCAGTATTTAAATTCTTTTTGAATAATTACTTGTTCTGAATTCCCAATCCTTGGTAAACAAATAGCCTATTTTCTCAGTTCATCCTGATATGTTTCTGTGCCTCTCCCTCCTCATAAGCAAATAAAGATTCTACCTGATCTGTTAACACAATAAACAGCTGTGGATTCAGATGATGATATCTGACATAACAACAATGTTTGAACAATCTCTTTTTCAATTGCACATTAAACTTGTCTGTGGGAAGGTTAAACACAGTTTGAGGCTAAAATAGTTTAGCACCCTTTGTCCTCTATTTCAGTCGCAACTGCATTATGCCTCAGTTCATTTGTCTTTGGTTTAATACACTGCCATTATTGATGTCTCTGATCCAGTTTGGCCTTGACAAACTCCACAATAAAAGTGCTTTCAAGAATCTGTGTAAACTTTTGTCCTTTTCAGATAAAGATAATGTAGGGCAAAGCAGAATTGTAAAATCTGGCCAACACACCCTTATTAGCAAACAGTCTCGGTCTATTCTCTTCCAAATTTCCTAGCTTGTTTCTCATGAGAGTTTTGTCCTTGGCAGTGACAGGGATGTTAGTTAGTGATGTTATCCACCAAGGTGGAACCTAAAAATGGACTGCAAACTGAAGTGGTTTCAGATTGTTTACGGACTCTTTCTTTTTTTTCTGTCTGTTTCTTCGTGTTGGTCTCTTAACTTGTGGTTCTGGTTAATTTTTCTCCCTCTGTACCCTCAAGCAGACAGGCCTCCCGTGGCCCACGAGATTGGAGAATGAGTATACAGACCCAAACTGACCCGAAGAAACAAGGGGCGGGGTGGCACATTCCAGCCGCCATGCCTCAGGGGCTGCTGACAGAAATGACAAACACAGGTGGGGAGTTTTGGTTTAGCGCAGCAGACCTGGAACCAAAGCTGAACCAGAGGCCAGGAAGACTTGACCTCGCTGAAACTGCTGCACGGTGGCTTCCCTTCACACATACACACACTGTTGCTCTGACCCCCCCTGTACAATGTGTGAATGTAGACATTGTTTCATAGCAGTGAGGTGGAAGAGGAGGCCTGTGTACAGATAGGGGTGGATGGGTGGGCACATCAGTTTCATGGGGATTTATTCAAGCTGTCTTAAGGGAAATAAAAATAAGGGAAGAGGCCAATGCTAGTATGTAGGTATCATTATTCAGCCCTGATGTGTTTGTTTAGAGTCACTTGCATTCCATTCAGGTTTTTCACAATCATGGAAAAACTGGAAATGAAAATAGTTAATGAGATTTCTAGGCCTGGAAAATATAGAAATTAATAAATTATTTAATGAAGTCAAAGACAATTTTGATAGTAGATATTTTTTTGTGCATTTTAGTAGGCATAAATTAATTAACATAATTAACAGTGAATATAACCTAGATTAATAAATGTAAAAATGTTGTGTATTATTGGTTCATTATAGTTTGCTCATGATACACTCTTAATGCAACAAGTCTTATTTTAGTGTTATTTTTTTCTATTAGTTCAGATACAATTTAGTTGCAAGTGCAATCTCCATTAAAATTATTTTTTAAATACAGATCGTAGACCTTATCAGCTTGGTTCATGAATATTAATAGGGGATGTAAGGTCCACCCAGTAGTCCCAACTGAAAGGCAAGTAACTTAAGTGAGGGCTACCACTTACTAATTGCATGTTCATGCAGCCCAAAGCAACTGGTTAAGACTATTTCTTGGTCTTAAAGACCATGTGGCCGGGTATAATGTTTTATTTCTATGGTGATTATTTCACAAGAAGTAGGGGAGACATGTCCCTCCAGCATGAAAGACTAGAAAAGTCTTGGGAAAGTCATGGTCCAAAAGTGTGGGAACCTAGTCTATTAGTTCTGCCACAACATTTATAAAGTATAATGTTTCTCACCAAATGTCTCCATGTATATATTTCAACCACTAAAAAAAGAAAACCCCAAAGCTTTCAGTTGTTAACTACTTTTGCACACAATTGGACTAACTAATTGCTCTTGTGTAACATTGGAGGAGTGTGGTAACAGAAGTCCCCCCGGGCCCATATGCTGGGGCAGATGGACTACGGGTTATTGAAGGATACGTTGAATATGATCAACCACTCCAGACGGCCCAGAACAGGTGAGGACCACCAGCGTGAGCTGATCTAATCTCATTTAAATTTCATCAGCCATTTCTCTAAACCATTTCAAGTGTGTTGTGCATGCATTCATTATAAGTGACTGAAATGTTTATCTAAATCTGCCTCATGTCTTCATACTTGTAATTTCTCAAATCAGCAGCTTTTGCTTAAATCCTAAGTACAGACTCCGCAGCAACCAGACAACTCAAATTTATTCCTGAGCCTTTTCATCTGAGGGGGATTTTCAGTGGCTTATTTTCATTTACACTGAGAGGTTTGTACTCACTCCCATTTATTTCCTCTAACACTCCTGATCATTATAGCATTTCTGGAAACGTTCCAGATGTGATTCTATTTAAATGTGACCCTCAACACAAATACCATTATAACCCCTATAAAAACACGAGTAAGGAATGCAAAAACTTTGTCTATTATGTATACACGCACACACATACTGTATTTGTACACAGTTGCTCTTACATGTACATGACGGCAATCGTGATTTTAAAAAGCAATACACCCATTCTTTACAACCCGCACATAGATGCATATCATGCGTCTTCAGTGAGATAATAAGAGAATAATTGAGGCAAGAAAGAGGAGAAGGATATCTGATGTTTGCAGTGTGGGGGATGAGGGTGTGTTTTGTGTGTACGGAGGGGGCGAGCTGTGGGGGCGGAGAAAAAAGTGCTGGCTCGCCTCCAGCGCTGACGAAAGCTGCTTAACCCTCCCAGTTACCATAGAGACTGTCAGGCGCAGCCACCAGTGAGAGAGAAAGGGAGCGAGGCAGGGAGAACACCAACAAGCAAAGGCAGCAGACAGAAGTGGAGAGGAAAAGGACAGAAGCAGTTAGAGACAAGGTAAAATAAAACGAGAAAAAGAAAGAAAGGAGAACAGAGGGTGCAGCAGACATAGTGGCAGAGATGGAGGTTCAAAACGAATGCAGTGAACCGCCTCCATGTGACCCTCAGCCACCAGGAAAGCTCAACAAAGCCGCCTTCAAGCTGTTCGGCAAGCGTAAGTCCGGCAGCAGCATGCCGAGTATTTTCTCTGTCAGGAACAAAGGGGAGTCCACCGGTAAAGCCGCTGGCAAGACACTGGAGCTTGTTAGGAGCAAAACCCATGATGGCTTAATAACGGACACTCCATCGGAGCTTGACGGCCACCGGAAAGAGGAATCTGCCAGTAGCGAACAGCTCCACGCCGGCACGCCAGATGGTGTATCAAACGCCCCCCTCCGCAGCTCCATCACTAAGTCTTTCAGCTTCTTCTCTTTACTGCGTCGGAGCAGCAGCCGTGCAGGGGATGGAACTACGACTGTGGGACGAAGAGGAAGAGGGCTTAAGGGGCTGTTTAGCAGCATGCGTTGGCGGCGGAAGCCCCAGGTTCAAGAGGACTCCTTGGAGGTAGCTAAAGAGGTGAAGGAGGGAGACCTAATACTTTCCTCCAGCTCTGGCAGCGTGGAAACAGAGAAGGACATGACACTGACTCTTGAGCCCCTGCCGCAAGTATTTGAGAAGACTCCTCTCCCAGGGGATGCTGAGAAATGGAAGGTAACGTCTATGCAAGAATTACAGGGTACTAATGAAGTGGAGTGCGGTTACTCTAGTCCTCCTCTTTCCCGACAACACACAGTTACTGAAGAGTCTCCCACTCCTTCTCCAGTCCGAGTCCAGACGGGAGGGCTTCAACATGATAAACACAGCGCTTCAGAACTTTTGTCCTCCATTCCAACCTGTGCTTTGACCCCTCCAATGGAGCACAGCACAGCAGACCCACAATCCGAACAATCTGTGGATCGCTTATGCTCCATGTTCACAGATGTTACTTCACTAAAAAGCTTTGATTCTTTAACAGGCTGTGGTGACATCATCGCTGACCCAGAAGAGGATTCTGGGAATGGGGGAAGTGCCACGAGCAGTGGAACTGGTAGCAGTAGCGGGGGCTGCATGGGTCGCAGATTAAGTGGAGCCGGGACGAACTCTGAGAGATGCTCTCCTTCCAAGCCCCCACTTCCTCCCCAGGTCAGTAGTCTTACATCTATCCATGCTTCTTGCTACATTCCAGCCCACCAAAGACCACGTGCAGCCCCCAAAAAGCCACAGGGTAGTGGAGTTGTTGCCTACATGGGTGGAGGGGAGGAGATGGCTAGTCCTGAGGGTGTTGATGATGCTGACATGCAGGGTCTATGGCATATGTTGCCCCAGAAGGCTGAAGACTCACCAGCACTACGACGCACAGAGCCTGTTCTGCATCATGCACCAACCCGCCTTGAGAAGAGGCCACCTCAAGTGAAGGCACTTGGACTCAGTAAGATCCCTGTGAGCGGAGTTTGCAAGATGGGAAAGCAGCAACCCTCACGTCCCTCACCT
Source organism: Cyprinella lutrensis (assembly GCA_027497675.1). NCBI lineage: Eukaryota > Metazoa > Chordata > Actinopteri > Cypriniformes > Leuciscidae > Cyprinella > Cyprinella lutrensis. The sequence goes on along the minus strand of JAOTRC010000016.1, from coordinate 8,260,369 downwards.
CCACCTGTTGATAAAGAACTCCAGGATGCCCCACCAAGTGATGAAGGCTACTGGGACTCTCCCACACCTGGCCCAGAGGATGAGGACAGCACCTTTCTCCGTCGGGACGGCCTGCTGAAGGACAGCTGCTCTGGAGATGCGCTCTACGACCTCTATGATCCCGACAGCCCTAGTGCTGCTGGCTCAGACGATGATGTGAGTTCACCAACAAAATCTGCAGGTGACCTAAAAACTAACTTGCCTTCCCCCAAATTTTCATCTTCTGTCACTTCCTCATTCCGATCCATGAAAGGCAGCACAAGCTTACCTCGAGATTCCAAGATCCCCATTAGTGTGAGGCAAACACCTCCATCCCACTCTTCCAGCCAAGGAGCGTTGTCTTCTAATCTTAGCCCTACTTCAACCACCCCGCCTAAAAAGACAGATGCCCCACCACGCACTCGAATCCCTGTCTCGAAGGTTCCTGTCCGTCGTTCTGGCAACAAGAGCACCCCCACCTCACAAAGCAAGAAGTAGAAAGGTTGGAGGCCCATCAGACATTTCTGACAATTGAAATCTATCACAAGAGCTTTAGGCCAAAATGTTGTTGTTTTTTTTAGTTTTTTTTAAATATGAAGCAATCAACCTCCACTTTTTTATTTCACCCGTCTTCTGAGGACAATATCTGTTACTATAATTGTTTTTACGTTTTTTAAATGAATTGTGATGTTGCATATTACACCCTAATATAATTAAGATTTTTGTAGAATGCACTGCAATATGTAACACATGACATTCATAATAATGTAAGCTTTGGGGGTTTTTTTGGCGGGGGGTGG
>JAOTRC010000016.1:8208154-8252410 GCA_027497675.1 Cyprinella lutrensis | reverse complement strand
ATTATTTAAGTTGATTTGACAAAAGAAAAAATGTTGTGATAACAAATCTTGAAAAAAATTTTTTACAAAATTTGGACCACTTTAGAGATTTTTGTTATTTAAATTGAAAAAGTTTTAGATTTCTATAGAAAAAAATTTATTATCAATTTTTTATTCATTATTAATTATTCATTATTTATTATTCATTATCAATTTTAAAATTTTATTTTATTTAAAAACAATTTTTTTTTTCAATGCATAAATAGAAATTAGCCTACCTTGATCACACTAGATTAGATTAGTCCAGTTGTCACTATTAAGTAACTATTAACTGTGACTTATAAACTTCTAATTACTGCTTATTAATTTTTAATAAGGTTGTTGTTAAGTTAAGGTATAGATGGATAAAGGGATATAGAATATGATCATGCAAAATAAGGCATTAATATGTCCTTTATAAGTACTAATAAACAGCCAATATCCTAGTAATATGCATGCTAATAAGCAACTTAATAGTGAGAATTGGATCCTAAACTGCTGTATTCATTTAATATAGGCTATTTTCTATGTTTTTATTTTAAATATTAGTAAAATATTAGTTAATAAATATTAGTAAAATACTTCAAAAATTCAATTGACCTTAGTTGTTTTCCCCCCCAACACTAATAGATTTGAATCAAATGTTATACTATAGTGATTTATCTCAACTGTAGAACCGGCTCGTTTTCTGAAAGGCCTTTAAAGAACAATGGGAAAGGAAAAATACTTTCAGAAACAAAGCTGCTGAAAAAGTGGGCGGTACTCATGAGCCCTACATCTTCAAAAGTTCATAATCGGCCCTCCTTTTTGTGTCTATATTGGAAAAAATGCTTTTCAGCACAGTTTTTGATGGGTTGTTTTTGCCGTGAAAATAATAGGAAAGCATTGCATCCGTCCGTAGCGTTTGTTTGCGACTCTATTGCTCGCCCCGGCCGAGACCTTTCACACAGTTGTCAGGTTTTCTGCGCTGTGTTTCAGGAAGTCGCGTCTTTCCTCTGTTCTTCCCCTCGCAGGTCACCTTTTCTTTTCTGCCTTATCTCTTCCTCTCTCTATATCATGGCACATTCAGTTATTTATAGATCCTTATCCAAGCAGTCTCAGATGCTCGGAGTGCAGGGCAATAAACAGCGGTCTGCAGTGGAGATCTTTGAGTCTTGAATTCAATCACTTTACTGTGTGTGTGTGTGTATTGATTGAGAGGGAGTTTATGGCTAGCTTCTCTTTGAGACGTGCCGTACCCATGGCCAATCAAATCTTGCGTCCTCTAAATGTTAGCAGGTCGGTCTTGCAAATGAAATTTCTCCTGCACTTAATGAAAGTTTCATCATCTGTGAGTTTAGGTCGCAAAATGACAGATTTTTTGTTTTTAACATATAATGCCAGGTGATTTTGACCTTAAAAATTTATTTACAATAAGGTCCCATTATTTAATGTTGGTTAAAAGAGTTCACTTTAGTATATTTAGTAAATTTAGCATATTCTCTACAGTCTTTTTTAATGTTTTATAGTTTATTTAGTCACTTATCACTCCTAGGCAAAGCAAGTTTATATATTTATGGCCTTTATTTCATACACTATGGCAATTCAAAATGCTTTACAGAAAGGAATTAAAATAATCACAAAATAAAAGCAATTAAGGGAAATTAAAACGGTTATAAAAGAAATGAAAAGTGTATAAAGATGATGCATAGAGAAACTCATCTCGTAAACACCGGTTTATTATATTTTTATTAGATTTTCTCACCCTGTGCCTGTGGTGTTCTTTCAGTCTTAGAAGAAAAGGTTCTATTTAGAACCCTTAAGGGTTCTGTCTGGTGCTTCATATATAGAACCTTCTAAGGGTTCCATCATGGGATAATTTTATGGATTTAGTTTTAAGTAATCAATTTTGTTTTCATTCAATTTTTATTTGAATTAAATTGATACGAATTTAAATAGCCTGTTAAACATGAAAATATTATGCAGTCATTTGAACATTTTTCCATAGAACCTTTTTGGCTTAAAGGTTTCTTTAAACTGGAGTCAAGAACCCTAGAGTTCCATATAGAACACAATCAGACCTTTTTTTAGAGTGTACTTGTTGTCTTGTGCAACTTCTCGTTTCACAGAAAAGTTGTTGCTAATGTGTTAGTTTTGGTGGCTTGATCTGAGGAATATTCTCCTACTTCTGAAGAAAGAGTTGTTGGCTGTTTTCTCTCATTTTAATCTCTTATATTTTGACATGCAAGATGCTAAAGCCAACTTTTTGAAATTTGGCACTTGCAAGCATTGCAGAAATGTGAGAATTTATTTAATGTGAGTGTGGATGATTTTTGTAATAAAATAGTCATTCTTTTATAAACACAACTTGTTTTAATGAAGGAGGTTCAGCTTTAATTTTGGACCCTGTGTGGGGTTGATTAAAAGTAAATGAGAACATTTAGAGGCAAAGCTTCAAGGATTAAAGAGGACCTAATAAGCTATTTTACAAAGTCTTGATTTAGTTTTCTATTAGACTAGAATAGGGTTTTTGGGAAAGGTCATGTCCTTAACCATAAGCAAGAGTTTAACACACAACTAACTAACTCAATTAGGCCCCTTTATTTAGCATATGTCTTTGGCGGGAATTATTTAAATGAGGAATATTGTGACGTCTTTGTTCCCAAAAGGAAACTCAAGACCACAATAGAGCTCGCTCAAACACTGGGGACCTAAACCATTTAGAGCTTTAAAAATAATCAGCAATATTTTAAAATCTATACAATGTCTAATAGGGAGCCAATGCAGTGTTGACAGAACCGGGTTAATATGGTCTAGCGGCTGCATTTTGGACCAGCTGGAGTTTGTTTATTAAGCGTGCAGGGCAACCACCCAGTAGAGCATTACAATCATCTAGCCTTGATGTCATGAATGCATGAACTAATAGTTTTGCATTTTTAATTGTGACACAATTTAGATATATTTTTATGAGGAAAAAATGTGGTTTTACAGATACTAGACATGTTACTTTCAAATGAAAGATTGGTATCAAAGAGCACACCCAGGTTCCTAACTGACAACGAGGACTTGACCGAGCAGCTATCAATTGTTAGAGAGTATTCTAGGTTATTACGCGAGGAAGTTTTTTTTTTTTGTTTTTTTTTTCTCGAAGGAAATTAGTCATCATCCAGTTTTTTTATCAGCTACGCATTCCCTTAATTTTGTGGATTGGTAAATTTCGTCGGGGCGTGAAGAAATATAGAGATGAGTATCAGCATAACAGTGAAAACTAATGCCATGCCTCCTAATGATATCTCCTATAGGGTAGCATACAGGGTGAACAGCAACGGCCCTAGTACTGAGCCTTGTGGTACGCCATTTACTGCTTCAAATCTATTTAAAATAATATTGTGGTTGATGGTGTCAAATGCAGCACTAAGATCACTAAGTAACACTAATAAAGAGATACAACCACGATCGGATGATAAGAGCAAATCATTTGTGACTCGGATGAGAGCTGTCTCACTACTTTGGTACGGTCTAAATCTTTCTATAAAGGAACATACTTGCAATGTGATACTGCCTTTTCTAATATCTTTGACAGAAAAAAGTAGATTCTAGCCTGGATGCCAGCCCGAACCCCGTCCACAACATTGTTTCGGTTTGGACTCGATCCATTGAGGAGTAATTACACTCTTTGAAGAAATGGTTCTATTTAGAACCAGAAATGGTTCCATCCCCTGCTTCATATATGGAACTCCAAAATGGTTCTATATAGAACCATTTTTTTTGGTAAAAGCTTCTATTGGCCAAGTATGGAACCCCAGGGTTCTATATAGAACCCAGAGGAATCCTTTTTTAAGTGTGTATAGAACCTGAACCTATAGCGCTGATAGAACCTTTTCTTCTAAGAGGGTGGTTTAAACAGTCAAATCAGTTTAGCTGCCTGTTTAGCTGACCAGTATCCAATCCGGGCTATATTTAAAAGGTCATGTGAACAAACTCACAAAAATAGGTTTTGAGGAGAAAATCTAAATTTTGTACTCTGGCTTGTGCAGTGAATGTCGCTTTTGTGTGCGTTTGAGGGAACAGTGCTGCTTGTCTGCTGGTGTCGTATGTGCTTAATCACTGTCTCGTAGAGAAAAGACTCAGCACACTCCAATCAAACACAATCATGATCCCACACAGGACAGGACAGGGAAAGGTTTATCTGACTCTGCAGCTGGACACCAGCTGGGCCCCCCACCATATATGTGGACCACCACGAAAAAAAAAAAAAAACAAGGGTGGGGCTAAATTACACTCCTTCCACAGATACGTTTACTAACCGTGGACCCTCCCCCACGTCGCCAACCCCTCAAAAAAAAAAAAAAAAAAAAAAAAACGGCTGCCACACACGCACACAAAGGCTTGCGGTTGCGGATGAACTGCCTGAAGTTAGTAGACACGATAGTGCAAAGAACACAAAACAGCAGCTGTGACACCTTTGACATTGAGACATTACCAAGTGCATGTCCCTGACCTGTAATTTCATCAGCTAAAGCGTAATGCGACTTCTCCCATTAACTAAAAAAAGCCAGATTAAATATTCATGATATCTGTGAAAGTCACTCAAGGCTCATTCAAGAGCTCACAAAGTCAATGGCTTCGTCCAAAATGACACACTCACTCGAGTAATACTCAAAGTACTTCACGACTTCTAAAAAGTACGTTTAATGGAATTACTGAATTACTAATTGAATTATGACACATTTCATAACTCAATGACGCATTTCACTAGCATTGCTAGAATCGTTTGAGTCCAGTCTTGTGTTTGAATATGCATACTTCCCCACTATACAGTAGGAAAAAATAGTAGATGAAGATGATCAGTGTGTTACAATTTGTAGTATTCATGAAAAAGTACTTAATACTGATTGGAAGTGAAGCGACCCAATGATGCTGCACGTCACATGGCGATGTCAGATACCGCTCATGTACTTGTGTATGCTTTCGGCCTAATGCCATCCCGAAACCTGCAGATGGGGGTCTAAAATGCATGTGGAAACTCCCTCGGGATCAACCCTGCAGGTTGAAATGACATGTCCGTGTATTCTCTGAGGACAGATGTAAGTGCGTTTGAGTCAGAATCTCTCCAGCATCAATTATCTTTAAACAGACAGTGTGACGCTTGACACCGTGAGGCCCAATTGCTCCTTCTCCTGAGGATGCGTTCAATACATTAGGCTCGTTTAGATGCCAAACGCTTTGCTTGAAAGTGAGGGAATGAAATAAGTGCATTGAAGATGAACAGTTCTAACCCAAACAATGGGAGGGAGAAGGGAAGAAATTGGGGGAAATGAAAGAGTGAGATGATGGACTAAGGACGTGGATGGAAACAGGATGTTTTATTGGGAACACGGCAGCCCAAACACCTTTAGGAAAGTACACTTTTAAAGGAAACTGACATATGATTTGCTTGCCTTGAGTTTGCACCCCTTCTGGGAGAATCCTGTGCACGCAGTATTCTCTCTAAAAGAAGGACAAGTAAAGGACAGTATTCCCACAAAAGAAAACCAAATATAGGACATTAATCATAGCACGGATGATGTCAGACAATCTAAACCCAACATTCCCATCCTAACAAGGCTGTGCATGAAAAAATGAGAGCAGGTCTGCAGGGCTCAACACTCACGCACATGCCTGCTTGGAGGATGTTTAAATTATAATGAACATGTAAGTATTCTAATTGCGGAACATCTGTTTATCTGTCGTCTTTTGGAGTAACATCGAGAAGAGAGTTTAATAATCAGACGTGGAAGAACACTCAGTCTATGCAGTAATCCTAAACAACCTGACTAATCTACTCTCCACCCTGTTATTGCTCAAATCCTTCATTTGATTTTAGTCCAGGATGTCTTGTTTGCAAGGAGCCACATACAAACATAGCCTAGCCGACTCACAAAACACTACGGTCTTATCAAGTACACAGAGATCATAAACTATATATATGCTTCATGTTGCTGTATGCAGAAGTAAAGGTGCATTCATGATGCTGTATGCAAAAATAAAGGTGCATTCATGGTAAACAAAAGTAAAAAAAAATGTTAATATTCAAAGCAGACTGCTTACCGCTATCATGATCAGCACATGTGAATGTGTCGCCTCCTGCTGGTGGTAGTGAAATTACACTTAAAATTCAGTCTGATTGGTAGACTACTAATAAAACTGCACAAACCAAAATCCTGTTGTTTTGTAGCACTGGCTGAACCTTAAACTAAATTCTAGATCAAAAAATCTCTCTCTCTTTATTGTTTTTGTAATTTTCTGACGATTTTTATTTGAAGCCCTGTTGTTTTTCCAAACCAAATATTAGTAATCATAGACTGCAAATGGGCAAAAAGCATTGAATACAGTCCAGAAAAACGCAAATTTAACAAGAGTTAAAATAACCAAGTATTATAAAACATACTGAACACCTAGTTTCTAGGGCATAATTCAAAAGGAAAACGTTTTACCCTTTAGAATCGATGTAATACATGAATGGAAAGCAGTGTTATTGTTTTGGAAGTTGTGAGACATTTATGAATAACTTTAGTGTCAAAGGGGTCATGAACTGGCTTTTTATATTGTATTATATTGTTTTCTGAGGTGAACTTATGACGTTCGCTTGGTTTTTGCATTCAAAAACATCAAAATGAATAACTAATAGGGTATTTTCTACCCTAGCTTTGAGCCTAGCTCAGAAACGCAGGGATATTATGGGCGTTTCGCTTTCGCACTGAAGACTTTGAAGTAAACCAAACGCCCTCTGCTGTGAGTGGATAACGGTTTTGCATATTATAATGAGTTTTTCAACATACCTCCTCGGTGTACGTGGGGAAAATTGTTTTGGACGTCCAATGTTGAAAATGCCAACCGGAATGATTCGCCCACATGTTCGACCCAGAGTCCGTGTGTTGCACAATTCCAGTCAGATCCATATCCATCTCTTAATCGGTCTGCAAATCCAGTCTTGTTTACAAAACAATCCTCAGTGAAATGAAGCGAACAGACGGTTTTACCCTCTTCAGCTGGAGTGGAACATCATTAAAAATAAAGTTTATCCATGCAGAGGAAGCATATGCAGTGTTTTCTTCCACAACCAGGCTTGCTAGTTCCATCCGGTTTAGGCTATGCTATGTTATTTAGCAATGCGCGAATTGGTGGGCGGGGCTAAACCGGCCATCTTCTTCTGCTTTTTTATTGCAGAAAAGTAACATACAAATAATAATAACAGAGCATAAACAACAAAAAGAAAATTAAATACATAATAAATAATCTTCTGCGGGGGTGGTGTTTTATCCTCTTTGACGTCATAGTTCCCACTTTAAAAACGAGTTGTTCGCAGAGGCTGGTATCAATAAAAGCGTATATTGGACTAACAAGAACGTTTTCAGTTCTGAAACTTACAAGATATTCTCATAATATGATAACCTCTAAGATGTCAAAAGCACAAGGAAAATTTGATTTCTCAGTTCATCAGTACATGTCTTGTTCTTCAGTTAATCTGAATGTTGAGTAAAGGAGTATCAGTATAATATAGAACCCTATGGCAAACACCAACACACACATCTATACATAAACTCTATAGTGATAAGTGTGAATACCATCTTTGGCAGAACAATCCCAGACAGCATTCAACATTAAGGAATTCAAATGTACCAGATGTGGCCCAGATCTAGGAGGACACTATGTTACGTCCGGGACTGAAGAAAGGATGCTAACTGCAGAGCCAATGGGTGGAGCTTGAAGACCACTTGTCGCTGTCAGCTGTTTATATCATAATGTGTGTGTCCCTGGGGCCGAGCACACAAAATAGAAAACAGACCACACACAATCTGGCACATTGGCACAAAAAAAAAAAAAATCATTGCATCTTTTTCTCTCCACACAGACAGACAAAATACACAAGCACCAACATACACACACAACCAGGGCTTGACATTAACTTTTTTGCTCATCAGCCATGGTTTCCCAGACTTATAGCCAGTTAGCATTTTCACAGGCCACAATTTTGTTTTTGGGAAATTTCGTCTTATTTTGGGTGATGCAATACATATAGCTTATGAAGAGAGGAGTTTAAGAACGCTAATGATCATATCTTTGGTACATCAAAGATCACCCAGACACATTCGTACTTTCATCTGTCCATTTTTAACAGCATTACTCTCCATCCTGTTATAGCTCAAGACGTTAATTTAATATCAGTCTAGCCTGTTTTGTTTGACTCCAAAGAGCAAGGTAAGACATCTAGATGGATGAACACAAATGACAGGACATAAGTTTTAGGACGGTTATAAAGTACACAGAGATCTTAAACAATATACATCTGCTTTATTTTGCTGTATGCAAACATAAAGGTGCATGCATGGTAAACAAAAGTATAAATATTCATCTCAAATGAGAATAACAATATTCAAAACATACTACTGGCTAATTAATTCACAGATGCAAGATAATGGTTAACATGTTCATGTGAATGTGTCGTCTCCTGCTAGTCAGTGATATTAAAATTACTCTTCAATTTCAGTCTGATTGGAATTGTACTAACAAAGCTTTACAATCTGTATGAAATTAAGCACATTTTATGTTGTAAAACTGGCTGAACCTGAACAGTAGGAATCAAGGAAACCACATTTTTTTTTGGATGTAGTCTTGTTACCCAAATATTAAGTAATCACAGCCTGAAAATGGGCCCAAAGCATTGAATACAGACCATGAAATGCAAAAGTTACATATGCATTGAGATAAAATGATCAAGTGTTATAAAACATACTAAAAAACTAGTTTCTATGTGGCATAATTCAAAACATGGCATGTTCATTTGAATCGGTGTAATACCTGAACAGTAAGCAGCTTTAATGTTTTGGAAGTTGTGAGACTTTTATAATGAATAGTTGTAGTGTTAAAATAGCTTTAATTTGTGCTATTACAAATAGCTAGCACAAATACATGTCTTATAGCACCTTCGATTAATCTGAATGTTGAGTATAAAGGCATATCAGTATAATATAGAGCTAAAGGCACTGTGGCAAACACCAACACACGCATATATACATAAACTCTATAGCGTGTGAATTTCATCTTTGGCAGAACAGCTGTTTATATCATAATGTGTGTGTCCCTGAGGCCCTGCACACAAAGTAGCAAACAGACCACACACAACTTGGCACTGAATATCATTTAACACGTCTTTCTCTCTTTACTCAAACGGACCAGAAAAATACCTAAAGACACAAGCACAAACATACACACAAAATTATAGGATATGTGCTCCATTCCATTTTCTGGACCGCCAAGTAAAAGTTCATGTTGCATTAAAAAAAACATATGAATGCAGCTTTCAATACTGAAACCAGCATGTGAAAGGAAGGGTCCAGTGGTTTTTAAATCCACACACTGCACATATTATTCCCCTGGAGGCAGACAACATCTAAATCATGAACTGAGTGTATCCCTCCGCCCCTGTTACGATAACATCCATCCATATTCTCATGGCTTCAGGAGACGGTGCCACCATGAAGTAGACACGATCGTGAGTCTTCACACTGAATGTTAGGGAAGGGTTTGGACTCTGAAAAAGAGAGAGACAGATTACAGTTTGGCCTCAAGGGGGCAGCATCGCAACATGCAATTGTCCTATAGCAGTCATTTAAAGAATTTATTCATTAGAATCAAAAGTAAAGTGTTAATATTTAAATCTAAAGCTCATTAGAGGAAAAGTACCTTGTGGGCACTCTTTAAGTGGTCGTAATACACTTCCTCTATGGCCTGGAAATAAATCACTCCTTTAAGTTTGGCCTCGTGTTTATCTGAAACCATAAAAAGCACAAAAAGTCAATATTGATGTCACGTGAATCGATCGACCTCATGCGAGTAATCATCTGACCTGCATAGTAGCTCAGGGTCCGGCGGTTACGGTCGAAGACAAACCAGCGTTTCTTCCAGGTTTTGATTTTGCCGCCCATCTTAATGAGGAAGCCCCTGCAGGTTTTCTCTGTGATGGAGACGTGGTAACAAGTTTCTGTGTTGTGGCCGGCCGAGTCTATGTGGCCACGAAGGTCAAAGTCGTCCTTCCTTACAGGTAGGTAGCGTGTCAATGGACGAGACTGCAATGGGGACAACGTTACAGGGAAGCCATTTTTATTATGCAAAAAATCAATCTAAAACTAGATTTCGACATTTTCTAGTCTGTTTTTATATGGTTGCAAATGTGTTCTGAGTGATTTAGCATGTGCAATAGCTATGTAAATATGTTATGTAGTTGCTAATGTGTTATTATTAGTGTTCCAGCATGTTGCTATGTAGTTACTAGGGTGTTCTTATGTGTTTGCGAATGTGCTTTGAGTGTTTTTAGCAAGTTAAGCAGTTGCTAGCGTATTCTTAAGTAGTTGTCAATGTGTTCTGAGAGTTTAGCATGTTTCTTTGTAGTTGCTAGGTTTCTTATGCGTTTTAGCGTTTTGTTATGTTGTTGTTAGGGTATTCTTATGTGGTTTTGGTTATCACGCATGTCAAAAAATGTAACGGGTCAAATTACAAAAAATTTAAGGAAATCTTTGAAACTTGTTACAAATCAGCAACACATTTGTTCATCTTCAAAACACAAATTAAGATCTTTTTAATGAAATTTAAGAGATTTCTGTCCCTTCATTGACAGCCTATGCAACTACTACAATTAAAGTCTTACAGGTTTGTAGAAACATAAGGATGAGTAATTAATGACAGAATTGTAATTTTTGGATGAACTAACTCTTTAATATTTCAGGTAAGGTGTTTGTTTAATCTCTAACCCTAAATTGAGCACTAGTAATAGCGATGCATGTCTGATCACAGCGCTCACCTGTACTCTTTGTTTCTCTCGCAGTTTCACTTCTCTCTCAATGAGTTTCTGCCTCCTGGTGGTTTCTTCTTGCAGGCGTTTCTCTAGCTCTTCTCGTCGTCTCCTCTCCTCTTCAAGGGCCCTGCTCTTGCTCTCCATCTCTCTCTCCTAAAACACAAATGACACCGGACTGTACAGATATGCTCCCAAACGAGCTTCTTTTTAAAGCTACACACAATCAGCACTCTCCGTTCCAGCATAAACTCCCATGAACAACATCAGAAACAGGAAGAACAACTCGATTCCCACAGTGTTCCTGCATTTTAAGCCAAATTAGTTGCCGTTCATGGCTGACCGGAAAACTTCTAACAGAGCAACAAGCTCACGGTTTAATATCCGTGAAGCCAAATTGGGTTCATGTGGGTTTATGGCGTGCTGAAAGACTGGACTGTGAACCTGAGGGAGTGTCAGGTTTGTGTGGCCGTTTCATTACCCTGTATTCCATGAGCTGGTGCTTCTCTGCCTGAGCCTCCCGGAGAAGACGCTCCATCTCCTCCATCTTCAAAACGTTGGAGGTGCTGGCGCTGTCGAAAAATATGAAATGAGGCATTATATTTCTCATAGTGAACGCCACAACAACAATAAATCCAAACTGGGCACTAAAACATTTCACCTATGGCGAGAACAATGCATACACTTGCAAATGTAAACATGGCATGTATATATGCGGAAGAACACAGAGGGAACCAATAAACCTGGTCGGCACTGGAACACATTAACAATCCAGGCATGGAGAGCTTGTGAGTGCGGCCCACAGTCTGACGTCTGATGCTTTCCATTTAGACTTCAAAAAGAACACGTGGAATAGATCTGACCAGCCCCTCCTTCCTGTAAAACTCGAAATATCCCCTAAAAACTTCACTTCACCGCTTAGGTCCTTAATATTATCCCGAAAACCTTCACCTGTAAAGAATATCTGGAATCCTCTTCTATGTCAAACCCCATATGGAACCATCCAATTTGTCATATACTGACATTCCACCCCAAAAAACAATAAGTTTTACAGTAACAGATGCCTTTGTGATGTTTCTAGCTGTATCTGCATGAAGAACATAGCAGTGCATGCAATGCAAACCACACAAGAAAAGGGCAAAGTTTAAGCTGAATTTGTTTTGCATGAATGAAATGCACTCAGCGTGCCTTATTTTCTGTTCGATGTGCATAAAAAGCAACATAATTTAAAGGTGGCTATATATGGTTATGCAGAAAAAATATAAGACTAATCAATATTCGGAAGACCAATTGCAATTCACTAAATGAATACTGATGACATCATAGCTGTCAGATACAATTTTTAATTACAGTGCCAGTCTTGCATTTACAATTTTTTTTTTCTAGATGTTTCTGTGTGCATGTTTTGCATGGTTGAGTCTAAAACTGAATTTTAATCTGATGATGGACGGCTACCAAAAGATGCTCATACATGCATGACAGAAAAGTCTTTCTTGTTCTTATAGTATGAAAAAAGATTTTAGAGTCTTTGGTTAATTTACATTTAAAGATACAGTCAAAGATGATCCAAAAATGAAAACCAAAACAAACCCATCATGCATTTTGTGGACAACAGATTCAAAGTAAAACCTAAACACAATTATTTCTGATCACCAAGCGGTAACATCTGGCCACCTTATTTCCATTTTTTTTCTATTCCCTTGCACATATTTTATTTCTCTCATGTCCTTCAAAGAGTTCTTTCATCTTTATGCTATCTTACCAGTGGTGCCGGAGATGAACGGAGGTCATTCCTGATTTAGAACCCAAAAATCCAGCAGAGAGAATTGGAACATAAAAAGACCCAAGAACAGTCCGAACCCGCGCTCTGCGTCTGATTACATTCAAACTCGGGGGAAAAAACCCTGACTCTGTTTCCTCTAACTGTTCTTGCTGTAACCTGAGTGGATCCATTCCAGGAGCAGAGGAGGGGGTACCAACGGTCCTTCTTGGGCCCCTCAGAACTCACATTATTCAAGCAAACCACTCAAATTACACAAGCCTCCAGCGCACACGCATACAACATAAACACACATCACTTTGAGAAATGCCCTCATGTGGTCTCATCTGTCAAAGTCTTTTCACTAAAGTCTTTAACTAGTCACTCTCAAACAGATTTGAGGTTTATGGTAACCTACACAAGAACATCCACCTGAGCATTCAAATATGGTTCCTGGATTTCAGTCTTTCTCTCTCTATTCTTTCTTCATACATTGCTTTTGTCCTCAGTATTTCATTCCTTGTACCCCTAACCCCAGACAGAACTCTTGGCTTGAACTACAATAGAAACTGCATAGATGTTTTCGATTAGAGTTTATATGATCCGTCTGTAGGTCTGGAAACACACAATAGAATCTAAATGCGCACATAGCATAGACTTCTGTTGTTTTCAAATAAATAGTCTTTATATTTTTATCTTTATTATTCCATCAACTATACACGCTAAAATTCTAAAGTTTGTGGTAATATTTAAAAAAAATGTTTTGTTCTTTTGCTCACCAAGGCTGCATTTACATATTTGATCAAAACTACATGTAACATTATAAATCTCTTTAAGGTCACACCCCAAATATTTAAAGGAAAAAAAAGTGGCGTAGACATTTTTGTTTTTTGAAATTGCTAGTAAATCTCAAACAATTACAAAGAAATGGTAAGAAACGAACAAGGTAGAGAAATGTATTCCAATAATATGTTGTTTTTTTTTATCTTTTTACAGTATGAATAATTTTTCCAAAAATCCCTAGATGCCACCAAACAAAGGTTTTGTCAGATTTCTCTAACTTTCGAGGACGCACATATTCCAAAATAGAATCAGTAATAAAAATCCGTGAATTACTCTCTCACCTGGAGACGTTGTCGGGCGAGCAGGCGGAGATGCTGGTTTCCATGCTGTCCGAGCTGTCCATACTCAGCGTGTCGAAGGCACGACCGTTGTCTTGGTAACCAAAGGAGTCTAGGTAGACGTTGTTCTGGGAGGACGCACGGCCACCGATATCACTCAACCTCGTTCGGTGCTCCTCGCCAATGTGCTGCTGACTGTGCCCTAAGACACAAACCAACCAATGAAACAAGAATTTATTCAGCAGTAATGAACACTTTGGAGAAGCACCATTTAATATCAAGCATCTCCGGAGTCCTCCTGCCTGTTTTCAGGGCTAACTCTGCTTTACCTGAGAGTGCAGCATCACTCCCAGGAGCAGATTCTCCATCCCTGCTGCCCAGCTCAGTGTCCTCTGGTTGGGCAATGCCCAGGGCACCCTTGGGCCCTTCACTCTTCTCACAAAGGCCAGCCACCGTGCAATAATATCCTGACACCCTACACTACTGTTCAAAAGTTTGGGGTAAGATTTAAAAATAAAATAAAATACTTTTTTCAGCAAGCATGCATTAAATTTATCAAAAGTGAAAGCGAATACATTTATAACACTATAAAAGATTTCGATTTCAAATAAATGCTGTTCTGTTGAACATTGTATTCGTCAAAGAATCCTGAAAAATATGAATCGTGGTTTCTATAGAAATCTTAAGAAGCACAACTGTTTTCAATATTGATAATAAGAAAAGTTTCTTGTGCACCAAAGCAGCATATTAGAAAGATTTCTAAAGGATTATGTGACACTGAAAACTGGAGTAATAATGCTGAAAATTCAGAAATAAATTGCGTTTTAAAATAAATTCAAATATAAAATGTTCAACTTTATTTTACATTAGAGTATTTCACTACATTACTGTTTTTCTGTATTTTTGAATAAATAAATGCAGCTGTTGAGCATAAGAGACTTCTTTCAAAAGCTGACCCCAAATTTTTGAGCTTTAGTGTATGTGAGAGGACACCTTACTCTGATTCAAAGATTGGATCACAAGCCCCTAAACACGTCCTTGTTCAGCTATAAATCCAGAATAAAAAGATGGATTGATTTATTTGCATTTGATATCCATTTAGTTGCTGTCTCCTGGAACTTGTAAGTAGGACATCTAGTAGTGCTAGAAGCGGATGAAGCTCAACTCCACTACAACTTGATAACATCAAACACAGCGAGAAAGAGCAGAGACCCGCCTCTGATGATCCTACCCAGGGGACCTTCAGATAAACCATCCAAAAACACAAACAAGCTTTTACACCTACATTTGTAAAGTCATCATTCTCACATATCATCAAATAGCTTTAGTGTATTAATATTATCCAATTAAAAAGAAAAGTGGCACATTTGTACATGTCAGGTTGAAAGGGAATGCAGATATTTGACTTAAAATAAAATGGAATCATTTCCTGTTTTTCATCTTCCCGACATTCTTTCACTATCTTCACAAAAATAAACACAAAAAGTTTCCACCCAGTTGCAATAAAAATCTTCTATTTGAGAACATCAATGCCTTATAAGGCAGACTCACTTTAATTAAAGTATTGAATACTGTAATGCACTCTGTGTGTGCGGCTTGAGGAGGAATAAAGCGTTGAGCGATGTAGCCAATCACAGACATATGTGTTGATTTCTTGAACGCAATGGCCAATCAGAAGCAAAAATGTATTAATTTGTGTAACCCTCTGTGTCTAAATAAAGTAATAAAAGTCCCAGAGTTAAAAAATGTGTAAAACTAGCCTGTGTGCGACTTAGTATGACTTGATGACCAAGTTGTGATGTGACTTGACTTGACGAAGACTACGACTTGACTTGACCCTTACAACAAAATGACTTGACTTTGACTTGCAATGTTAAGACTTGAACTTGATTTGAGACTTGCATTTAGTGACTTACTCCCACCTTTGTAGTTTACATGGAGTCAATAATGTGAAACCGGTTTTCAAACGTGCTTTTTCAGCCCCCCCAAAATGCTGTTTAATGCATTAAAATGTTTACTAGCAAATTTTTATATAATTATACAGTATGGATATTCAGAAACTGGATATTCTGCATTGACCAAAAGAAATCTGCTTGGTTTGAAAGTGAATTTTGTGTGAACTGTGCTTCATACAATCCTACACATTAGCCAAAATTTCACTAATGTGAATGTGGCAATATGTTCAAACCTCATTCCTGCCAAAATACCCATAAGCACCCACCATCAGCCCTGTAGTAGTCCATAAACGGCAGGGTGATATAACAATTAGAGTCTATGAATAGAAATAAAATGAAAACAAAAAGGACTGGAGACAAACACCCAATCATGCAGAACTGAATTACTAAAATAACACAATACCATTGCATGAAATAAATCATTTCATGCCTTAGTAGTATGTACAAAATAGCAACTTTATTTCATACAAGATCCAACCTCATTCAATAAGACCCATAAAAGGCGCTGGTTAACAAAAGTGAAGGAATGCTAACGGTTTCTCCATTTCAGTAAGACCAGACTTGTTAAAAAACATTGAGACAGGGGCTGACATCAGCCAATGACTCAAAGGAGGACATTCTTCACCAGAGAGGACATGCTAAAAGACTTTGACATTATTTGAATGGAAATTCAAACAGGCACATCTAGTAGGCAGACTACTGTACCTTTCTTAGATTTGCCTGCAGGATAGAGAAAGTAATCCAAGATTAGGCAACGAGTAGATGTAATGCTACATAATAACACTGTATATTTAAAACCGTGTGTGTATGAGCTGGAGAGCCCTACCTTTGTGCAGGCGGTGTGTATCCACGTGTGTCTCTTTAGAGGAGATGGCAAGGGCTCGGTTCAACACGCTCCCACAGCTAGAGCTTTGAGCTAAAGGTGGATGAGACTAAACATAGAGAGTGATGTTAGAGCGGACTTTAACATACATACTGTACATAACCATTTAAAAGTTTGAGGTGGGTACGATTTTTACATTATTGTATTATGTGATATTAGTAAAATGTTTAAAGTAAGAAGTAAAACATAAAAATACACAGAATATTTCCCACTTCCCAAACAAAATACTGAATATATAGTACATATTCAGTATATCACCCACGCCTTTTATAAATATTTATTTAGTTTATGATGAATTTGATCCTTGGGTTGATTTTGGCAACATTACCTTAAAGACTAATTAGAGACTTCTATGTATGTATGTAAATGTATAACATGTTCTTACTTTAGAGGGTATGTTACGACCCAGGGTGGCACAGGTGAACTGTGGGGTTATGGTCGGCTGGGTCTTCTTCCGAGGAAGAGTGCCACTCATTTGAGCTCCGCCTTCCTTTCCGTACCGTTTTCTTTCCTCTAGCGTGCGGAAATGCTGAGGAACGGAAGGTTTAAGGTGAGAAATTTCAATTAGTAATTGCACTCATATGTACATTCACACTCGCAAGGTTTACCTGCCTGTGGCGGCGCTGTTTTTTGGCAGGTAGAGGAGGAGGTGGAGGAGAAGGGTTGAGAAAGGTGACCATGTCTTCAGGCCAGTGCACAGATGGAGGTTTAGGGTTGGGGCGAGAGCATGCAGTGATAGAGGAAGAAGGGATGGTGGAGGACAGTGGACAGGAAGAGGGTGAGAGCTTTGACAAAGAGAGAAAAAGAAAAAAAATCTGAAAATAAGGATGCCAGAAGAAGGTAGACTGATAGGATAGTTAGTTTAAAGAGGTCATATAATGGAAAAATTATCTGACTAATGTTTTACAATAAAAAAAGCAAAAATATATCATCCTAAAATTTGGACAAATTCTTACATTATATAGTTATAAGAGTTATAGTAGTATGATATGACCTCTTTAATATAAAAAAGTCAAAGAGAAAGGGAAAATATATATATATATATATCCACACTCACACATATATTTATAGTGACCATGTAACATGACCTTATACTCAATGTTTCCAGTACTTGGCATGTGCAACTAAATCCTGGATATGCTTAATTTCGAACACAAATAAACCATCCTGATCACACACCTCACCCTCTCCTGGTGGGCCAGTGCTCTCTGAAGGACTGGGGTCAGGGCTGGGGTCAGTCCCTGTTGCAGGGGCGTCAGAGGACTGGGTTTTGGTGGGGAGGGGGGCTGGGGTAGGGTCTACCCCCAGCTGAGAGTACAGTTCATTGATCTCAGTGACTGTAACATAGCCCTGTGGAACAAACCATTTGGAAAATGGGGGGAGAGGTAAGGGGGTGAAAAGAAAGACATTCAAGGAGGTTAAATTGATTAATAAGCAAATGAATAACAAATAAAATGTTATGTTAATTTAAAAATAAATAAATAAATTATAGTTAATGCCAAAGCGATAGTTCACCCTAAAGATGAAAATTATGTCAGTATTCACCCACATGTTGGTCCAAACTTGATATACTTTCTACTGTGGGACAAAAAAGAAGATATTTTGAGAACAAGTTTTGGTAACACTTTAATTTAAAGTCACGTAGTTACACATTACTACATGTACTTACTATAGTAATAACATATTATGCATAATTAAGCAACTAACCCTAAACAAAACCCTAACTCTATACTTATAAGCTAAATAACTCTACATGTAGTTAATTAATATTACTTAGTACTTTTCCGAGTAAGTGCAATGTTACTACGTCACCTTAAAATAAAAAGTAACCAAAGTTTTTAATGTCCATCCAATGGAAGTCTATGGTAACCAAATTTTTTTTCAAAATATCTTTCAAAAGTTTTTTCAAAATATCTTTTCAAAATAACTTCTTTAAATGTTCCACAGTAGACGAAAGTAATTCAGTTAATGATTTGGGTAAACTACCACTTTAAATGATCCAAACAAATGGAATTTATAGAAATTTAAAACATTGATGAAACAGTAAAAGAGGAAATAATTAGGATGTTATTTTCATTATCAACTACCCAGAGAAGTGGCATGTTAGGAGGTATTTTGGAAATCAGGAAATGAGCTACAAACACTATCTTGCATGCACATTGCTAGTGCGTTACCTCAGCGTTTTTGATAGTAAGAGAGGAAAGAAGAGAAGAAAACATCAGCAGGTCAGCAGGAAGGGGAGACAGGGTTTTGTGGGCATGGCAAAATTCACTATGAGGCGGACACACGTCAGCCAACTGGAAGCAGTCCTGGAATACAGGGGGAGAAAGACCCCGTTTCCACAGCGAGGAAACACAAACAACTCTCTGCAACTAAACACTTCCAGGTTGCAAGGGTTGTGATAAGGGCGTGGGCGAAAAAGCAATCAAAGTGAAGACTTCCTTATTTACTATAGTTCATTGTGTTATAGTAACCTTTTGGGGCAGCCACACATGGTTGAAGTGCTCAGGCCCATAACACATGTGTAGTCCAAGAGAGGATGCCATAGTCTATGTTGTCAAGACAAAGAAGATTTGCCTTAAATACAATCCTATCAGGCTTACCTCTTTCATACTGATGGGACTGACAGGGAAACCCAATGCCCCAGTGAGCTCGGAATATTTCTTCTCCAAGTTGATAAGATTCTCCTTTTCCTGGAAAAATAGCAAGAAAATTATTTTCAATTAAGGGTACAAAAAAGGAACCAAAAATACTATAGCATGGCTATATGGTGATATTACAAAGACAGACCTGCTGTAGCATCATCTGAAGATTGTTCTTTTCCTTCACAAAGCTGTCCTTGTCCCTCTGAGCCTGCTGGGAAATCTGGGTACACTGTTTCTTCAAGGCCAGGAGCCTTTCCTAAAGGTGTCACACATGTGTTGGACGTGTTGGACATGAATGATCATATTTAAAAGGCAGATTTCGTTTAATTTTTTTTTTTCAAGTCTCAATTTTAAAGATGAGTCAAATAGAGAATCATGGTAGAAGCTAAATGGTATCAGTTAATTTAGTCTTACATTCATTTTGTGAATGTTGACTGCAATATACAGTAGTTTGTACTCAGTTTGTGTATAATTGATAGATAACTATAAATCTGGACAGAAAATATTACTCATTCAGGCTTGTGATAAAACTGCATTTCCCATCATTCTCTGTGGTAAAACTACAACTACTGTTCAAAAGCTTGGGGTCAGTAAGATTTCTTTAAAGAAACTAATTAATGTAATGAATAGGGAAAGATTGATAGTAAAGACATTTGTAATGTTACAAAAAAAGTTAAATTGTTATTGTGAAATTTCTATTCAAAGAATCCTGAAACTGTTCCACAAAAATATAAAGCAACACAACTGTTAACTGTTAACATAAGAAATGTTTCTTGAGTAGCAAATCAGCATATTAGAATGATTTCAGCAGGATCATGTGACACTGAAGACTGTAATGATGCCATTACAGGAATAAATTACATTTTAAAATGGACTGAAATAGATAACAGTTACTATAAATGGTAATAATATCTCACAATCTTACTGTTTTTACTGTATTGATCAAAACAAAAGCTGTCTTGGTGAGCATAAGAGAAATGCTAAAATGCTAAAAGAGCTAAAATGGGATTACACACCTAATGCATGTATTTTGTTCTTAATTGTGATGGATTAAATCTTCCAGTGTTTGCCAATAAGAGAAAAAGTCCCAAATCTCATCATCTTTTAAACACATACAAGTTCTTATTTATAAATAGGAACAACTCAGGATGACTTATAGGCACCAATAGGGTGATGAATGCATTTCTAGAAAACTCACCTTGCGTGTGACGGTGCTCCGCTGGTATTCTGCGATCTCCCTGAGGATGTGTTGAGTCTGAGTCTCTTTCTCCTCATCTTGACGACTCTCTCGTTCCAGCTGTTGAAACTCTAGGTCTTCAAAACGCTTGGTCTCCACCTCTAGCGTCTCTGCATCCTGATACACAAAAAATATGACCGTCTACATTTATGCTAGATCCATATCTTCAAAGTGGGAAGGAATTGAAGTAGTAAAACACCCACAGTTCAACCAGCCTCAAAGAAACCAACAGCAGTTCACACCAAATCCCCTCTGCTCCACCACCTTCCCCAGGGATGGAGAGACAGGGGTTAAAGTTTCACTCTGCTGGAACCAGGCCAAACAAGCCTTCAGCCACCACATGCCAGAGAACAGAGGACCAGCCACAACATTCACCCGTGACCACTGACCTTTAGAGTCAGTCGTCCTATCAATCACGTCAACACTCACATAACATGACTTTCTGCGACACAGAAACTCAGCAGCTACCGTACTTTACACTTTCATTCAAGACCCACCGGCTTTAAATAACCTTGCTCCTTCCCTATAACTTAATTAACAGCTCATGTGGTCACTAACACAGAATGTGCATCAGCCTATCAGGGTGAATCTAATGAAACTTGTCAATAACATGTCTGGGACTAATTTAATATACTAAATTTAGTTTATTTGGATAGTAATTTATGTATATCACTCTTGTATTAGAGAATTTAATCTTTATATGTAATGTTTTTTCTGCATTACAATATTGTATATAAGAAAAAAAATATATAAAAACAAAAATATACACATTTTTACTTTAAATAATTTTCGATTTTTTTGCAAAATGAGATGTATATTGTAATGCAGAAAAACATTACATTATGCAAATTAGATTTTAGATTACAGTAATGTGAATTTGTGCTTAATTTTGTCACATCCAAAAAAAAATTCTGATTATTAAATCTCAAATCTGATTATATAAAATAAAACTTACATTAAAATATCATTATGTGATATATTCAATTATTATATACAGTAAGCGCATGCAAGACAGCCCAAATGTCTTTCATGGAAGTGAAACCCAAGCAAGCATTAGTGATGATGAGGAGACAAGACTCGGTTATGAGGAAGAGGAGGATGAAGGCTTTGCGTGAGTACTGACCCTGCAGAGCTGCAGCTGAAGTTGCTCTTTCAAGGCTTCAGGGCAGGTGTCCAACTGAGTCTTCTGCTCTGCAAGCAGATGCACCAGTCGCTCTAACTTTACACGCTCCGCATCTAGCTTGGCTTTGTCCTGCACGCACACGCAAAGGATGCAGGGAAGAGAGGAGAGAAGGGTTAGTGCTAGGGCAGGGGGGGTGGGTAGGGTTAGTTACTACATAAAGTCAGCAACAGCACAAGTGGTGTATGATGGATATGGAGGTGTTGGATTATATGGAGAACATGAAAAAGCAGGAAAATAAACTGCATGATGCTGATGTAATCAACATAAATATTCAAACAACTGGGAAAATGCCTCAGCAATCAGCTAAAACTAAACTGCAATTGACAAAATATTAAAGTTCCCTCAAAAACGAAAAACTTCTGTCATCATTTACTCACGCTCATGTCGTTCCAAACCTGTAAGACCTTCGTTCATCTTCAGAACACAAATGAAGATGCTATATATGAAATCTGAGAGATTTCTGTCCCTCCATTGGCAGCATTCGCAACTAGCACTTTGACGCTTCAAAAAATTCATTAAGAAAGTGTAAACCTAATCCATATGAATTGATTGGTTTAGTCCTAATTTTCTGAAGAAACACGATATGTGAATAAAAGCCTAAATTCAATCTGTTCATATAAAGTGATCATCATAAATGATATATTGACGATCATATGTTAAACAGAAGCTCAGGCATGTTCGTTTAAGCTCAAGAACCAATGAGGTTAATCCTCATGTGTTACGCTAAATCTTGATTTGTGTTGCGAAGATGTTGTTATGGGTTTGGAACGACATGAGAGTGAGTAAATGATGACAGAATTTTTAGTTTTGGGTGAACTAAACATTTAATGAAAATGGCCATTTTTGCATGCAAGCAACACTCATTGCAAAGAATGGCCCAAAGTGGGAGCAACAGCAATATAATAACAGACACCAATGGTTAATAAATGACTTGCACCAAGTAATATTGTCCAACTGCAGACAGCTTATGTTTGCCAAACAACAAAACACAATATAGTATTCACTTGATAGTTGTTACAGTAGCTCCAATGCCAACACAGCAGCATCCTAGACAGGATGGAACTTGATCAGTGGACAAATCAACCATGAAACGGCCCTTCAGTTAAAGGGTTTGTAGGCTATATCGAGTTTCTCTGCAGCTGCCAGGCTAAATGGAATGAGCCGGAAGTCAGGCTGAACTTGAGACGCAGGTGCCAAGGTTTCTTAGCTCAGAAATCCCTCACATCAACAGTGTGGGGTGTCACTCAGTTTAGCAGAGGTGTATTTAGAGCAGGCCCGGGATTACCAACTGTGACACAAACTGAGAGGTTGCCAGGAAATGCAAGTGTGTGTGAGACTCTAAAATTGATATTTCAGAAGTAATATGGAAAGGAAACTTTGAAACCGCATCTTCGCAAAACTTTAAATTAAATTTCGATTGTAAAAAAAATGCCATAAACAACACTAGAAGGAGCCAACTTCCCTAAAGCTTTTCATCAGATAATACAACTTCATCACTCAAATAATACAGATAATATTCCATCAGATAATACAAATTAACAGCATTTATCTGGTATACAACCAGTGAGAAATTCAATAAGGGTGACATCAATAAACTTGAAAAGATAAACCTGTAATAAAAACTATTAAATATTTAACATCGGGGTCTAAAGCAGTGAAGAACTACAGAATTTGACTTCCACATATAAGGCCTAATATGAATCAGAGATTCATTTTGATATATTGTACATTAGGATGGTTCATATACACTATTGTGCAGAAGCTCAGGGTCAGGGTCAGTCAGTTTTGGTTTCTAAAGTTGTTTTTGAGTCTTACTTTCACCAAAGCTGAATTTATTTTAGGGTGACCATATTTCAGTTTTCAGAATAGAGGATGCATGTGGGGGGATGCATCAAGAAATACTTGTGCATTAACAACCTTGTAAATATGTAATTGTACATCACGGCCACATACCTGAGATTTTTCCGTCTGCGCTTTGTTTTCGATGTCAGACATCTTTTCTTTAAGTTGCTCCAGAGCGTCTTTCTCCTGCTGTAGCTGAGCCATCTCAGAAACCTGCTCGCCTTCCAACAGAGCCCGCTCCATTTCCAACTACACACACACACACTTAATTTGAACTCAATCTACAGTTATACATTTAATTAAAAAAAAACATCAAAACAATTGAAGTCGCTGACATTAACTACAGCAATGTATTCAATGATTTTGTGGTCAACTCTGATGTCATGTCAACCACATTCAGGACCACCTAAGGTGCCTCATTTCACACAAATAAAAAGAGGCCCGCATTCTGAGCTCATAAAACCCAACATAATAAAACTATATCACCACACTGACATTATGGGTTTGTTGAATGGAGGTCTAATGGAACAGCTGACTTCCAGAAGACCAACCAAATAATAATACTTTTTGAAGTATCAATAAATGACACTTTAAATCTATTTAAATAGTAATCATTTAAAATATTAGTGTTTTAACTGTATTTTTGATCAAATAAATGCATCCTTGGTGAGCATTATTCTTGGTGACAATTATTCTTTCAAATACATTTTTATATTTCATACTTATTTCAAACTTTTGATAGGTAGTAGGGGTCTCAAGATGTCAAAGTAGGCTAATAAGGTAGAAATGCTGTTAGCAACCGCCTTCATTGCATGATTGTAACATCCATTCTCTGACATCTAAAGTTTCTTTGCATTGGTCCATTGCTTTTAGACTGACTGCAACAGCCAAACAATTGCAGTAACAGAAAGAGTTAACAGTAATAGTTTGTCTGGGCCTTCAAACCTCACCAGAACCTCACAAAGAGAAAGGAGTAAATAGGGGAAATGAGGATGACAGGAAGGGAAAGTGCATTACAGTGGGGGGCGGAATAGAGGAGCATTAAAATATTGAAATTAAATCACGATGAAATATGCAGTTTAAAGGGAAAAACAGAAAGCAAGGCTTGAAGTGAGAGAAAGTAAAACAGGTTTAGGCTTGGCAGGTCAGACCTCCTTGTCTAACTGCGGTCCTCATCACAGCTCCTGATTACTTCGCCACATGCACAACTCTCCCACATAGACACTCTTCTTCCATTACTCCCACCATCCCTGATCTCTCCCACGGATGTGTCAACTGTACCTCTCGGATGGACTCCTCCATTTGGTTATCCAGGTCTTTGATCTTCAGCTCTAACTCTTCCATATTGTTCAGAACCTGGATCCTCTCCTCCTCTATACGTCTTACGTCCAGCTTCAGCCGTGTGTCGTCCTCAGACACCTGTTGAAGACATGATACTGTAAGCAACCACATAACTACACTGTACAATGCAGTAAGAATTAAAATATATTATAAAAGACTAGTAGCTCAGTTCCAAACTGCTATTTTTGTTAACTAAAGCTAATAAAAATGACCAGCACATGACAAAATTACTAAAACGTAAAACAATCGTATAACTAAAAATTCTATAATACTAAATAATGCTAAAGTCTAGGTAGGCAACTCATTATGGTTTGTTCTTTAGTATTAAGGTATTATAGACCTAATTTTGGCGAATTACTAAGGCAGTCTCACATGTATTCTTCACAGATTTAGGAAATCATTGACTGCACTACAAACTCCGTGAGAGTTTGATGTTGGCACAATGGTGTTTTTGAAATGGTTTGACTTACAGTATGGAGTGCTGAACCATTTACATGGGAGGTCAATTAATCATTTACTATTACTTTTAAGGCCACATGTTCAAGACAAGCAGCTTTGGATCTTAATCTTACAAATTGTTGTGTCTAAAGTTAATCAAACTCCTCCTAGTTATTACTGGCTATTATTAACTATTCAAAATTGTTTGCATTAATTGAAATAAAGACAAAATAAAATATAGAAAACTTTACTTAATCAAATACAATCAGAAATGTTGTCTTGGAAATCAACTGAAGAATTAAGTTGAAGGGCAAATTTAAGTTGAAGTGCTAAAATTACCAACAGAAAACTAATTTAAAAAAAAATCACAAAAAAATAAATCAAATGAAAAAAAAATCAAACAACAAAATTACTGAAACTAGTAATTCAAAGCGGCACTGGACCCTTTCAAGGGCAAGCAGTCACTTATTAGGTTACTGCATTCAGGGCTATGTCACTGCAACTAGTGTAAAGCCCTTTAATGCAATCCATAGCATGCACATGCCCCCTTCTGGCAGCTGCATTGATCTATATCTCTGAGAAACAGGATTCACTGAATGAACACCAACGATGAATGGGTCCAACGGAAACTTTGAGGAACAGAGGGGTGGGGTGATACATACTCGATTTCCTAAACCGATTATTTATCTAGGTTTTCAATATCCGTGAAAGGCAATCTGCTTGTTTAGAGTTTTAAAAGCAACAAGTTGACCTGTGACCTGGAAGAATCCACATGCACGTGCATGTATGATTAGGTATGGGTGAAGAGACTGCCATTTTTCCATTGTGTGAGGCAGAGATCAACCAAACACAATGCGCATGACCCAGCTATATTTGGACAGTGATGTTTATATCTTCTCATCACAGTTTATACTACGGAGGGCCTGTCTCTGAGCTGCTTCGGCTCTTTCTGTGCGGTCCAACTAGTTTCTATAAACTGGTTTCTATAGTCATTTAGTCTATAGCTATAGCATATATCTTTACTTCTTTAGATGATTAAATAACAGAACCAACACATGACTCCTGTGTGGAAGACTAATTAGATTAGTCTATATGGGAGTTGAAGGGAAGACACACGCACATTCCTTCACGAATTAAAGTGTGCATGAGGTTATGTGCATGCCAAGGAAGGGTGGGAAACTCTTATAACCTCTCCAAAAGGTCACAGGAATTAGCAGTAAGGAAACAGCCTAGATTTACAAACGGTTCAATTACCTAACGAAATTAAAACACACACCGCATGCAGAAAAAATTTGGATAAAGCCATAGCGGAAAACAATCTGTCGGAGTAAAGCTGACCGGAACAGACCAATCAAGCAAACACATGACTTCAGGTCCTCTTAGAGTATCCTTGTAGAGATGGTCCATGGTTTATATAATATAATTCATTGTTTAATAAATTAAAATATATACATTTTAATTTAAATACAGCAATTATATTATATTATATATTACATGCCCCCAAAAAGTATTTGGACGTTTATATCGTCTTGATGGAATGCAAATGCAATGACCGCCAAATGGTTCCAATTAAGGTGATTTTTAATAGATGCATGAAGTCAGTTCCTCTCATTCATTCATTTTTCCTAAGTGGCTTTACCAATTACCTTGTTTATCCGTGTCAGCCGAGGAGAAGGGGTGGGGGCGGAGCCAAGGACAGCTGTTGTCTGCACCCTAAGTTCTCTGTGTCCACTGTTCTTGAACTGCCGTGCCCGTCTCTCCTCACTGCCCTGGGTCTCCCGGGCTTTAAGCCCGAAGTCGTTTTCCGCAGAAATGCTGGCTGACAAACTTGCAGAGTCTGAGAACGTAGATTCATCATCTGACACCTGTAATTTCTCCAGCTCCTTGTTGATCTTCTGCAAGTCTGCGACGGCCAAGCCGGTTTTGTCCTGCTCTGCGCGACCCAATCCAGAACACAGATTGAGGATAGTCTCCAAACGCTGACGTTCCTATGGATCAGACAGAAAGAGAGAGTTCATACAAAATGCATTCATACACAAGAAGCATTAAACTTAAAAGAAAAAAGAAAAAAATCAACTAGACAGCTGGAGGGAATAAGTTTGGAAATATTTCTCACCTTTGAGATGCACACAGATTTACCTGAAGCAGTTCTAAACATGTCAGCATGAGATTTTTCTCCAAATAACAAACATTTCACTCTAATATCCCATGTGCAATATAAAGAAGTGCATTACTTCAATTCTTTCAAACATATTCAAGGTCCAATATCCAATCATCTTTGATTCAAACGTTTAAATGAAAAAAAAAATGCAGAAAAGCACATTTGACAGCCCAAAACTGTGCTCAGAGAAAGACCAGATGTAGACAACCAAGCATATACATCCAAATACAATCCTGGTTTATGAGGGAGTGCACTTGACTTAAAAAAACCCTGCGTTTATCGACTGATATGGAAATACAAACAGCAAGTTCAGGCGAGCATTTCCAGAGCCAAGAAAACCGATCACACAGGTTCATATAACTGTGAATGAACAACCCGACCAGCATCATAGGCACATTAACAGTTATTAAATTCATAAAGAAGACATTTCCTTGTAAACTGAAACCTGGCCACAAAACAAGTCCAGCATTTTTATGCATTGCAATGGTCCTATTTATCAGAGAGCTCTACTTACCTTGTCAACATATTCAGAGGTCAGAGGGCACATGGCGACCTCCTTCTCACAGGAGAAGATCATGCCATCATCAAAAAGATGCTAGGTTCAGGAAAGTTGCAGCACAGTATGCATAAATGACAGGGAGACATGAACTCAACATCAGCGCCACACCAAGCCAGTGTCAGAAACACAAACCCTCTGACGGGAGGTCGATGAGCCGGTGGGAAGGGAGATTGCGAATGGGAGAGAGAAAGAGAGAGGGAGATGATGGTCCTCTCAGAAACTGGGCTCAGAGTGAAACTGGACCCAATAACAACTGCTGGCAATAGATGGGAAAGGATATACAAACCGTGCATATAAATAGTCATGAGTAATAAACAAATATTACTCATGACATGCTATCAGCCCCAATGCATGAGATCCACTGGATCCTCTACCAAGGATATGAAAGTCAATGTAAATAATCCTAAAATAAAACATTCCTGCAAATTTTTTTGCAAGCAACATATTAATATTGATAAATATAAAAATAGATCTCAAATGCATGAAATGAAATTGCGGCTATAGTTTTCTCCCAATACTTTAGATCTCATTGGGGTCTGAAACAGAAAAAAAACAACAACCGCACATGCTAGGCTTAAATGTTTTTTTTTTTTTTTAAATCATGTACGATCAGGGTTAAAGTCTAAATGTTACATTCCTCTGAGAGAGTATGTTTTTCTAAGAAACCCTGTGAAAGTCTATGTGGATATCCATCTCCACCTGTAGCAGCCTTGTTTTCACTCAGTTGTGGCCTTGTAAATATCACCAGCCTGTAGTTGTGGTGCTAACTAATGAGTGGGCGGCCTACGCTGATGGTTTGGCCTCTGCCCAGCAGGGCGGCGCCACAGGTGGCCTCCCTTAACCACAGTGTACAAAAACTCTGATGCCTTTCATTTGAACCCCACAGAGAGCAGCTGAAAAGCAAGAATGGAGCATGTTAGCAAAGGCAATTTGCCAGCATCTTCTGCAGCTGTGGGCGCCCTCCCAGAGAGAGTGTGTTCAGGAGGCCGGGTTCAATGAAAGTGGATGTGGTTCTGGGCTGTCAAGCTGTCTATTAATAGGAGGTTTATACAGCCACGCCTCTACTTGGGTCTTCCACCGCATCCACTACAGAGAACGAGAGGGGCCTTCCTGCACTTGGTCTGTTTCTTATAACTGCGTGGAATGCCAGAGCACAGGTTTAGTGGGGAGATTAATTATACTGTATCTGAGCTCCTTCAAGATCCCTTATTGCAAGAGGAATTGAAATATCACCAGCTTTTCACTTGATACCCCTCACAATGAGGAAAGAAAAGGTCATGGAGGAGGAATGTTAAATATTTTAGAAGAAATGTTCTTTCTATTGGGTGAGTTTTAAGAAGAATGATACGCTTATAAAGAATAAAAATAAAAAGGAAACGGGTGATTGGACATGCAAATGTTTGAATTCTTCTAAAATTATATGCGTATTTTGTGTTGAAGTCAACATGAAACGGAATTTAAAACCGGTTTTACTCACATAATGTGACATTAAGAAAAAAGTGGGATTTGAGTTATCAAGAATTGATTGGATTATGAAAGGTGGTCGTTCTATCACAGATTGAAGCCATAAGATATATAAGATAAGCACATAAGATAAGCATTAATCGGCATTAAAATATGGTCAACTATCGTCAGGAATTAGTACAAATTAGTACAAATAGTAATTTTGATTCAATTATTGATTCATTGGTCATTCATTGATTCGAGGTGTAAGCCAATACATACACATAAGTCCTGCATATGTCACCAAAGTGAAGTCTACAGTATCAGTCAAAGGTCACGTTATGACATGAGTTCACAATAAGATCAATAACATGCATTTAAAGCAACACATCAACAACATACAGTAACAAAAGTCTCTCACCAGTTTTTCGACTTCCTGTTCCCGCAGTCTTTCATCCCTCTGTCTCTGATGGTAGTCTTGAAGCTCTTCCTTTCCACTGAGAGAGCTGATGCTGCCCTTTCTCTCCCTGAAGCCACTCGGTGGACCCAGCCCTGCCTTTCCAAACGACTGCCTCCTTTCCCCGAGACCGATCTCCGGAGCTTGTGAGGGACCACGCATAGCTTCTGAGTAGGAGCTGGTGGAAGTCAAACTCACCTTCTTGGCTTGCCGGGGGCTGGTGGCTTCTTCTGATGTCATGGTGACATCCGGAGGGGCTACAGTGTGTTTGGTACCAGGTCTGGTGGACAGTGAGATGGAAACTACTTCAGTATGACCATTCTGGTGTTTGGGATCAGAGGCTCCAGTTGGGTGCGAAAGATGGCCGTCGGGGGACCGATTGCTTGGCAGAAGGGTGAGTTGGGCATCGGTGGGTCTATAAAGGCGTGGTAGGGAGCGACTGTGCGAGCTCATTCCTGTAAGTGACCCAGCGGAGTATTTTCGTTGCCGTGGAGTTGGCTCGAGTCCACCGTTGCGTCCCGCATCTGGGGTGTGGAATCGTCGAGCCAGACGGGGACTGGAAGGCATGCTAGCTGCACCACTACCAGCCCCTGGTGTTGGAGGGAGGGAATCAGTCCTACTGGTGGACGAGCCATTCCACATTGAGAGTGCTGAGCCTGAGGTTGCAGCATGGCGACTGTCTGATGTATTGAGGAGCAGACTATCCTGAGATTGGTTCCGGCTCATGGGTCGAGAATAAGGAAGTGATGCGTCGCGATCTCGAGGGTCGGAACTGCGAGGAGACGGAGGCATGCTGCTGGATGAATGCATTGGCACTCTGGCCACAAGCGGTGGCCGTTCGGAGCTGTACAATCGGCGGGCTTGTTCTTGATACGATATTGGGGAGGATGAGGTGATGGGTGACAGCAAATTGGGTGTGGTGGGTGGAGACTGTGTCATGCTGAAATAGGAGGGGCTTGAGTCCCCATTGGCTCGCAAGCTGTTCTCCAAGGCCTGCTTCTTTTTTTGTAAAGTATCCATCAAATCGCGGAGCTCAGAGACTGAGCGCATCCCTCTTGAGCCAGAGCCACCCAGACAGTGACTGAAGTCACTGCTGAACTTCAGATAATCTAAAAATAAAGACAAGAAAGGTTCTTCAGAACAATAAACAAGAGTTTTTAAGTAGCAGCTTCATTTTTGAAAAGGTCAGACAATTACGAGCATGAGAAAGTGGTTATGAGAGTTATATAACTGTCTGCTTGGCGATTGTTAACTCCTGGAATTGCTTTAATTGTTTGCAGGAGTACAGGGAGCTGTACCTGAGAATCCTGCAATGAACTGGAACAAAAAGATCATCAGTTTTCAGTGTTCCCTTAGGGATAAAATAAAAATAAAGCCTGTCCACCTTGCCGTCAAACCATTTCACGTGGCTCTACAGCTTAAACCTACATAAACCTGGTCAGTTAAGACATTATCTAAAAATAGATACTGACCAAAGTCCAACATTTTTTAGAAACAAAGGGAAACTGACCAACAAAATATTGCACAATAAGGTAAGCTAGGAGTGCAAAAGTCACAAAAAACTTCCTTAATAATCAATTTGTTCAAAACTATCATTTCAAATAATGTAGATGATCCACCACAGGCTAAAAAGAGATTGGATAAAAGATGGAAATGTTTGATTTGGCCTCTAGGTTTGCTATTCTATCCTCCCTCCTTCACAGACACAATTTTCTCATCTGCTTTTTGGACGAGAATTAAGTTTCAATCCGCCACGTGCCAAGCGAACGTAGATCAAAGAAATCCCGCTTCAGATGACTGACGTGAATGCTCATAAAACACATAAACCTGCACATGCCAAGAAAAATCCCTTTATCTCTTTAAGGTGCGTGTGTGCGTATTTGGCTAGAGCAGAACTTTAATCATGGAAGCATCACACACGTGAAGGTAAAGAAGGAAATAAAGCAGAAACTGAAAGATATATCTCAAGGATGAAAGGTTAAAGGAAAGGCATGCAAGATCACACAAACTTTGACCATACATGGGGAGGTTCTGGCTCACTATTTAGCAACAAGCTCACTTTTCATGGCTACCTTAAAAAACTGATGCATGCTGCTGATGTATATACAGAATATACCACTCTGGTGAACTCTAATCTCTATAAACCAAATAGACAGTAACATAAGGTTTAAAGTTTACCTTATACCACTATAGTGAGCAAAGTCAGTCCCAGAATGTGTGTTTTTCCCAGGTTTGCTATGTACGATGCACTTTGAGCGAGTGGGTTCACTTTTGTTTATGTGAAGATTCATTCCTGCTGTCTAGCAACACAGTGTGAGAGCGAGAGAAACACTGAGAGGAGGTGGCAATGATTTATGTCGCTCTCTACACCTCACTCAAAATGTTCAATCAATCAACGGGGTGAATCCAAACCACATCTGTTTACAGATCACACATTCCATGAGACAGACTGGCTCCCTAAGTGTGTCTGGGTTTGCTTAGATATACTAGAGTTAGTTAGCTAGATCTGAAAATCAGCGAAGAAAATGACTAGAGTTGCCAAATGCCTCTTTAAGTGAAACAAACAAATAAAATTGTATTGTATGACCTAAATGTCATCTTTATATAGTTTTTCTGGCACTAAATATGCGCCATATGTTCCATAAAATTGTGCACATTTACAGTTTGATGCTATACAAAGCCATAAATATATTCATACAATCATTACTGTTTAATGAATGTTTTAAATATGAAATTATGAATACTAAAAAATAAAATACCCATAAAATTAATGTATTTACGTACATACATTTACGTAGCTTAAAGGCATTTGCACAAAATTATTTCAGAAAAAAAGTGATTTTTTGAAGAAACTCTTTAGAATTTTTTTTTAATCTGATACTAAGTGCTGAGGGTCATATTTTACTACTGCTCAGAAATTGAAGTAGAGATTGCTCCGAGCTCAGCTGTGTAAAGATACCTGTAAAATAGACGTTTAGCAACCCTAAAAGAGTTCTGCTTCATCAAAGGCTTAGAGGATCCTATTGCAGACTGTAAAAAAAAGAGACGTGACAGATAACTGAAACCATATATTACACACACACACACACACACACACACACACACACACTCACACACACAGACAGGAGAAGATCCTCCATGGATGGTGAGCTGGCATGTTGTGATACAGGCAGTGTGTGTGCACAAAAGATCAGTGGTTTCGGTTCCTGAGGGGATTTGGGTGCAAAAGATGGATAATTAAAGAAGAAAGATGCTGGTGATGGTAAGATAAGTTGGAAGAAGGAGAGGTTACCTGTGCTGTACACAAGCGGAGAGACGGGACTCTTCTGAGGAAGCATGCTTTTCAAACGGTTGGCCTCCTCGGGATGGTTAAAACGAAAAATATAGGATTTACCAAGACAGAGTGTGTAACCTGCAGAGATAGGAAAATAAACACACACACAGATCAATCTAAGAAAGACAAGTTTGGTGTTCACGTCACTCAAATCCACTAGAAGACACAGGGAAACTGAACTCTGAAATAACACTGAAATCTTCAAAATATTGAACCATTTATGAATCTTTCAACCATATCAATCAATTATTCATGTTGTTACTCAGCATGGCTGCATATACTGATTTTGAAAAGCTTGTTTCACCATACAAACTGACTTATACATAATTTTTTCCTCATTTTGTCTGTACAGTACTACTTCATGAGGGTCTGGGTCTGTTCTTTCCACTAATCTGAAATCAGAGACCACAGAACAGTAGATGGATGCAAGCCCGGAAAAAAGTCATAGAAAGCGGAATAACAGCTCATGGAAAATATGTAGGACCTCTTTTTCTTCCTCAGTGAAACCCCAAAATATTTGTCTCAAAGTTTTTTTGCTGGATAAGAGGATGTAAAAGCAGACAGACTTGTGTGAGCCTAAGAAGAAAACAATTCCACCAAAACAAGAACACATTGTAAATGTGGCCACATCTCCACATTGTAAAACATGATATGATCAATAAGTCATGGCATTGT
Source organism: Cyprinella lutrensis (assembly GCA_027497675.1). Taxonomy (NCBI): domain Eukaryota; kingdom Metazoa; phylum Chordata; class Actinopteri; order Cypriniformes; family Leuciscidae; genus Cyprinella; species Cyprinella lutrensis. The sequence goes on along the minus strand of JAOTRC010000016.1, from coordinate 8,218,549 downwards.
GTTTTTCCCCCAATACTTTAATCAAACTAAACCTATTTCATCATTTTTAAATGTTCAAAAGTTGAAATGACTTTAAAAAGTTGAATGTCCAGCACTTTTACTCACTGATGCTACAAACGCCCAGGTTTGGGATTCATTAAATGCCATACCCCTGACATTCTTAAATCTGCCACCATTCTGGGGTTTGGTACACTGGCAGAACATTTCTTCAAAGATTTTCTCTGGACTTCCCTTTAATGTCTCACAGAATGGACAAATACAGCCTGAGCTGTGGGATGCACTGATTTCATAACAACAGATGGACACAATGTGCAGGAAAATAAAACCCTGAGTCAGTCACTTCCAAAGGCATAACACGTCCAGAGCAACACACTCCACAGTCATGAAACAGAAACATAAACAGACACACGTGTGCGCACACACACATACACACTCGTACGTGTTTAGTCTACACAGCTGTGCTCGATCCTAAGGCTAAATAAATACACTTTCAAAAGAACAAAGATATAGACATCTAAGCTTGGCAACCAAGGTGACTGTATTGCAAATCTGTTTCATGTACTTCCATGCAGAATACATTTGTGTAGGTTCATAAAAATGTTTCCAAGACTTTCATGAAAGTTTACACTTGAAGTTTATGGCAAGTTTTTTCCTGCCCTTCTGCCCCACAAATGAATCCACAAACACAGCTGCTTCATCTTATAAACTCTCTCTTTTAAAGTCAGGCTTGGATTAAAAATAAGATCCCTTTGATCGCATAATCAAATGTGCATGTTCATTTATGAACAGTTCCCTGCTCAAATTATTGGATTAACTCTGCTCCACACGGAAACAATCTTCTGGTACAATAAAACATTTAATATATCTGTGTAATGCTATAAATTACAGTGGAGAAACAGTAAATATGTTATTTGATATTTAAGAAGAAGGAAATCATAATTGGCCTTTTGCTCATAAAATATAAGCATCACGGTTCATGTGCTGACATGCAAACACCACTAAGAGAAAACAACAATACAACTACACCCAATATGATACTCTAAAACTATGCAGTAATCAAACTTTGACTGGCATCAAAAATGTCATAAATTTTAAATAATTATACCTACATTTTTCATTTTTAATTTAAATGAAACGGATGTGGCATAATTATTTAAGTATTATTTAAAATGTATACTATTAATTTGATTATCACAATAAATTAATCCAAAATACAACAACAACCCATACTGACGATGTTAGGTTGTAGCAACAGCACTCTTTGTACTTGACAATAATTTACATAAAGAGCCAATCTGTAGATTTCTAAACTACCTGTATTTGTAAATGTGAAAATCATATAAAAGCTAGATACACATAGCGGAAAGAGCGATTTGTGTATCTTTTTTTTTCCGTCAATGGTTACTCCATGCTACCCATGCCAATAAATTAACAGTTTAAATATTTACATTTTTTTAATTTTGACATCTTAAAAAAATAAATACAGATATTAGTAGGCTTCCGCTTGAAAGCTAAATCAAAAAACAACGTTTTACTAATCAAAAATAAGTGGCACTATGACGTGACACTACGATGCCGTGAACCGTGAACGAGCACGCATACTGTAGGCGGCTTCGTTGATCAGCGTTTGCGTCCTTGACCTGCAGTGTAGATTTAATGTAAAAGTCTAACCACATATCTAATCAATTAGCTGGAAGAAAACGATTAATAAGGAAGAAAACAAACCTTTCAGGAAGTCACATTAAGCGAGTACCTCAAAGCATGAGCGGAGCTCTGCAGTCAATTAGTGTTTCACGCCGAAAGCCATGACCCGCGTGCGTTTCACTGATACAAACACGCGCGCATCTCACGCGACCGCTTCACTTTCCTTCCCTCTGAGGTCACTCACTCAGTGAGAATAAAGCAAACGCTCCAAACCCAACCTAAAGGGGTGGTGCTCTTTACATACTCAAGTACAACATAGGAGGGAAGTCCAGCTATTTCAACTAGTAGCTCATTTGAACTCGCATTTTAAGGCAGGTAAGCTTATTGTCTTTCAAAGTTGCATAACGTGGACATACACTGGTAGTCTCGAAAGTTGTTCTGTTTGTTAAAGCAAACACTTGTTTAGTGAAAGGGGTGACTTAACCCCACCCCCTCCATTTTCTTTGTCTACCTACTCAGATATAAAGTTACCTGATGGAATGTTCAGAGGAGAAGAATCACTGTGAGATAGTACTAGAAATGTTTATCAAAACACTTTCTCCAAGATATTTTCCATTCCCTCTCAGGATTTGTCTGTTGAGTAATAATTTGTGCAACTCTGACTGAAACAGAAATCAATTGTTCCTCTTGCACAAGATTGAACACAATCTTCATTCATTTTCTGACCTCTCCACATCATCATGGGGATGTCAGCACAAAACCCCCAGCCTTCATCAATCATAATGGTGAAATGTAGTCTGGCTCAAGTCAGTTGCACAAAATGTATGATGTACATATAAAATGATGATTAAAATAGAGTTTTATGACAAGAAGTTTAGATATATCATATAAATGTATCTCTATATGGCTCTGGTTATCTACTTTTTTCGTAATAAATCATACATTTTCGTATTTTGATTCATATCGTACAAATTCATATGAAATCGCCACCTTATAACATAGTTACATTTTCCCAGGAAATAAGGTTGGAATTATTCATAAAAATATTATTATTAGAATAGCCTGCAAGAGAAACATTTAAAACATTGTCATTTGTATAGCACTTTTCACAATTAATATTGTTATTTAAAAAAATATACCATTCAACCGCCGCGCAAGCTAAAGAAGATGGTGATGAAGAAAAACTTTCTAGAAAGATATAAAAACTGATCTTGAGCATATGATTATGAACATTTTGAAGTAAACCACCTTTTTTGTACAAAGTATATATAGTAAGACATAAAAAAACGTGCACTCAGCTGTCTGTTTTTAACAATAGGGTTCTGCTATTTACCAACCTACATACCAGACACCTTAGACTCACAGTCTGGAACAGTCTAATAATAGATTGAGTCTGACACCAATCAAAGAATTTACCAATCAAATGAAGTTTTGCAATTGTGAGTGGTGGAGGTGGAATATAGACCTCTAACTGAGCTCTACTGATTATTACCAGTCTTATAGCTTCTGCGCTCAAAGCATTTAAAGTTACGGGAGGTTAACCTCAAATATGCTAGTTTTTTTTCTTCTCATTGACAGCAGAGCATCCTTTTAACTAGCATGTGTCTGCTTGTTGCAATGCAGATGTATAATATGAGTCACAACTGGGTCTCTCTTCTAAAAACATTCAAAAACGAAAAGAAATTTGTTTTAATTTGCATCACAGTCGTGCCTGTTGACATTCCCTCCAACAGAAACAAAGACAGAAGTTGAGGACCTATCTCACAATGCTGTCAATATTTGCATTTCGTGAATGAAGAGTGTCAGAATAAGACTGGTAAATGTTTATCTGACTCGCTCTCACTGAGATGTGAAAGAAAATGAGCATGGAGAATGATGGATCATTTGTTGAGGAACTCGGTGAGGCTAAAGAATGCAGGAATTATGGGAAAATACAACCTTGGGTTGAAAAGCTGAGCTCGGGAGCTTACTCTAACACTTCTGGAAGCTCTGAGTCACAGTGTCGCATTAAGAAAAGATCCAAAACCACACCAATTAAACTCTGATTTACGTCCAAAACCAAAACCCTACTGGATAGACACGTCATGCATTTCCACTATAACGCACTTCATTCCCAGGTCATAAACCTCTTCCCTTTTTCATTTACTCAGACACTGTGTTTTCCAAAGCAAACAAACAAAAACATGCATGCAATGCATGATGGTTCTTTGCTGTAAATGCATTTTGCACTTTTTTCAAATGTGCAGAAGTACTGCAGTCATAATTCTGTTGTGGTTACCTTGCGTGAGTTGTGTGGGTCTGGTAACAGGGACTCCATCGAGCGAACACAGGTGTCCGCATGGGTCAAGAGTGACGAACCCTCCTCTGTTCTCAATCCTGCAGTGTTCTGCTTCAATGCCGGGACCCTCAATGGTGATGTCCTGAGGTACAGGGGCATCGTCACGGCCTATGCGTGTCACCCCTGTAATGAAAATCAAATAAATACGAAGTATGAAGCATTTACTGTGGATTTAATTGAATCTGGAGTGTAAGAAATAAAATACTGTAAATAAATAAATTTGTAGTTATGCAGTGTGGATCTGTTTAAATCAGTTAATCTGTAAGACAGATACTAGAAAGAAATATTCTAATTATTTAGGGTGTGTTGGGATACGTTTACACGAAGCGATGTATTAAAAACAGAAATGTTTTTCGTGTATAGACAACAACATTGTCAAAATGATGTATTGTTCATGCCAGACCAGTAGATGGTGATGTCACATTGTAAAAAAACAAACAAACAAAAAAACTATCGACTGAACACATAATACGTATTCAAATGATGTTACTTTTAACATAAATATCATAAATTGATGTTTTTGTAATTCACGTGGCAACAATAATGGAATCGTTTACAAAAACTTGCAGTTTGTATTTTCTGGCCCCCAAAACGCTGTTGTTGTGCAAATGAACGGCCAAAACATTAAAAGTTTTAAGTTGTAAATGGCCCCTTACTCACAGAATTTTGTCACTGTAACCTCAATATTTTAAACAGTAATCAATAATAGATTTTTATAATATTAGATTTTTTTTCACATTTCATTCAATAAAACGAATCGGTTTCCTAAAGTAAGAGAACTGTTGTAAATATGTATTTTTAATTGCATTGTCATATGAAAAAACAGTCAATAAATAGATTCAGACCTACTTTCAATCCTACAAACCTTGAGTACATATTACGGAACATTATCAGGGAACATTACGATAGAAAAAATGTGAGATGGGAATAAAAAGTGCTCACAAATTTCATGAAACTGCAAAAGTTTTCCAAGAGAGCGCAAAAATTTTGTTAGGAAATGGAAAAGTTTCGCAAGCTAGGCTAAAGCAAAAGGATTGAAATATTATTTGCAGGATACACTTGTTCGAGCTCTAAAATTGATGAATTTCATCAACCTGAAATCAACCACCTCACAAATTGATGAAAGAAAATATACTTTTCCAATGATTGGTGTGCGTGTGTGTTTTTGTTTAACATTTCCACTCTTCTCTGACCTCTGTTGGCTCACACACTCAACCAGTGACACAAATCACCCTCATACAGTTTTACTTCAACACCTCACAGTCTATTACGGATATGTTCAAATATTTGCTCTTTTTAAATCAAAATATAATTAGACTGCCTTAAAATAGCAAGTTTAAATAAGTCTTTGTGTGTGTCCAGCACTATATCAGAACTGTAATACTTGTAATTTTATTACTCAGTCCCACTGGGAGGAAGTCAGATTGACTCCTTGTCCTGTCTCTATTCTGATAGGTTGCACTCTTCATTTCCTGAGCCATTCTGAGATGGCATTCCAGCGTTTTCCATGGTGACGAAGATAAGAGGGGCGAGGAATGAGTAGGAGCTTTATGTTTGCAGATGTTGTGTCATTAAGACAAGCCTGACAGCTGTATGTAATCAGAGACAGGTGGACCCGTCTTCATGCCGCCTTACGTTTTTTTAAGGTAAGGTTTCAATAAGACGTATTGGGTTCCTCATTTGGGAATATTTGCATTAGAAAATCCCCAATATTCCACCCTCTTCCCTACGTATGATAACCTAAGTGCACTAACAATAAAAGCCACATGTATCCACTGTTTCATGAAGGAACACAAACAGAGGGTCTTATTTACAGGTCTATTCTTTGCAGGCCATTGTTCATGGTTATTTGGGGTTGTGTGTGTGAGACAGGGAGATCGAGAGATATGTAAAATCAAACAGAGAGAAAAAAAACCCACATACCCTCCTTTAGAGGTAGCAGAGTAATAGCCACACTTAGCCTTCCGCTTCCCAGGCTGACTAGATGAGGGGTCGCTGTTTGTACCTTCAGTCCTTTTCCTGTGTCAATCAGGTCCAGTGGTGGACTCTAAAACAGAGCATTAAAGCATTAGTTCTGACCTAAAAGAAAAGCTGAACAATTGGTCCACTAACCTTAGGAGAACCAAGGCTCTGATCTGACTCTGGTTCGAGGACACTCGCTGGGCAGTTTGACTGTGTATCCTGTACCACACAAGGAGAACAAAGTTATGATACGTTTTAAACATGCACATACTTTAAATGTAATATTCAACGGCTTTGAAGACTTAAAGAGATAGCTCACGGAAAAATCAAAATTTTGTCATCATCTACTGACCCTCATGTTGTTTCAAACCTGTATGAGTTTATTTCCTCTGTTGAACACAAAATAAGATATTTTAAAGAATGATCGAGAAAACGCACCGGTCTCGTATCTCTCACGGAGGAGCGGAAGCATAAAGGATGAGCGACGACAGTGAAGATAGAGAGAGGAACAGGCCTGATGTTTTATGTGACAGCAGTCGTCCATAAGGGGGTGATGTTTTTTACTTTCATTTTGAAATTGTTGGTTTATTTATTGAAGTCTTTAAATGTTTGTCGGTCCCACCCTCATTCTTCCCACACAACGACGAACTGTGTTACAGATGGTAATCAAACAGTTGATGGTAGTCATTGATTTCCATAGTTGGGAAATATTATATGGAAGTCAATGGGTGCTTTTAAATGTCTAGTTACCAACATTCTCTAAAATATATTTTATGTTGAACAGAAGAAATAAATTTGGTACGACATGTTGGTGAGTAAATTGACACAATTTTCGTTTTTTGGTGAACTATCCCTTTAAATCCCATCTCAGAGACTTGCATCTACTCCTTTCCCACACAATAAAAGTAAATGCAGACACTGTCAAGCTACAAAAATTGCATAAAAGTTTTATATTCCTTCTACAACATTCAAAAGTTTGGGGTCATGAAGATTTCTCAAATTTTTTTGAAAGAAGTCTCTTATGCGAATTGACCAAAAATACAGTAAAAAAATATTATTAAAATTTAAAATGACGGTTTTCTATTTGATGCTAAAGAAACGTGAAAAAATGAGTGGAAAGTCTGGTGGAAGGGAAATATTTTAAGTAAATAAGTAAAGTATTCAAGTAAATATTTATATATTGTGCTTTTGTCTTTTTTTAGAGCTCAAAAGTGCCTCAAAAAAACTTTATATGGAGAAGAGCAACATGAACATTCTTTAAAAATGTGTTTGTGTCCATATAAAGAAGACTTGTCTATGATTTTTAGAGAATTATACTTAAATAATCCTGCAAAATGCTGGTTTAGATCATGTTAAGTTTACATTAGCAAACAATTGCTGGTTATATTTCAGTTCTAGTTTAAACACTATTGAGTGTATCCAGGTAAGGAAAAAGCTGTTATGTTTTAATGGCAGTCCAGTAACAAGATAGATACCGCATAGACACTCACAAACAGCCCCTGAGGGCCATAAACATCAGAGTGAACACACTCACACACTCTAATCTAGCCGCCACACGTAACATAGGTTGGAATGTGTGTGAAAACAGTTCCAAAAGGGTAAAAAGAGAGTGGGAGGAAAAGGCAGGAATTTTCCATGTCTACTATTTCCCATGAGTCGCTGGGAGTGTTTGGCATACCATGCCACTGGATTTTTAGTGAGAAATGCCCTTGCCTTGGTGCTGACTGCTGACATGTAGTTGCAGTTACCAGAGAGGAGGGGCCTGCATTCAGTACATTGCAGCTAACCCAACTCACCCAAACAGACACATAAACATGTCTACAGATGCCCCAAAATGTATAAAGACACTTGTTATAATAATTTCAAAACAAAATATCAAACTAAGTGGTTGCAGATGCCATGCTTGACTGGAGAATGAACCTCAGTTCTCTGAGCCATTTTTCCAAATTAGTTACATTAAGATTTTAAGGATGTACTGAATGAAATTAGTTTCCTTCATGTTTTACAATTTAAACCCTAGAAACAACTTTTTTTTATGAAATAGTTTGCTTCAAAAGATTGCAAACTATTAACCGAGTAGTAGTAGACTAGTAACCGAGGTTACTTTAGGTAACCGATAAGTTTTATTGAATGAAATATGAAAAAAAATCTAATATTATAAAAATCTATTATAGATTACTGTTCATTTTTTAAAATAAAAATATATTTTGATATATTTTGCAATGAAAGTTTCTTAAGTGCCCATTGTGACATTTACTTTTTTTGGTTTCTCCAGACCTGAAAACAGCCATTCCCTACTTTACTTTAATCTGCTATTCCTACTCAGCCTGAGAGGAATATTTGACCATTACCGCCTCACGCTGTTCCAGTTTCCTCAGATACAAAACTGACTTCCTGAATGAGGTCACTGCTGTTCAAACACCCTAATTTCCAATCCACACGCCAGGGTCCAATCAGATTGCACCTACAACCATGCTGCTGTTTCAGTTTATTATATTAGTAACATGTTAGCAGTAGGCTACAGTTCTGCTAGTAAGTTTACGCACTCCTTGCAGAATCTGTAAGATTTATGATTTTTTTTAATGGTGATAAAAAATCATTTTTTTAAATTTAGCATACTAAAGCTTTTTTTTAAAAAAAACAAACAGACATTTACATTTCCCTCAGTAAAATATTTAACAAAAATTCATGCAAGAAATGAGAAATTTGTCAAACTTATTGGCCTGCGTAGGTACACTATACTGTTCAAAGTTAGTGGTCGGTAAGATTTTTACATTGTTTTTGAAAGAAGTCTCTTAAGCTTGACAACCTTTATTTATTTAATAAAAAACTGTAAAAATGGTAATATTGTGAAATATTACTATTTAAAATAACAGTTTTCTGTCTCGGTATATTTCAAATTGTAACTTTCTTGTGTTATATCATCTTGATCCTTCAGAAATCATTTTGTGGAAACCTGATATTTTTTTCAGAATTCCTTGATGAATAGAAAGTTCAATAGTTTATTTTTTATTTAAACTGTAGAATTTTAAATGATTCCTTGCTGAATAAAAATATAAATTTCTTCAGTAGTGAATGATAGTGTATAGGATTATTAATACTCTCTTGATTTAAAATAAACAGAAATGAAACATTACTGCCTTCACTGCATTCAAACTAAGGTTAATTCTCTCTGAAAAAGGTCAACTTTATGTTACTTAAGCCCTTAAGAACTTTTAGACCCTAAGTTCACGTTTGGCCACATCTCAAGGGGGCACTTGACAATAACATGACCCACTTTATAGCTCAACAACAACTGCACGTGAACAATAATTCTCTTCGTCAACTTTCTTTGCCCTCTTTCCAGACAGGTAGACAGGCATGCTCCTGCAGGAATGTCCCAGTGTTTTGCTTTTGTGAACTACTTGGGTATATCACCCCAGGATGAAAATACCAGCATTCCTCTCTAGCACCTCTCCGTCCAATCAGCTCTTAGGATTATAGATGTGGGCTACTGTGGGGCGATAAGAGCAGGTTTGCTGTTTACACACAGGCGGATCTTTTGTTCGGTGACCCTGACTATGGCTTTAATCGTCAAGACCTCTTGATGCAGGTAAAATCTGCAATGTTCAGGCATGTTCAGACATCCATAGCAAACAAAGAAGCCAGATCTTTCATAAAGACTGCGGTGGGTTATTAATATGTAGGAAAGAAAAGGGGGAGAGTGTTAATTTGAAAACAACATTTGCTTTATGAGCCACTGAGACAGGATGAAAGATAAGACCGTGGAGAGCAAGACAGAAGTGTTACGAGAACATTGAGATGTCAGATCTATGATGAAGAAACAGAAGGAGCAGAAAAGGCCTTACACAAAGGGCTTTTTGAGTCCTTTTGCTTTACGCAAGGCATGATGTGGGAGGACATTCCTGACAACTCCATCAGCTCAGCTGTAACGCACATGGGATGATCAAAGAAGGATCCCACATTTCATAGTCTCACCCAGAGCTGCAGGACGGGTGGTGACAGCCACACACAAGTTTAGCATTTCGGCGGACGGGTGGGAGATTTAAAAAGGGAAACGGTCTGTCAACCTCCCCCTGTTTTCATTCCTTTCCCTCATCAAATCTAACAAGAACCCTGGCAGAAACATGGTGGCTTTCCAGGTCATTTCCAAATGCGTTTGACGTAGGCGGGTCTTGGTTGTGATGGCTGGGTTCATCTTTTTGCCCTACATATAGGGGTTATGTTCAACATAGAATATAACTATTTTCTGTATATTGCCATTCTTAAAAGTTCTTTGTCGACACTGATGGATCCTTTCCATTGCAAGGTTCTTATATTACTAAATTGTTCTTCACCCTATGAAAAAAAAAATCCTTTAAAGGGATACTCCACTTTTTTTGGAAATAGGCTCATTTTACAACTCCCCCAGAGTTAAACTGTCGAGTTTTACCGTTTTCGAATCCATTCAG
>JAOTRC010000016.1:8194455-8205418 GCA_027497675.1 Cyprinella lutrensis | reverse complement strand
GCTAATTTGGGTACATTTACATTTAAGAATGTTTATTAATGTACACTGTCCCTTTTCTAAATAAATAAATAAATAAAACATATTTAGTAGTTTATTTAACCATTAGGCATCACCAAACAGGTATTGAGTGATTAAGTTAGGGACAATTAAAAAAGAAAATAATATTTCTTAATTCATTTGATATTTACATGTATACTTAGGCTAATTATAGAGAAGACTGCTGTCATTACCACCACAACAAGCAATTTTTCAGACAAACAAAAGTTTTTTTTAAAGGTTTATGGTGGAAATGAAAGTGATAAAATAGATCATAAGTGAACACATCTGCCAGGACAGCAGAGAGACTTTTTATTTTATTTACATTCATGAAAATACACTGTAAACTGTTAACATAAATAGCTGTTTTTACTTGATTTAACACAAAAAATAATTTAGTTATAAATTATTGTATTTAGGTTGATTCAGCAACATTATATATTTTTTTACTTTAATATTAGTTTGACTATATATGCCATTGATTATATTATTATCACAATCACTGCCATAACAACCCATCACACATGAGATGTATATAGACTTAAGTTTAATCTTCCAATATTATAGGTTAACATCCCTGTAAAGAATCACCCTCATTATAGACAGAGACAGTGTGCGCTTATTTTGAGTAGGCTAAACAGAATATTATTATCACAAATACTGCCATAACAACAATCCATCACACATGAGATGTATATAGACTTAAGTTTAATCTTCCAATATTATAGGTTAACATCCCGAAGTAAAGAATCACCCTCATTATAGACAGAGACAGTATAGTGTGCGCTTATTTTGAGTTGGCTAAACAGACTTTTACTTCAAAGTTTATTTGTGTAAATGATAAAAAGTCTCACCATTGCCGAAACGACGTCTGTCATCTTGAATAGCAACTCCAAAGACACTTATAATTACTGAAGGCGCGCTGCGCTCTTCCCCAAATATCCTGCGCGCTCTCAATGACAGAAAGAAAAGCCTATTCAAAATTTCCTATTCTTTGAAACTCCTAACTCTCTGCCGACAGTTGATGATAAAAATGAAAACGACTGAAGCAGTCAGACCAAAATAATTAAATTCCAAAGAAATGAAAGCAGTCTTGTCGCACTTTGGGGACTGAAAGGCGCTGTCCTGTCGCTCTTGGCCAGCGGCGACTCCGCTGTGTTGTGGAATGCGCTTTGGAACAGCTGGAACTCGACCGTTCGCTGATGTGCGCGTGCGCATCGGAGCCCCCGGCGCGTGCAGATCAGCCAGCACTGACAGTGCATTGTTTGTTGACACAAAGGGTTAAAACATTCATCTGTCATTAAAAAAAACAGCAGTTTGAAATTAACCAGAGATTATGGATAGAATACATACACTGCTAAACCTTCCCATCACAGAAAACCTTTCTGATTTAAGAAATAAACAAACAAAAAAAAAAACAGTTATATCAAGAAAGCGACTTGTAAAACCATCTTTACACATTTGTGTCCTCATAAACCATATTTCACGCAGCTTCCTCCGCTCACAATTATCTAAAAGTTAATTACAGCTGTCAACTCAAAATATCCACATGAGAAACTATTTGTTTAATTAACATACAGAGTCTACAATGTGTGTCATTCATTCTCACCCACCGTTGTTCACACCCAGCATCCAATTTGTGATTAGAGGTCACATGTGGCTGAATTCTTCAGTAAACAGGATGCTACACACTCTCACGCTTTTCTATCTCAGAAACGAGACCAATGCCTTTTACTAAATAAATAAGCAAGGACTCCACGTGAAGGTTGTCTGCAATAGCTCTGTTTTATAAAACTCCAAATGCTGTCATTTTAAAAGAAAGTGCTTGGAATCACCTGCTCTCTGCATGTATATTTTCCTAAAACCCCATCAAAACAATCTATCATTACTCTTTACAGTCCCCGAATGAGCTGGACAAACGGAGGGAATGGAGAACTGGATGACCTTTGGTCAGTTCACAGATGACCAGTGTTGCCAATACAGCCTCGCTTCGCCCTGGAGCCCAGGAGGACCCTCAAACAAAAAGGTAGAAGCTACGAGTGTTAAGTGAGATAGAGAAAACATTGCTGCATGTCCACTGTAGCAGTCGTTACCCATAAGGCCACAGTGGCGTGTAATTACACTGTAGTTAGTGTCCCTTTACTTAAGTTACTGCATTCTGCCGACATGAAAAAAAAACAACCCCTGACATTCTTTCATGATCTGGAATGAAATAAAGAGGGAGTGAAGCAAGGGAGAGCCCAGAGTGTGAAACAAAGGATGGAGAGAAAGAATTTTGTTTGTCAAGGTCTTAAAAAGACCACTGGTGCACTCTTTCATGGAAGGAACAAAAAATCTCATAGTTTGGAAATGTAGCTGGCCAGGTCAACATGTCTTGAGCTCCTCAAAAATCTGGCATAATGTTTTTAAGGGTTAGATAGATTTACAAATCAAATCAGAAGGGTCCAAATGTCTGACCACTAAAATCCGCGTATTAAAAATCAAAATTTTGGAACATTTAAAACAAAAAAAATTCTTACAAATGAAGCTTCCAAATGGGAAAATGGGGGTTTTCGTTTAAAAAATAACCTTAGAAGAACCCTTTTTGATACCTCAACAGTTCTTAAAAGAACCATTTTTATTAATTTGAAGAATACACTCTTTAAAAATGCTGTTTCAACCCAAATTTGGGTCAAATATGGACAAACCCAAATGTTGGGTTAAAAATGTAATTAAAAATTTTACAGTTGAAAGTGAAAGTTGAAGTTGGGTTGAAATTTTAAATATAGCCTACATTTTTTAATCCAACATTTGGGTTCTCCATATTGTATTTGACCCAAATTTGGGTTGAAACAACCCATCATTTTTTAGAGTGTAATAATCTTAAGAAACTTTCCCCACTGCTGACCCTTTTGTGGATTGGAAATTTTCCATGGATGTTAAAGGTTCTTCATGGAACCATAAAGAAACTTTGTTTTCAAGAGTGTATGACGTAAAATAACGATGAAATATGGAGTATTCTGCACTATTTCTAGGAAATTAAAATCCTGACTTCTTTGTACAGACAGTCAGATGTTCTTGCTTCAATAAGTTCAATATACTCTTTGGGACATCTCAAATCATCCTGGAGAACATGATCAGATGTTTCACAAACTTATGTGTTTCAGTTCAGAGACATTCAATGCAACTCTAATGATTGTTACGTTGATAATATAATTTGTGTTGAAATTACAAAGAAGTAAATGCATAGAAGTATTAGCACAGATGTTTGGACCCTCTGATTCAAAACTGGACTGCATTTTTTTTTTCACATAAAAATTCATTATGAATATCCTGAAAAACTCTAGGGGAAACATTCCCTTTTTTGATAACGTTGCCGGAAAAAAACAAATTTTAAAGCCAAAGAGAATGAGAGCAGATGTGCTGATTAGATCTGTCTCCGCTTTCTTTCTCTCTTTCCTAAATACCTCCATGCTTTGAGCACATAATTGTTCCTTCATTGGATTCAAATGCTCTGTGTGGACTTGTTCCCATGGTCCTGATCATTATCTGATGTCCTTCTCATCCCAGAGTCCACAGAAAACAGTCACTTGAATGTGGACCTGGTTACAGAGAAGCGCAGGTGTGGAAAAACCTCTCGCGCTCTTCAGGGCGCTTTATGTGGAGCCGCTCACGTCATTTCTGTGAATACTGAATAATATATCAAATTATTATCCATCTTGGCAGTGTTTGTTACAGTTACAAATTCCTGAGCATATCGAGGCAATTAAAAAATACATCTTTTTTTGTTGCAATAAGAATTTATTGGAATTCAACAAGAATTCTAAATGGTTATTCATCATAGCCATATTTATAGTGCCAAATTTCTGAGAAAATTGAGGCAATTTTTTTTTTGGCAAATTATGCAATACATATTTTTTGTTGCAATACGAATTTATTGGAATTCAACAAGAATTCTAAATAGTTATTCATCATAGCCATATTTATAGTGCCAAATTTCTGAGAAAACTGAGGCAATTTTCAATTGAGGCAAAATTGAGGCAATTTTCTCAGAAAATACAAAACTTTCTGTTCATGGTCCACATCTTCTACTGTCTAAGTGCTGAGATCCAGAACTTTCTTTTTCATGATGCAACATTTAAAATTCAATGAGCCTGCTTATTCTGGCCCTGATATTGTGATATCATATATACTTTTAAATGACAGAATAAACATTTAATATTTATTTAAATGCATTCTAAAATATTAAACATAATTACACACATTTCTTTTCAATGCATAAAGTACGAAAACGTGCTCCATTAACATGATCAGACTAATGGCACTTAAAGCTCTGTTGAATGAAATATAAAAAATGGCCAGTTTAGAGCGTATTTGGTATCTGTCCCATCTTGATAGTGCAGTGAGCTCCATGTGATCCCAGTTCTTCGTGGTCAGCACAAATTCAGTCTTTGCGGTGGTCAAAGAAAATGTCATGTGCCTGACCTATCTGGAAGGAGGAGGTTATTTAAACTAATGACAGTGCTTGCAAAGTCCACGAGTTCTACGAAGTCTGAAGTGATGATATTGACCCCATCTATGCCTGGCTTTTGGGCCCCCACCCATGTCATTATGGTTGGAAGGTTCCTGAGAAACAACAGAAGTGCATTTAAGAACAGAAGGGGAGGATGCATTTAGTAATGTATATTCTAATAACATGATATATAGTAGTCATACACAAATTAAGCCTGTATTTACACTTATTTTCCACTTTATCTCTTTAATGAAAGATGGAATTACACTACCTGTCAAAAGTTGAGTCAGGATGATGTTTTGGTTGTTGTTGAAAGAAATTAATACTTTTAATTAATTCATTTAATTGATAAAAGATGTCAATAAAGACATTTGTAAGATTAGAATATAGTTCTCTTTCAAATAAATGCTGTTCTTTTGAACTTTCTTCATCAAATAATTAATAAAAAAAAGAAATAAGAATAACAAAATGATTTCAGCAGGATCATGCGACCAAAGAATTAAGTAATTATACTAAAGTTCAGCTTTGCCATCATAAATTATATTTGAAAATATATTACAAATAGAGAACAGTTATTTTAAATAGTACAAATAGTTGCAACATTACAGTTTTTACTGCATTTTTGACCAAATAAATTCGACCCTGGTGAGCATTAGATCCTTCTTTCAAAACACACTTTCAAGGTTGTATAGATTTGCATAAATACTATATGCAATGTTTAATCAACATGACAAAACCGCACTCGTCTACAGGGAAGTTGAAGTAGTTTTAGCAATCACACAGTTAGTTCAGCTCAGACTAGAAATAAACTTCCCAAGCACCACAGCCATCTACACCAGCAGCCAGGACAAAACCAGGAAATGGGAAGCTCAGGCTGTATTTTTCCTGGAATAATAAACAATCCAACATCCACACTCAGGCAGAGTTAAACAGCTTCCTCCGAGACGGCTGTCTCAGGATGTCCGCTAAGACACAGTACGAGTTCTATACTTCTGTGTTGGTCAGTATATGTGCCAATATGTCATATTAAGTCAGACAGCCTCTGACTCATTTAGGAAGTTCATGTAGGACATGTTCAAAATAGTATACAAAATGTAGTCTGAATACTATATGTACTGTGTAATATGCAAATATTAGGCATGACGGGTAGGATGCATTGAGTAATGCTAATATTAGGTATGCATTGTTCAAAAGCCAGTATTTCATTTCAAGGGGCCTTGGATGTTCATTTGAAGAGGGTCCCCCTTTAGCCTGGGTCTATTAAGTTACCTGCGACCTTAGCGGACCCATCATTGTGAGGACAGATTATTTTTATGCTCAGAAGGGTTCCTCACTCTGGTCCTCAAGACACTTGCCAAATATGGGGCTGCCACCTAGTGGATCATTTTAAAATTATTGTAATATTTACAGTTCATTCCAATATAAGTGTGTGTGAGTATCATAGATATATGATTATAGATAAAAAATTTATAGAATATATAATTATATAAAAAATAGTTAAGGTTTTAGTAATTTTGTTTTATGTTTTGTCATTTTTATTAGGCTATGTTTTGTTTTTAAACCATTTTGAAGTTTTAGTTTATTTAGTTTTAATTATTTTAGAGTGTGTTCACAGTGACAGTGTTCTGACGATTTGTGCTTGTTGCACAAGTACATGTTGGTTGTCGATTAACATTATATTAAATCGATTAATGTCGATATTATATACAATTCTAAGCAATGAATGATACTTTTTTTTTACTTTTCACACCGTTTTAAAAGTAAAAACAGTAGTCTACAGTAAAAAGTAGCTAATCATAGCTTATCACCTCTCCACCAGGTAGTTTCTTAGCCCCCGCACCAGGCCCTTGGCAATGGTCTTGACACGTGGGGTTAAAATGGCCTGAGATACATGAAAGCTGCCGTATTTGGGTCGTTCGCCCAGCGTGGTCTCCAGGAACTGAATGAGCTTGGTAGTGTCTGTGGTATTGGCCCAGGGAGCGGGTATTTTACTACCAGGCCACATCACAGGGCAGCCCTCAGCAGATGGATGATGGTAGAACACTAGGACCTGTGAAACCAAACACAAACTTGAGAAACTGAATGAGCCATTATTCTGTAGTCAAAATGAAATAATGGGCTCTAATGATAATGCTAATATTAGTGGTGCTTCCAAAAGGCTTGCTACGGCTCTTATTTGAGCTTAGTGAACAATCTATGTGAAAGTATTGAACCTTGGTGCATATCTCATGCAGTTTCCACAACAGTCTGAATTATCGAATTATCTGAATTGTCATGAAGAGGTGCGCTGTTGCTCTTGGACTATAAAAACAGACCAAAAAATCTCATTAGACTTACATGGAAGTAGGCAAAGCCTTATCTAGGGACCAGAGTTAGACACTTGATGGTGGGTTGTAGCAAGTGAGCACTTAAGTAAACACCATAAACCACTTGGTAAAACCACTCCATAAAAACTCCTCAATCATATATAAACCATCCACAACATCCTATAGACCAGTGTTTCTTAACATTTTTTATTGTCCACAACAATATCCAATGGCTCTGTGACTTTTCCGGTTTTGTGTGATTTACTGGATAAGGACCTAAAGATTATAAAACATTTTTTATGCATTTTCAACCCGATAAAATATTTTTAAATAAAAATGGTATAATCGTTATAATTTAATTTTCTACTGTGAACAATGCAGTGTGCATATCCAACCGAAGTTACAAAATGGTGACAATTTGCCACCGCGTGCGCATTCAAACTGAAGTATACTTAATGCTAAAGGCTTTCTTATGTTTTTCAAGACTGTGGGAATCTGGGTTCTTTGAAGAAAAATGAAATTAGAGGATGTATTAAAATAAGAAATATCTTGGTTTTTAGACTCTGGCTTACTCTAAAAATATTTTGGCTTATTCACGTGCTTGTTTTTTTAAGTTTGCTGAGTTCACTTTGAAATTAATTTTTGACATGTTTTAACTTACCTCAAGGGCATCCAAGATGTAGGTGTCTTTGTTTCCACAGTATTCAATTTTGATATTTTTAGGTCAAACTGTTCTTGTCTGTCAGTCATATAATGCAGGTTTAGGGGGTCCACCCTCTGTTCACCTCAAAGAGCATGCACAGAGAAGTCAAAATTAAACATGATTTAATGACTCGTAAGTACACATTGATGGCCTAAGACGCGAAACGAGCGGTTTGTGTGAGAAAAAGAACAGTATTTATATCGTTTTTACCTCGTGTAACAACAGCCATGTCCAACTGATCTGAGGGCGCGGGCGTTGGACCAAACAACGGTTTGACTGAAAAATATCAAAATTGAAACTACTGTGGAAACAAAGACACCTACATCTTGGATGCCCTTGAGGTAAGCTAAAACATATCAAAAATTCATTTTAAAGTGAACTATCCCTTTAAATAATATTTTAGGCTTTTTCATCTACAGTTGAGTTAAAAAATCTGGTGCAAAATGTTTTTATTTTGATTTTGTTCATTAGTTGGTTTCATTACAAATCATGTTATCAGCATGACATTTTGAACATTTCAGAATTGATCATTTATTTGATTTGTCCAGGTTTGTGCAAAACCATCATGTCATCCAGCATGTTCCAAAGAGCACATTGTGCTTATTTGCTATACACATTTCCTTATTTGATTAGTGACATAACAGTGCAGAACTTTATTTCTTATTCATCTTACAACATAATATTGCTTTGTATTTTATTTCCAGGTATAAATAAGACTTAAAATTTCAGATTTTCAATGTTTGGACCCAAGTGATCATAATGGGGATGTTTAAGATAATTCACAATTCTGTGAAATTGATTTGGATGTGCTGCTGCTAAAGGTTAAGGTCTGGTCGTCGGCTTTTGGTACCATTTATCACTATAAATGGCTGCCAATGTGGACACAAACAATTTCATTGAAATTTAATTTGGAAAAAAAGTTCATTTTCTTTTGTCAATCAATATAGTGTAGAGATAGCCTATATGTAGCACAACTTACACAGAAGACACTTTCACATCACAGCTGTGCATTTATTTGACAAAGTGAACCTTTGCATGAGGACAAATTTAATTGAATTCTCTTCAGCTGTAATTTTCCTCATGGATTTTCTTCTTTTACTATTGGAGTAAATGGGAATACAAAATCTATATTTGTTGTTATCTACTATACACCACTACAGAAGTTTACAAAACTTTTGCGTCAGGGAACCCAAGAAATGTGAAAAGGGTCCAATCAAATGACTGAATTTCAGCCTTGAAAATTTACCAAACAGCAGTAAATGTGACTGTCATCAGAGGGAGGGTAAGTTATTTTGATTAAAGATTACAAGGGCACTGTTTAAGGGGGTTTATTTTGGTGACTTTAGTAGCATTTCATTTTAGGGGTAATATTTCTTTAAATGAATCAGCTTTGTTCTCGTAATCCCGCCGGTCGGCCGCGTCCAGAACAGCTGACTAGCGCTTCCTTGATGCCTTTAAGATTCATTTTAGCTGTCAGAGGCTGCACATTAACGCACAGAGGGCCAGTGTGTGACACTTCAACTAGTGAACCATGGCGGAAGGCAACCTGGCGTGTGTTAGTGAGTATTTGTGTCTGCTAAAATGATGGATGCACTCGATGTATCCCCTCAAGACGCCACGTGAATGTCGTTAAAGAAAACGTTAAATGTTGCACGACGTTAACCTGCTTGTTTAATTTAGTGCACTGTGGTGGTTTAAATATTAACACCCGCTTCTACAAAATTCCATTTCCCTGCATAGATTTCAATCGGAGAAGTCTTTACAACATGAATGAATATTTCAAGAAGTAAACTGGAATTCAAGATCACGTGAGTACGCTCACCGCGAACTCAATGAACCTGTGCAAGTAGATGGAAATAATTTACTCATAATTTTCCATCATGTTGAAATAAACAGATGAATTAATATCACACACTATGTTATAACAGCTATTTGTAACTTTTCTGAAAAAAAAAAAAAAAAACGTTTCTTGCAATATCGTTGCATGGGTATGGGTAGTTGTTAGGTTAGGGTTTTACAAGATGATGGCTAAGGTGTTGCTAGGGTGTTTCCAGGTTGCTATGTGTTTGTTATGGTGTTAGAAGGCAGTTTCCAAAGCATTTTTCTAGGTGGTTGCCAAGTTGTTAATGCTGTTGCTTATAATATTGTTATGAGGTTTCTATAGGGGGTCGCTACGTATTAGTTATGGTGTGTCACTAGGTGGTTGCTAGGTTGTTGCTATGCCCTTTCCAGTTCATTTATGTAGGTTTATTCAGGGGGGTTGCTAGGTGTACCCTATTTTGTGGTGTTACTACGGAGCCATACTTGCCCACCGTCCCCACTGTCATTTCATAGTTTATTCATGTTCACAGCACAAACTGAGAGGGTATAACTTTATTTAATATTTAATGTGTTTGTTCAAATTCCCAAGCTTACAGTATGTATATGTAATAGTAATAGTGATACTGGCCTTATAGCGAACCTTCTGTACTGATCCTACTGTACCCTGTTATGTTTAACCTATTGTATCTTTTACAAGGGCATGACCCAATAAACATAAAGTATGCCTCACTCATAGCGCTCAAAGATAATTCAAAAATACTGAATGTCCAACTATTTACAAGTCAGAAACTATGGTTACATAATTAGAAAGCCTTCCTCACATTACTGGTTGATTAGGAACTGACAATTAGATCGCTTTGTGGAGCACTGAAGAAACACAATCTCGTCTTTATGTGGTGCTCCTGCTGTAACAAACAGCATCAGCTGGGATGTGGAGTGAAATTGATTTCATTATGAAATTAAGCCCACATTGTAAAAAGGAAAAGAAACAACAACAACAAAAAAAGAAAAGAAATTCAAGGCATTAATCTTTAAACCAAGCGGAAGAGCAAAAAAAAAAAAAAAAAAAAAAAAAAAAAGGCGGTTTGAAGAGTTTGCTCGGTTCAGGGAAGTGACCCCCTTTTGCTTCCTTTCAGATGGGAGTAATTAGAGGAGTTGTTGCTTGTACAGGAATGCCTGGCCATGCTCTTCTCAATAAAACTGGCATTGGTCTTTCTGGCCAGGCCAAGACCTGTCCAACGCCGCTGCCAATCCACTTTCAATAGTTGGCTGGAACTCCAATGCATCCCGTGCATCCGACCAACCACAAGTAACGCTTCTCAAAGGTTGTACTTTGGCCAAGTCTTATCAGTGGCCAGAGCCTCTATGCCACAGCCTCAAGTTGACAGAAAGTGTGATGGTTCATGCTGTCCCAACCCGATTGCACTAAATGCATCTTTATAGCACACATGTGTATTGTCGTGTAATTTATACGCTAAAGTGAGTTTTTACGTGCATACGTATGATACGCGTTGGTTGGTTAGGGTAGGTTTAGGTGTGGAGTGGGGTGCTTGTGTATTATGCCTAGTTCAGATTACATGATTTTTTTGTCTGTTACGATAGTCA
>JAOTRC010000016.1:8173288-8194355 GCA_027497675.1 Cyprinella lutrensis | reverse complement strand
GACACCTACATCTTGGATGCCCTTGAGGTAAGCTAAAACATATCAAAAATTCATTTCAAAGTGAACTATCCCTTTAAGAACCACTTCTTTCATTCACGGAGCTGTTACTACACAGGCAAACACCACTCACATTTTCAAGAAGATATAAAAACATACTTGAACATGTAAACAGCAACTCTGAAAATGTAAGAACTTGGTTCACCACCATTTCTGTTATCAAGAAGAATCTAACCAGTTCCTGTATGCCACGAAGACTGACATGAGAATCTGCTAATCTGAAGGTGTTCTCAAATAGAATAGTGCATGGATGCAAGTGTCCAGTTTGTCATTTGTACTCCTGTCTTCCTCCATCAGAGTGGAAGTTAGACGTTAATCCGAGAGTGATTAGGGTCAGAACACAGCAGGAATAGATGACCTTTTGGTCCACAGACACACAAAGAGTCGGCACGTCAGGGCTAGTTCACACGCAAGTTGCTAACAAAACAGTCTCAACTGCAAGTTTTGTACTGTATAAAAGTCAAATGGAAACCCACAATTTCCTCTTTTTCCATAGTCTTTAGTTAGTGCATTCATGACCGACTAGATTACTAATGCATAACTGGCTGGTTGTCTGGATTCATTCTCAATAAAACAAGCTACAATTACTCCAAAATGCAGTTAAAATGCAATAAAGTACTGGTTACATATTAAGTTCCGTATCGCTTACAAAGTATTGCTACTGACCTATAAGGCCCTAAACGGTTTAGCTCCTGTGTATTTAACTGATCTTCTATGGCCCTACAATCCATCACGCTCTTTAATAGTCACACAACTCAGAGATTTTACTAGTACCTAAAATGTCTAAGTCAACTAAAAGAGAGAGGATCCAGCCTATTATGAAGAATTCAGATGATCATAACACCTGAAGAGACAGCAATAACTCATGCAAGGACTTCAGATGATGCAAACCCTTTTATCACAGCTGTTTGTCATTATCTTATCACAACCATGTATTTAAGATCCTCCTTTTCTTTTAGTTCAGTTGTTATATGGTATTATTTGTGTTAGTGCACCCTGCCTTAGTTTTATTAAACTAAGTTGATATTAATCCTGTCTTCAGTCCATCTTGTGACAGATCAAACACACATTTATATAACAATAAACTGACGGAATTAATGTCAAAAGGTTGTTTATTTGATGCTATGAGACAGAGCTGGCATTTGTGTCAGTAACAGGAAAGGTGTTTAATATTCCAGTTTTTGACAGCTGTTTTTCGACTTATTATAGTGAGTTTCAGTATGACTGATCACCTAATCTCTTCATAGATCTTTATTAAAGTGCTAAAAAAGGCAACATCTTATTAGCGTCACTGTCTCCCCTCCTCCATCCAAAGGGCCCTAACGGTTATCACAAGGGCCCATACAGTTAGCTATATATATCCACTTATTATATGCCACCGTTAATCATTGAAAGTGACATTTATGAAGGCCAAATATGGCATTTAACCCATCCAAGTTTGTGCACACATATTAGGAGCAGTGAGTAGTACATAGACATATACACTAGTCGTCACCTTGGGGTTCTATAAGCATACGTCAAAACCGCCGCCATCTTGGAACAGGGATCTTGTCATAGGAAGTAGCTAGGTAACGCTGCTATCTCTGCCTTTACTTCGAATTCATTGATGGTGGCGGACTTTGTGCAGCGTGTGATGTTCACGGATGAAATCTGAACTATGAAAAATGTTTTTATAAAAATAATATTTTTTTCTGTAATCAATGATAAATACACGCCTAACCAAAAAAACGAGAAAAATCGCATTCAAATCACACTTCGAGATTTTTACTTTACGTAAAGCCTTCATTTTTTAACATCAGATGTGTCTAATGTGTACAACGGGGCGTCCTGAGCTCACCTGGTACTTGTTCTTCCAAAGATAGTTTAGAGTGATCTCCTCCACCACATCAATCTTACAGAGTTTGTGTCCAAAAACGTCCTTCAGCATCTTGATTAGGTATTGATGATGCTCCTCGCTCATTGCATAATGATGATTAAAGTCTAAAAAAACAACCTCTTTCTTGTGTATGTTCAGAAAATGGTTAATGTCATTAAGGCCATCGCGTACTTTGTGTCCAAAAAGCCCATGTATAAAGTATATCTCGTGGCCCGGTTCTCCTGGTTTGGTGGACACACGCAGGTCAAAATAGCGTATTCCTCCCTCAAGCTGTTCCCTGAAGGTGAGGTTCTGAGTCATGGACCATTTCTTCATCACCTTCTTGGCAAGAAAGCGGAAAATCGCAGCTAGGTGCTTCACATATGCTTTCTGGTCTGGGCCGACTGGAGCGTGCTCATCCACCCAGAAGCTGAAGGAGTCATGAGACCCTAAAACATGAACATAAAGGCAGAATCAATACAAATACAGACATTTCAATATGCGTTTTAAAAATGTAACTTGACAGTTCTGCAGTTAATTTAGCTATAAGTGTCACAATGTAAGTCTACACCAGTTTGTCTTTGTCATCACTACACTTCCCATGATCCCACTTCCTCATTAGCCACCTGTCCTGTTTCTCGTCATGATCATCTGTGTTACCTGTTTTCACTTCGTCAGTGTTCATTGATATCTGTATTTAGTTTCCTTCTGTCTGTCGGTTCTCGTTAATGTTTAGCGTGGTTTCTGTGACTCCTGAATTTTTGTGGAATAAATCCCTGTTTCCTGATATTCCTCATATCCTTGTGCTTTCTACTACCACAAACCTGACAATAAGTTATTATTAGAAAGATTTATTTAGAAAAATACAGCTTTCAATAATCAATTGCTGACTATTAAAATAAAACACAGGATTGACCAGGATTGGATTAAGACTGTCCTCCAAGGAAACACACACAAAAAAAATTCACAATCCTGAAAAGATTTTTAGTTTACAGAAATTGTTAATGTTTTTTAATAGGAGATTTTAGGTCTTAAAAATAAAATGTAAAATAACAAACATGTGTAGTATGTTTTATTATTTAATTTGTTATTAATATAAGTAAAATATAATACATATAAAACAAAAGAGAATAGAAATAAATAAAACAGAAATAAAACATTTAAATTATATATTTGATTAAAATGAACAATTAATCTGAAGGATCTAAGGATTCTCAATAGCAACTTGTTTGTGTGGGGGGTGTGTGCCTTGCTTTAATGATAATGATTTAATAATATTTTTTTCATATTATTATATGCTTTATTTTATTAATATTTATTTTTCATTCATCATTTTATATTATTCATTATCCATGAATTTGTCCATTCTATATTACTTAATATTTGACTGCCTTGTTCTTACAATGTTATATTTCTTCAATCTTATGATTTTGTGGTTTAAGAAGGGAAATGGAGTTCACATGAGTTAGAGATAAGGTTCTCCATTTCAAGGTATTTAACGTCACAGGATGATGCTGAGAAGCAGTATTTTTCCATTGTTTGTGCTTTAAAAACGTCAGCCCAACACATGGTACATATCTGTAATACTGAAGATGTTACCTATCCATTTGAACAGGAAAAACATTTATATTTTAATGAAAGGATGTGGGGGAAAAAGTGGAATTTTCAGAATTAGGTTTTATTTTTGCAAATTCTAGCTAGTTCATGAATATTTTTGTGGTTGATTAGGGCTTACTCAAATAAAGAGGTTGGAAACCACTGATTTAGAGCATATTGATCATAAACTGGTTCTCTATTGCAAGGTTAATCATTTTTTGAATTAGAAAAGCCTTAAAGCACGGTCCCAATCACCCAAAATCATGCTGTCCCATCCACCCAAATTGTGTTTGGGTGGATGGGACAAAATAAAAACAACCTGTTCTACAGATTTTGTATCAATAGTGCAACATATATGTGTTTCCATCAAAAGTTTGTACAATATAGCAATATAGTTTGTGCAAAAGCTAATGTCAACTTCCTGTTTGATGCCTGCCCCGTCCCTACAGGATGTCACACCAATAAGGGCATCCGATTTTGACTGTTGTTTAACATCTAGCCTCAGCAAAAAAAGTTTTATTTTCACTCGGTGAGAAAACACTGTGTAGTTAGCCTCTGCCATTCGACCTTATGTTCCAATCATCCTTAATTCACCCTATGTGGCAAGCAGGGCGAGGCCGAGGGCTGTGGGAGAATGGCACGATCATCCTCACTTTGTCCCGCTTCTACTCTTCCCAGGCTTTCTCAGTCAAACTCTCAGGCTGAGACTGAGAAGGCTGTTAATAGAGTTTCGAGTACCAATTAAGACTTGCTGTTAACTGGTTTTCTTGGTTTTGGACAAGACAAAACTGGTATCTTTTGATAGGAACAAGGAAAACCCTTACAATTGCATTTAGTCACTCTTTTAACTAAATAAAGTACACTATGTTAGGCTATAATTATTGTTGTTTCTTAAACTATTGTATCGACATTTATTTGGAAAATGGCCAACTTTGAAATTCGCCACTGAATTAAATGGAATTCACTTTAGAATTTAATTTAAATGAAATGTCAAAGGTCAGAGAAGTTCTCTCACCAGGAACCGCCAAGTGCTTGAGGGGCATTGATGTGAGGGCAGGGCACAGGGAGCCCATCCAGTCGGCGTTAGAGGTGCTGCCATTGGGTCGTGTCTTCATTTCCTCTTGTAAAGTGTCTCAGCGCTAGCATGCACGATGACAATTCAACACCGATCGAGGCCAAGCTAATCCAGCAAACGTAACTCCCCGTGAAATCATTACAGAAAATCGGCATCAACACATGATTTAAATCAAGATAAATGATTTACTCATTATACTAACATCAATGAGGCAAACTGCAGATGGAGAGCGAGGTCTTCTACTAAGTTAATCTTCTTAAACTGAAATCACAATCCTTATCCTCCTCCCTGCTTGCGTTAAAACGTCTCGGTCAGGGCTGATTATCCCCGCCCTCTCTCTCCCCATTAGACAGGTAACAGATGGGACACTTCACCTCCACTACTGCATGTGGATATAGCTTGTAATGTTTGAAGAGCATGGACACTTTTGACTTACTGACCCCATCAATGAGTGTGATCCATTTCAGCATTTGTTGCAGTGAAGAGCTGAAATTGGAGACTTATGTTATTGTACTACCACGAAAATTAAATGCTTAAAAGCACACGCGGTAGTGGTTTTGATTTGCCAAGCAACTGAAATATTTTGAATCACTCAACTAAGAAAAAGATTACCTCAGTGACCCTTTCTGAAAGTAACATGTGTGCCATGTGGCAGTCAACAAGACGTGAGTGTTATAAGCGCATCATTGAAGCATTCACTCTATAGATTTGTCTCCAAGTCGACCGAATAATAACGTAGCAAGATAAGCAAATTTAAATCTATGTTTTTCTTTCACTGTTGAATATGACATTATTAAATTACAGTAAATGATTAAGAGATAAACATAATTAGCCAAAGCCTTCCAGTAGCACCTCATTGCAGTACACGAGATCCAGGGGGCGAAGTTGGATCCAGATCTAAGGGGTGGAGATGGGTAGAATTAGGGGTGGGGTTAGGGATCAGGGGGCGGAGATAGGTAGGATTAGGTAAATGTAAGGTGGGAGGAGTTGGATCTGGATCCAACTCCTCCCCCTGGATTTCATGTTCTGCAGTGAGGACCTTCTCAAGTCTTCAGCACTTCAAAGGGAGACCTTAAAAGGATAGTTCATCCAATTATTGACAGGATTCCAATAGTAGTTCACGTCTCGGTTTGACGTCAGAACCCAACGTCATATTGACGTCAACATCCAACGTCAGACAGACGCTATATTTGGGTTGGAAATAAAAGTTGGGTTGACGTCAGAACCCGACTGATGTTGGACCACAATACAACAACTGTCCGACGTTGTAGATTATCGTCAAGATGACATTGGATTCTGACATCAACCTGATTTTCATTTTCAAAGTTGGGTTTGGTCTTCTAAATGTAAATTGTATCATTGTTTTGGGGGACACTACCTATAGATAACATAACAGTAAGGCTAGCATATTCATAGAAGCCAAACTGAGGGAACAGCCATTTGGGTGTCCAAAACACATGAGGTGGTTATTGAGTGCACACATCAATCTCACATTCAATCCCACGACTGAACTGTGTTCTAGAAATAAATTTGATATTTAAATGAGGGTAGGAAGGCAGGCATTGATTCAGAGGCATGGTACTATAAGTATTACACTGTGTAATTTACACAAGAATGCAACAATAAACAATGCACTGACATTTACTTTTTACTTTTGATACTTAGCTAAGTAGCCTAAGTAGGCTAGCCTACATTTAAAAAAATGAGTAGCCAACTTATGTAACTTCTGGGTTGGGGATTAGGCACAACACCTGTAGCCTATGTTTCTGTCCAGTTTCATTTGAAATGTGTGAAAACTCCCCTAAAGCAAATTTCTGAAGTGAACATTTTAAATATGCATCCGGATAAATATAGGCTACTGTATCTATAACCTACATTGTATTCTATATGTTTGAATACACTATTTTCTCTTAGCCAGCCTATAAAATAAAGACAATTTCATGTAGGCTAAGTTAAATTAAAAGAATCTACAATGCTCTTCAGTCGTGATCTTACTTGTTACTTTTGACATATCACACAGTGTGACACTTCCTTGGTTTTGACCACTACTACTTAAACTCATACACGCAAACCGACTTCCGGTGTGACTTTAGTTGGTTCTCATCTGCATTAATACATTCAGACGGAAAATGCTCGCACAATGCCTTGAAGTGTCTCATAGTTTCTGAGTGTGGGCATCAAGGAAGTTTCCTTTCGATTCGGTCCACTAATCTGCTTGTGGACTTGCGGAAGAAGACGTAGCCTATTTTGAGCAAACAGGAGCAGTGACTTGAATTGGCAGTACGCTCCTCATGTGCGATGTGAAACATGGACCATCCAGCGTATCATGGGCCAATAACCAAACAAAGATGCGAGGAGCTGCTCGGGAAGAAAGCGAAGGACGGAACATACCTCATTCGTGACAGTGAGACCATTCAGGGAGCTCTCTGCCTGTGTGTATAGTAAGTAGCCTACTGTTTATTATTCGCTATTTTTTTTCAAGGAATTGTGAATTGTTAAGGAAAAGTTTTGGATATGTAGGCCTATTCTTTTGGGGAGAATCTCCTTATTTATGCAGGTACAACATAATATTTAGCATTTATTTGAATTAATGAATTGAGATTTCAGGATGGTTCAGGCTGATTTTTCTGATTTTCTGATTTTTTCTGATATTTGGTGGAGTTGTCACCACCATCAAATTTGACACATAAGTATTGACAGTTAGTGTTGGCAAAATTAAATAACTACATTTTGCATGTCACACAAATGCAGTAGCTGCGTGTGTTGTTGACTACTAAGACCTATTATGCAAAAATATAAATCCCAGACATATTTTTCGCCAATTTTGGAACAGAGTTGATATAATAGAAAATATAGCCTAAGCGTGATTAGGTAAAATTATTTAAAAAAACAAACTAAAGTTTTTTTTCATAGAAGGTCAAACATGGAAAGCAGTCTTTTAGAATGAATGATCTTTTTATTACCCATAAAAAAGTTTTAATATCTGAGTTGAAAAGCAGTTTATATAGGCCTAAGTGAACATTATAGTGAACTTGACGGTTCGCTGATTGTTTTAGCAGAAGTGAGTGATAATATATAAAATAAAATACTATTTATTTTTCTAAAATAAAGAGAAAATGAATGAGCTCATTGTTTCTGCATTAAGTTATCACATTGCTTAAATTAATCCCCTTTTCGCTAAATGTGATTTTGTATGTAGCTACATTTCTGAAATGCATAACTTAGACACTTACCTCTGAAAACAGATTCTAAATTATATGCATTTTTTGTAAAGCTGCATTGAAATGAGTTGGATTGGGAAAAGCGCTATACAAATAAATGTGAATTGAATTGAAAATCAAAACATGGTTAAGTTGTATTAAGAATAATGATTTTTCTCTAATTAAAAGTGCAAATGTTGTTACTTTCAAAACTAAGTGTACGTAAATTGGAATATATTTTTTAAATATGTTTAAATTTATATCTCTTATAACCAGAATATGTAGGAATAATTAAGCAGTGAATCAAATTATAATTCCTAGAAGTGCATTTTCACCACAGTATTATTTTTAAATTTGTACAGTTGACACATTCAAATTTAAGGAAATCCTATAATCTTGTGGCTTTTTGTCATTTAGGGTAATGAGAATACATGGCAGCACAATTTTGACACTGATGTTTTATGGAACGTGCACTCAAAATTAAAATTACGATAACCATGTTTTGGGTCAATTTAATATTTTTCATATTTCATCGTTAAATGCCACTGCACAGACCCAAAATAGACCCCCCCCCCACTCCATATCCCGTAAAAGTATTTACATTTATACATTTGGCAGACACTTTAATCTAATCAAAAGTGCACTGCATTGAAGTCACATTTTTATCAGTTCAGGCCAGTTTATTTAGCTGAGAATCAAACCAATGATCTTGCTATCCACACTTTGGTTAAATGAAAAACAAAAAACAAGTTACAATACTGTTTAGAATATTCACAGTTTTTAACCTCCTTCATAAAAATTATACCCAGATTTTTAAAAACATTTTAAGGGCTAGTTTCATAAATAAAGTTAAAAAATAATGACTAAATCATTGTGGGAAGTTGTATAACTGAAAGACACAAACACAATAAAATTAGATATTTATTCCTCAAAATTTTGCTCTACTTCCCAACAAAACACTATTTTATACATAGTCAAATTGATAATAAATTACATTCATAAATGCTTTTGTTGCAGTTCACTGTGTAGCATTCAACAAATGCATATTTAGAAAAGGGGACGTGAGCAGCTCTTTAGATATCTGCGGTAAAAGAGAAGTGATAGATCTAGTTATCACTATCGAGACTTTGCACTGGAAAGTATATAGACTACACTGCTAAACTTTACACTTTAAATGGTAATCTTAAAGTGCATGTCTACTAGTAGGCCTACTTAAATTGAAAACAAAAAATTGAAGCTTTATAAAATTTTTATCAGCTTCTAAAATATCCTATTTCTTTGTTAAATTAACATCAAACAAACAATATAATTCTAGTTAGTAATAAAAAAATGGATTAAAGGGATAGTTCACCCCAAAATGTCAAACTTATCATCACTTACAATACTCACTCTGAATTTGTTCCAAACATGCATGAGTTTCTTTCGTCTATATGTCTCAAAAGAAAATATTTTCAAGAATGTAATTGGTAACCAAACAGTTGATGGCACCCATTGACTCCCGTAATATGTTTTTTCTATACTCTGGAAGTCAATGGGTGCCATCAACATTACTATTATTCTTGAAAATATATTTTTTTCGTTCAACAGAAGAAAGAAACTCATACAGATGTGGAAAAACTATTAATGATTAGGGATAAAATAAAAATGTTTGCACAACTGCCCCGTAGGTGCATGGTGAAATGCACCAAGAATGTAAATCACCATTAAACAAAAGAAGTGGAATGGATCGATTCTCCTTATCATCCGTTTCCATGCTCTGTTTTATACTCCGTGTTGACTGAACATATGACCATGGTTTTGGAACCTGCGTGTGAGCAAGGTTTGGGTTAATCAACCGAGGGTTCGGGGTATAACAGTTGTAATAGAAATTATTCAACAACTATTTGTTGTGTTGAGCTATTTCGAATACTTTTGTTTGATTTGTTCATTGCAAACAGCTAAAAGTCAGTGAATTTAGCTAATAAACCTGATTTATAATGGGTACTGTGTGTGACACAAGTTAACTGTGCTTTCTGAAAAAAAAAAATTATGTCATGGTGACTTTAATTACTTACTTTATTTATTTATTCATTTTACAGTAAACAAAAAGTGGTCTATACTTATAGGATCCTCCAAAGCCACTCTGGATTCTACACTCTACAGGTAAGACACACTAAAATAAGATCTCTGTGGTGGATAAATTGGCATAACACTAAATATCTAAACCTCTTTGCACAACAGATTTTGCATTTAATAAAATGAAAACATATGTAAATAAATTTGTTTACAAGTCATTAAAATGTCACAACACTATCTGTTTCAGGCTAGCTCAGGTGTAGAGGAGAAGTTCTTCAAGACAATGAAGGATCTTATTAGTCATTACAAGAAAAAGAATCAAGGACTTGCAACACACTTAAGCCGTTCGCTGAAAAGAAAAACACTGCCAGAACAGTCTTTACAATGTCCAGAACCACCAGTGCATAATGAGGAAAACGAATATGAAAGTGAGTGTCAACTGTTTAATATAAGAGATTAACAATCATGAGACATTACAAGTGTTGACGGTAACGGAGTTATGTAATCAGATTACTTCTTCAATTATCTAGTAAAGTAATGCATTACTGTTTAATTATAGAAAAACAACTTTTTCAGAAGTGTAACGCAAGTTACTTTTATTAGATTACTTTTACAAGTGTCTTCAACACTGGTCGTTACAATGGCAAAACATCATTAATTACAGTAACATATTTGAGCAGGAATCATGTTTGAATTAGAATTAAAACTGTTCCATTACCCTAACTAACTGTGGACCTTTTCTCTCTCTCAGATGTTGATTGCGAAGCGGACTATGTCGTTGTTCTACCAGATGATTTATGTGATGTTCGGCCTGGACAATGGGATCAGCCAACTTGAAGGATATAGATATTCAATTCTCGTAATGTTTCCAAGAACTTTCTAGGCTTTTTTTTTTTACCTCGCATATGGACTTTTCATGTGATCGCATTACATGAGTCACATTTTATCTTTTGTATGATTTTGTTCTTGGTAAATGCATAAATCGTGGATGTGTATTTCAATGCTGCAATGTTGTGGGTTTTGTTGTCATAAATATGATTCTCATCATAATAATTTGAGTTAAAAGTTTGGTTTGGTTTGGTTTTCCTGGATATATATTTTTAATATACAGAGGATTTCACACGGTAAGTGCTTAAAAACTTAGATATAGTGCTAAATATTGTTTATTTATTGCACAATCGTGGCAAATTTATATTTGTAGAATCTATATTTGTGTAAAACAGAGTCTATGATAAGGTATGTAGTGTAAATATTTTTTTCTTAATGAACGTGCTGTGGTTTTTCACATGTAAATATATTCCATTTACTTAACCACTTAAATGGGCCCACATAAGTACAGTTTCCTATGCACTGTTCCATTTGGTCAAAGTCAAATGAAATATGTCCCTGCCTAATTTAAGTTTGGTTGTTGTCTTTTAATAAATCAGTTTTTAAAAAATCATCTTGTTTGCCATATTTCTCCAAGTATTCATTTCTTTTTAGGCTAAATGAACTAAGATTTTATTTTCTTTAAAAAGAGCAAAGGCAAGTTGCAAAAGGCTGTGTCTTAAAAACTAGTCTGACCAATTAGACTCTTGCTTTTCAGATTCTATTTAACTGATTACATTTTTATGTATTTGTAACTGACTTAAATGTATGACCAAAATTAAAGAAATAAATTGATGACTAATTTACAGTTTGACTAGTGAAGGTAGTTTATGCAACTGGTCATATTACTAAAGGTTATTAATTAGATTTATCAGATAGGCCATAATTATAGAGGATTTATATTAATGGTTTAACCGACAAAAATCAAACACAAATTTATTTTTTAACTACTTACAGTTTGTAGAAACCGCAGCCCCCTGTAGGGCAGGAATGACATTTATATATAGTACAGTGTATTCAAGTTTGTTTGTTTAAGGAACTGAAAATACAGATGATTCCAAATATACCATTTAAATAGAGAAACAGAAACACTGGCCAATAAATAACGTTGAGGTTTCACACTATTCGTGGCCCTGTGAGCAATCTTAAATAATTTTACATTCCATCAGAAAGTGCAGAGTATGAAAGTTGAATTAGCAGATCAGTAATTCTGTAGCTGTAGGCCTAAAATGTTGCAATCCACATAACATAATCTGAGACATTTCAGAGGACAAACTGTTGGTGCGTGTCTCGCTGGCTCTTCTGTTGAGAGCTATGGTATGCAGGCAGAATAATGCACACCACGACATGACCAACATCCCAACGGAGTAACTGTCGACGCAAGAAGCTTTCTGAAAAGGATGTCAAGGTACTAACCTGCATGTATCCAAAATACTTAAAACCACAGCTGCCCAACTCATATAAAATGTGCAGCTGGACTTCCTATAGGAGATCCTATTGCTATATAGACAGCCAAATCTTTGGTCACTCATTCCAGTGACAAATGTTAGTTTAATTGGTGCTAACAATGCACATCTTGGGCCATGGATCATTTTTAAGCCAAAATGGGGTATTTTTGAAGTAAAAAGCACTGTCTACCTTCAGCAACACAGTGACCTGGCCACTGTTCTGAAAGAAGAATGGCTCAAAATTCCTCTGGCCAATGTGAAGGACTGTATGTCATTACCAAGATGAATTTATGGTGTATTGGAGGCTAAATGAGGACCTATATCATACTAATAAATGATTGTGGTCTAAAACCAGGTGTTATAATTTCAATGTCCAACCTCTGTAGATTCTATATCTAAAAATGTCCTAAAATGAAGAGAACAACAAGCAATGCTTCTGACGTACACGGGTAAATCAACGTAGTTACGTCAGACAGTGCGACGTCGAATTCTGTCTCTTAACCATTCTTTCTGGATTGGGGGGGCTATGAGCTTTACTGCGAACATTTAGACAAGAGATTAATAAAAACAATTAAGAGGAAACATCCAATAGTTCTTTAATTTATCCTTTTACTACTTGGTGAAATGGTTTACCCTATATCTTAAATCTAAATAAATAGTTAGACATTTGTAAATTTCGCCAGCAACCCCCCTACCACTTTCAGATAATGGACTCGTCCAGTAATTCGAAGTGTTAGCGGGAGGAAGTTGCTGTTGTAGCATCGGACTGTTCTGTGGGGAACTCATTATTAACTTTAAAGTAAATACTAACTAAAATAAAATACTAGAAAATGTCATTTTAGAATGTAAGAAACCTAAATCCTCGATGAAACGTTGTATGGGAGAGTTTAAGATATATTCGTTATATAAGCTCAGTAACTTCGTCTATTTGTCAACTAAGTTAGCATAGCAAACCGTATGTTTACAAAATCTAACGTTACTTAGAGCGTAACGTAACATAGAAACAATTTAGATAGTTATTTATTTGTTGTTTTCTGTTCAAGGCCTCCATTGACCGTTCTTGTGGGTAAACATGGATGTATCAACCTGTTTGAAGTCTCTTCTGTTGGCCATCCGTCAATACAGGAATAACAAAAGCGCTTTAAATGCATCACAGCTGCAGAAAAACATTGAAGTGAGTGAAAACATTTTTTTCAATGCGGTAGTTAATTCAAAACAATCAGTTTTATTTGTGATGATCCATCTAGTTATCCTGTCATCTTTTTGTCACCAACACGTTCTTCCAAAGTTTGACTTTTTAATACTGTGAAGTACAAAAGGAGATGTTTTGGAATTACAGTCTTAGTAAACATTCATTTTCATTCATCTTGCCAATGCTTTGGAAGGGCATAAATTAGTCAGTATAATTTTCTTCTAGTTATGCTCTAAAAAATATTTGTTAATATTTTAGATGAGATCATGAGATCCTTATTATATGTTATTTTATTATAAAGCTCATAAATATTATCCCCATCCTTATAAATAAATATGTATAATATAGCATATATATATATATATATATATACTTAAGTCAACATTATATTAATTTTATTTATTTTAATCACTTTTTTATTATTTATTCCCCTTCCCCACTGACACCCCTAGCACTTCCCTGCCGCCACAGTTTAAAAACTCCTGTTCTAAAAAGATATTTGATTTCCTTTAAATTGCTCTGTTTGAAAGCAGTCTCTATTCTGTAAAAACAAATTTCTGTATAATGAAGTTGTTCAGAACAGTCATCAAACACTAACTCGGTGTGGGCAGAATTGACAAAAACTGTTTAATATAAAAACAATTTACTTTAATATAAAATATCTAATAATTTAACTGCTATTTTTAACTTTACAGGATGTTTGTGGGCTAAAATGTGGGGGAGTGCTGTTCTCAGGTCAGCTGCTGCCCAGCGAGTGTCTGAGTGGACTCATGGAAGTAGCTGGAGACCCCAACACCAATCACACTCTGACGGGGACCATTATATCGCTGCTGGCACAGTTTGGTACTAAAGTCTTTAACATAGTTAAACAGGCAGTACAGACTTTATTCACAAACACATCCCCAACTGTTTACCCATGCATGTACTACTTTTCCTAATGGCCCAGCAGCTTCTGATGGTGAGGCCAAAGAGGCTCTTCACAGCAGCTACAACTTCACTGGCACTCTGGCAACCATAATCCACTGCAACAGAACCACACCAGAAGAGCCTCTTGTGCTGCAGGTGAGGGTCCTGCAGTTTTTTTTTAAGAAATTCTGCTATTGAAATGTGTCAAAACACATACAGGTCTTGGCTTGTTGGTCACATGGACATTATGTCTTAAGTAAGTCTAGCTTAATTAGGTCTTAGGTCCATGTTACCAGCAAGCCAAGACCAGTATTGTGTTTTGATTCATATTCAATGTGATTTACACTACCATTTAAAAGTTTTTAGACAAATGCTTTTAAAAGAAGTCTCTTAGGCTCACCATGGCTACATTTATTTGATCAAAAATACAGTATAAATGGTAATATGTTGTTATAAATGTTATTATAATTTAAAAGAACAGTTTTCATCTATTCCTCTTATGGCAAAGCTACATTTTCCAGTCTTCAGTGTCTCATGTTCCTTCAGAAATCATTACAATATGCTTATTTGCGAAAACATAAAGCACAAGCTGCTTAACATTTTAATTATTTTATAGTATTTTTATAGTTATAGTATAGTATTTTATAAGCTCAATAAAAGTTTTAATTTCTTTCAACAAAAACCCAAACTTTTGAACAGTGTATGAATTACTTTATTAAATGCCGTTTGATTGCACAGATGTTTTTCAAGTTGGGTTGAAGTTATCCAAACGGACTTGATTAAAAGTACAAACAGATTACCCTGTGGATTTTTTAATTTGGTGATGTGAATGTCTCTGATGGTCTCCACAGTGCCTTAATGTGATGCAGCGACTGACTTACAACATGAGGACTCTGCATTGTGTCTCTCACATCCACGAACTCATCAGCTTTCTAATGCAACACGTGTAAGTACTACAACATTCACTTTTCTGCTTTGTGTTTTGATGTTTGTGTGATGTAGATGGCCCAGCCACTTTTTAGCCCAGTATTCTTTGTTTATAAATGTACTGATTGTATATATATTTAACTACACAACTGTTTAAAAGTTTGGGGTTAATAAAACCAGTGGTGAAATAGACAATTCTAGACGAAAGCAGCAAATGCATTTTTTTTCAGAGTATTATGATCAGAGCTTTTTTCAGGTTATAAATTATAAGTCTCAGCCTAAAACCATTTATGTTTGTGGGATGTCATCGAGGCCCACAAATAAAATCATGATATTGACAAGTGGTCTTGTATATGAATAGCTTTTTGGTTTCTCGTTAAGAGGAAACAGGCTTGTGTAGTGGAAAACCACACAACTGAACTGAAGCTTAGTGTTTGCCTTTAATCATGGGGGCTTGTCTGTCATGCAACACTCTTTATAAGGTGCAAGATGCAATAAACTATGGTCAAAGATATGCTTACACAGGCAAAATGTCACAGAATTGTGTACACCTCAGATTAGAGCAAGTATACTAAGGCGAACTCAACTGTAGTTGTTCCTTTTACTAGTTTGAAGTATGAATTTATTAACAAAAAAAATAAATAAATACTGAAATGCTTCAGAACGATTTTGTTGGATTCAAATAAATGCTTTTATGGTTGTCTTTAG
Organism: Cyprinella lutrensis; assembly: GCA_027497675.1. Classification (NCBI taxonomy): domain Eukaryota; kingdom Metazoa; phylum Chordata; class Actinopteri; order Cypriniformes; family Leuciscidae; genus Cyprinella; species Cyprinella lutrensis. The sequence continues at coordinate 8,178,469 of JAOTRC010000016.1, read as the reverse complement.
CCAGTCAAGTAATGATGACACTGTAAAGGCATGCCTGGGCCTGATGGCCAACATCTGTCGACATGACATCTCAGTGCAGTCACACATCAAATCTCAGGTGAGAATCGGCATTAGCTCTGCATATAAACTCTCAATACATACTTTTATCATTTTTGTTCTTTTTTTTTTTTTTGCAGAGTAATGTGAAGGCTTTCTACAGAGCCTTGATTAATTTCCTGGGTCATAACTGTCTGACTGTGGTCGTCTTTGCGTTGTCCATCTTATCAAGTTTGACTCTTAATGAAGAGGTCGGGCAGAAGGTAGGTTAAGATAATCAGCTGTTTGAGACACCGAGAGCTGTTGTCGGTTAGGTCGCATATCTTTTTCTTTGTCTTGTGGATGGAAACAGACCTATACTTGTTTGCATGTGTGGTATTGAGGTTGTATTAGTTGAATGCTTTTTTTCTTTTGCAGCTGTTCAATGCAAAGAACATTCATCAGACCTTTCAGCTAATCTTTAATATCACTGTCAATGGAGATGGCACATTAACCAGGAATTATGCTGTGGACCTGTTAGTGGATCTCCTGAAAAACCCCAAAATAGCTGATTACCTGACCAAGTATGTGTTTATTGGAGTTTGATGGCACTGTTTGAAATGGATTTTTAGGAAGAGTGTCTGAACATGTTTTTTTTTTTTTTCTCACGTTAGGTATAAACACCTATCGGTCTGTCTGTCCGAGGTTCTCGGGCTCTTACATAGCAAAGATCCTGATACTGCATCAAAGGTGAAATACATTGTGTGTTTTATAAGTGTTATGCATTATACAATTTTCAATTATTAAACATTAGCTTTTAGATCTAAAGGTCTATGGAGAGGGTGGGGTTTATAAACCCTGTAAGATCCCATTTACAAATCAATTCCAAAATACCACAAACTCAGTGACGTCTCAGACTGAGCTTAATGATTGGCCCAAAGAAAACTTCTTGCATTGGCACATCCTGCCATTCCTCTTGCTCACACCAGTAATCCTATTCTTTCACACATAGTTCACTCATACTGGTAATGTTGCCACAAATAACTGATTTACTGGAATTTGATTTACCAATAAAGACATGTATGTGTGAAAGGGGGTAATGAGAGACAAATTATTGTCCAAACTGGTGCAGATAGTCATAAGTTCTTGTCTGTGCAGGTTATGGAGTTGCTGGTTTCTTTGTGCTCAGTCCCTGTCCTGCGTAAGCTTGTCTGCGAGACGGTGCTCCGACCTCCAGCCCCTCGAATACAGCCTGGTACTAGAAAAGGTGTCCAGGCTCGAGGGTCCGAACCAAGTTTAGCACTCGTCCACTGGGTCACTTCACCTCTGGATGGTCCAGAACAGTGCTACATGCAGGCTCTGTCCCTGCTGACTGAGCTTTTCGAAGTATGCTTGTGTTTCTTTCAATGCAGTTTATTTGAACAATATTTTCTGAACATCCGAGTAAAGCTCAATGTGAGAAGAGAACTCACTTAGATGTTTTGTGTACAAAGTAGGGATGTGCTGACATTTACGAATCATTCATTAATTTTCATATTTTGCCCAAGACCTGATGTTAGATAAATGGCTATTAAAACCAATATTATGTCTAAATGAAAACCAACACTAAAAACTAAAACCAGTCATTTTAAATGGCTAAATTAATGTAGATGTCACAACATTATAATGTATAGTATGAACAATGGATATTTATTTTAAGATTGCTTTAGTGTTATTAAATTGTTAGTGTTTTTAAAAATGGACTAAATGAGCATTTAATGCATGATGCACAATTAAATATCGCATTTTTGACCAATACTGATAAATAAAAAAGATGCATGTGCATCCTTAATACAAAATAATGTAATATTTAATTTAAGATATTAATTAAATGGTATTCAAATATTTTATTCAATTATTTGTTATAGATGAATTATGTATTTCTGACATATTCTGTAATATTTTTCTGTAATAAATTAGGATTCCATGCACAATTCATATAGTTGAGATGTAGGTTGGGATCTGTTAGAGACTTTCCTCCTTATAATTCCTTTCATTTTTGCTTGTGTTCATCCAGGAGGCGATTGATTCCTCTCTGTGCTGCTCAGCTCAGTCGTTTGTGGAGCTCCTCCTACAGGAAGTGCTGGTTTTGCTGCAGTCTCCAGACTCCACTGAAGGAGACCAGCTGCTAAAGAAACACTGTCTACGTGCAGGCCGTATCGTTGACTTTCTGCTAGATATCCTCACTTGTTCCGCACAAATAATCACACTTCAACACACATCAGACATCAATGTTAGTAGCCAATCAACATGGGCTTTCCGAAGGCCAATGTCAATATCTACACAGCCGATGGCATATATAGTAATGAGACATGCTGAACATTACTGATATTGAATAAAAATGTATTAATGGTTTATAAATAAATTAGAATATGTAGTGAATTAAAATATTACAACCAAAAATATACATAGAACTTACAATAGGGGAATTGTTATTCACCGATATCAAATCTCAAAAAAGCTAATTTATTATTTTGACTTGTTTAAATGAATTTACTTCTAATTTTATAGTCATACTTGTATTGTATCTGTCTGATTCTACTGTGTGCAATAGTAGAGAATAGAGATATCCTTAACTCTTTCACTGCTTTGCGGCGATGATGCTCTGAGGATGCTGGTGTCTCAGCGGCTCAGTCCTGAGGTGTGTGTGTCACAGGTGGAGCTTCTGCTTTCCTTCTGTCAGGACCTTGCTGGGTCCACCTGCACGACCTCCAACTACCAGCTCAGGTAATTATTTATTTTGGAAGTAATACCTTTTCTTGTATTAATTTAATAATAAAAAAAATAATGATCAAATTAATGCATCCTTGCTAATAAAAATAAGTAAATTGTACCTTGTTTTTGGAGTGGAAGGGAAAGTTTTCAATAAACACACTATGGTAAACACTGGTATTATGTTTTTTTAAAGTTGTCAACGTATGTATCTCTAGTCAGGTGTGCTCTGAGGTGGTGTTGAAGACTCTAGAACTGATGAGCCACCTTAAGCAGCAGATGCCAGACATGGAGACGTCCTTCTACAGGATCCTACAGGTTCAAGACTTATGCTGTCCTTCCCCTGTATTAGATTTATAACGCTTCCTCATACATGGCCTCTTTTCTGTTGCATGCAGGATCAGCGCATGGTGACGCCTCTCTCATTAGCTCTGACCTCGAACTGCAGAGAGCATGTGCAGGTAGCGCTTCGCATACTTTTTGAAGCGGCCCCCCTCCCTGACTTCCCCTCTGTCATGTGAGTCAACAGAATACTTCGCCACAGTGTGAACTACTTTTCTAAGGTGTCAAAATACACAAGTTTTTTGTTTCAACCCTGAATGAATTTCTTTGTTCCGCTGAACACTAAGGAATATATTTTAAAGAATGTTTGTAACCAGATGAAATAGGAATCTTTTGCAACATTGTCTAATAAATTTTAAGGCATCCTTCCTGAATAAAACTATTTTTAATTTCTTCAATCTTTCGTTTCTTTAAGTCTAGGGGACAGTATTGCTGCGAATAATGCATATCGTCAGAGGGACGGCGAGTTGCCAGTCCGAAGCAGTTCTGCTTGTGATGATGCGTCCTTCGCAGGGAAGAGTTTTTCCATGATGCATGCTGAACCGTCTGGTTCTGCTTACCACAGTATCGACAGCCTCATCAAGAAGCTTCGGAACGGAGTAGAGGTGGGTGCACGTGTCTGGCAGCTGGCAATGAAATAATTGACCTGTGACCACAATTTCTGCAAATGTTCCATTGTGGGTTTAGTCGCATGTATTTCTAAATAGACAATACAAACGTCTCAACAAGTGGGTGCCATGCTCGAATAATGAACCAAACATCGTCAAAGGCATTTGAATCAAACTCGTGTTTTCTCATGTTGTGGTGTTGTAGTTACAGGAGAAGGTCAAAGATGTTCACATGTCAGAGGTCATTGATGTGTATGAGCAGAAGCTTTCTGCACTTGCGGTTAGTGACCAAGTTATGTAGAATCTTCCGGTGTATATTTAAATTGTGCAGATGTTTGTAATTGTATGTAACTTTATCTTTGTAGTGTAAAGAGAGCAGTCTGCAGGACCTTTTGGAGGCCAAAGCACTCGCGCTGTCACAGGCTGATCGACTTATTGCCCAATACCGCTGCCAGAGAGCTCAGGCGGAAGCTGAGGTTTCACAAAAGATTCGTATTTTTTTCTTTTCCCCGTATACAATGCTAACCACTTTTTGTCAACTTTTTTTGTTGTCTTTTTTCAAGTATGCACGCTTCTTGAGTCGCATATATGAGCACTTTTTTTTTTTAAAGATATATATTTGAATGCATGAGCACATTTATTTTCTGTCTTATTCTCTTGTTAATTGCTGTTTGGCTCTTTTCAGTTTTCATTTCTTTCAATGTTTTTCCCCCATTCCAGGCACGTAAATTAGCCTCTTTACTGAAAGACACAGAGCGGAGGAAAGAGGATCTGCAGACGGAGTTGAATGATCAGCTGTTGGAGGTGGAGAGGCTGAAATCAGACAGCCAGCAGCTCCTGGAACACAACGGGCGTTTGCAGGCAGTGGCTGATCAGCATCAGGAGCTGAAGAGCACATACAACCAGCTGCTCAGTAGGTCAGTGTCCCTCTCTCACACACACTCCGAGACAAATTTCTTAGCCATTCAGGAAAGGGTCCGTCAAGTGATTTTTGTTTTTTTAAGATAAGCAAACTCTTTATTCTCCTCTTCCGTTTTTTTAGGTATGACAAGGGTGAAGGGAAGCTGAAGGAACTGCAGGTTGCACATATCTCTCTTACCCAGCAGGCCGAGGGGCTGAAAAAGATCAACGAGGGATTAAAACTCCAACAGGAGAGGTCAGTGTTTCAAACGGTGGTTTGAATGTTAGGGATTTTTTAAGGGTGGCATAAAGCATAACCCAATTCTCATAATAATCATAATCTTAAAATTATTTATAGTTATAGTCATATTATTATTATTTTTGCTACTATTATTGTTATTATGAATAATAAAAAGGTTTTATCAAATATTGTTTCATTATTAAAGTTAGACTATGCTTCATGCCATCCTTAAATTAGTACAATTGTTGTATTATGATTATTAAATAATCCAAATCAAATAATAATAAATATTGTTATTATTATTATTATTAGTAGTAGTAGTAG
>JAOTRC010000016.1:8141814-8173023 GCA_027497675.1 Cyprinella lutrensis | reverse complement strand
TATTGCCATTAGTTTACCAACCTGGAATATATCAACATTTTTATTATTAGTATTAATAGTAATGTAAATGTATTAATATAACAAGAATAATAAAAAACTTTAACACTAAAACCACAATAATAATTTACTTGATAAAACTAAACTTGACTGTTACTAGAAAATGAATACCTTGAAAATGATTTTCAAATATTTGGTCTTCTTTCTGCTCAGGACTCTTGCAGAGATGGCAGAAAAAGAACAGCAGATAAAGGGTCTAAAGTCAGATGTGCAGGAGAAAGACAGAAATATAACAGGTGAGAAAAAAAGCTGGAGGGTTTAATGTGCTTTGTGCCGTCATACACACTTGTATACAATTATGTGTCTTGCTGTGCTGTATTAGGTCTTCAGAATAAGCTGAAAAGACAAGAAGAGCAGATCCATGAGATGGAGGAGAATATTTCCATTCTCAGGAAAGAGCTTAATAAGACAGAGCAAGCCAGGAAGGACAGCAGCATCAAGGTACCGTCAACACTCATTCAAACCTCTCAATTCATACGGTCTATTAAACCAAATACTTATAATTTAGCTTCAAATATATTACACCTGTTATATAAACAACAGATAGGCCTAGGCTGCATAATGATCTAGTGTGTTTTCTGTTGTTCCACTCCTTTTCTAGGCTTCCTCTCTGGAACTGCAGAAGTCCCAGCTAGAGGCCAAGGTGGAGAAGATGGAGGAAGAACTGAGCAAACACACACAAATGATCGCCATGATACACAGTCTCAGCAGCGGCAAACTCAAGGACGTCACCGCCAATCTCTCTCTGTGAGACATTCTCATATACACTTCACACACTTAATGAAGTGAAAATAACTTATTTAATCGGTTTTGTCACATTTAATTTGTACTGTTTTACATTTGGTCATTAATATGTTATATGTTTTCTTATTCTTTTTATGAGCTTATGTATGAATGAATTGTAGATAGAACATTATTCTGCTTTCATTTTGAATTAAATTCATTTGAAATTATTTCAGCGGCTAATATGTCCAATTTTAAAATGTTAATCCGTGGCCACTAGAGGGCGCCGTACAAGCACAGTATTTAACAGACATGATTTAAACCTTTCCCCACTTTTTGTTCTTCCAATTTACAAGAATAATTGTTATTGCTTCAACAACAAAATCCTTAGTAATTTATCCAGATCATCATAGAATGTCTATCAGAGTCATTCTAGCCAACTGGACATGTTCCTACAGAAGAAAAATCAGATTTTACATTATTTCTGTTTATTGAATTCATTTAAATTGTTTATTAGTTTAAATTTGAATTACTTATGTAGTTTAGAAAATGAGTGTGTAGAAAATAACATAATGTACAAAGAAACCCGAACGAGAGCAGAGTTATACTAATGCATAGCTCTGAAAAGAAGGACTGAAATAGTATTTTTTTTTTGTGTAAAATATTCTACAATAATTTTTTTTTATTTACAACTTTGAAAAATCATTGTTTATGGTTTATAGAAAAACAAAAAAACAGACAGAAAATACAGCTCAGAAAATAATAAAATATTATTAATAATTTTTTTTATTTCACACACATTCAAGTTTCAGTTTTGCATTTGACTTTTTGTCAGAACCTGATTTTTTGCATTCTTCCATAGTTTCAACTGGTCGTTTGTCAGCTAATCAGATGTGACCATATGCCAGCACACTATACCACACATTTGCTCTTTGAGCAATATTCTGACATCTGAGTGTGAATGTTTCTTCAAGAGACATGTGTTAATCTCACTCATCTGTGTGTTTAAACATTCTCTCAGATTCTCACAGTTTGTCAGATTCAATGCACCAACTGATAAATCAGTATCAAGTTTCAAGTTTGTTTTATAGATATAAAGCACATTTAAAAACAGCAAGCACAGTTGACCAAAGTGATAAACAACACAAAAAAAGAAAGAAAAAAAACACAGGGCAAAGCACGCATTCATGACAGCAGCTCACAGTGAATTAAAACCTTGTGAATCACAAACAACAGAATAAAAAAAGTAATGGTTGAACTATTTTCTTAAACGTTAAAGCTGTATTCGGAATAAAAAGCTTAGTGTAAAACAATTTCCTAGACTTTAAATATAAGTAGAATAATTTTCCACCACCTAATTCTGATTTTTACAGCTGAGGTGTGTCTCAGTTTCAGGCTAAAGGTGTGATTTCCTTTATCACTTGATTCATAACGTGACTCAGAGTTTCACATAGTCAAGAGTGACGTCCGAAGCCCTGTTATGGAATGTGGCAAATTAACATTTTCATATTAGAAATGTTTTTATTTACATTATCTTCATTAAATTAAAGAATACTGCCATTTAGATTGTAAAAAAAAAAACAGGTTTACTTGTAAAAGAACAGCAAAAAACATGATTACCCCTCAAAAAGTTCCTTGTTTAGTGTCTTCATTTTATCAGCATGTGGACAGACAGCATAAATATCACAATCTTTGTTGGAATGTTGATGTTGCCATGGCCACAGATTAGCAGCAATTCAAACGATGAAGCAAAACATTTAAAAAAAATCCTAACTTGCTATAGTAGGACTTACCCTGTTGGGTTTGGTTCTCTTCAGAAAGTGGTTTCAGAATGGATTAGTGTGGAATCTGCTAAAACCGGTTTCATGTACATGTCATGGAACTGAGACAACAGAATGAAAAGAATCTGATCTATCCACTTCAGTAATGGAAAATATTTAAAAAATGGGAAAGATAGAAGAAAATGTCCTTCATACAGAAAACATTGTAAAACCCCAAAGCTTGACGGTCTGTAAGCAGGCATTGAGTTTGGGCAGCGACTGCTTCAATGATGATTCAGACTCAAACCAAAGACACAACTTCAGAAGCATGTTTTGGGTCTCGTTGCGCTCACTTGTTTCTCCTGGCATGTTTTTGCCTTCAATAGTCTTCTTATTTATCTTCAGGCTTTTACTCGTCCTCATTTAAATTAAATCCTGAATATTAAATAAGAATATGCAAGATACGGTGGTGGAATTTACTGATCTCCAAAGCGATCTGGATGGACTTGATGAGATGTCACATTTCTGGCTATTTATTACCATTTTCATCTCCCATTTTCTCTCAAGTTATCCAATTCTTGATTTTTATTGTTTGTTTGTTGTTTCTGTGTGAAGACACATGGCAGCTCAGGTTTAGGTTAGCATATTGAAGAAAAACACATAGTTCTGAGTTTAATTTGAATGGCATGAAAACTGTGGGTATGGTAATGGTCCTCTCTTTTGAGCTCTTTTGCATTTTTTTGTTGAATTTCAAATGTAAATATAAAATAACTCACCTTTTTTAATTTCTTTTTCTTATTCAAAACAAAAATGGCAGTAGCAATGGCTATAGCAATGGCAATGACAATGGCAATGGCTGCTATAATGCCGATAATGTAGGTTTCCAAACCTGTATGGAAAGAAAAGAGGGTTAAATCTCTTTGACTGATACCTCAAGTGCTATGACCATGTTCAACACATTTTTATATGGTTTATATTGATTTATTTGGTGTTTGCTTTATTGTTTTACATAAACAGAGCCTGAAGCTTTCTATAGAAGAAATATTGATATACCTCTTGATGAAACTGAGGCTTGCATAATGTATCTTTCCTCGTCTGTCGTGCTCTCACATGTGTATGTTCCCAAATACTCTTCATTAAGAGGAGAGAGTTTAACTGTTCCATTTTTTGGATAAAAGGTAACCTTGTCCTGCCACTGTTCAGAGATGGTTTTCCTAGAGGTTTTGCTGTCATATGTCAGGATGTTCGTGTAAAAATTCAAGATGAGAGTGTAGTTGACATCCTTAGGGACAGGACAATTGAAAATGAACTCTTTCTCTTTGAGTTCTGAAACTTCTAAACAATAAACAAACAAACAAATGTATAAAATGTCAACATTAATTATATAAAACAGTTTCACACCTACCTGAGAGCTATAAAATCATAAAATATTATTTTATGAAATAAAACAAGCTGTGCTGTGCACTCCAAAATTTTACTTAACACTCTTTTAAAATATATAAGTTTTCTCTTCCAGAACATCAGAGCAAAAACATTAATGACTCATTTTGACCAATCAAATGCTTCAGAATGAGAATCTGTGGGCTTTATTTTCACATCGAGAGTTTAATTTCCTTCCTAAAAATGAAACTAAAATAGTGCTGCCTTTATTACTCACCTAATCTTATATATTATGTAACTCCAGAATCTTTAAATTTACCTTGCTTTTCCAGAGTAGATGTCTTTGTCCTGCCCTTACTGGTTATGGAGCAGGTGTATTTGTGGGTACCACTGTTGTCACCCACTTTAAGCTCACTTGTCACTATAAACAGTTTTTCTTCTGTTTCCTGGAAAGTATTCACTGGCTCATTCACTGACGACCACGAGACTTGTGGTTTTGGATAAACTCCACTGGTCTTGCAGGTGACGGTATCGTCTTTTAAAGTGATATCCACCAATTTAACTGGAGCTAAACAAAACAAAATAGTAACGGTTCACCGTATAGCGATTTAGACTCATAGGAAAGAAAGACCATTAGATATGACTCTTCAAAGTTCTTCCTCTCACCTTCTACAGACACAGACACAAACTTCTCATCATTTGTTCTTTCATTGGCAATATAGCACCTGTATCGGCCTTCATCCTGGACCCTGATGTTTTTTAGTAAGAGTGATACATTTCCATTTTTGATTTCAGATTCCGGTAAGAGGGATGTTCTTCCCTTGTAGTCCTCGGACTGATGGCCCAACTGGTCTTGATTGTAATAGAATGAATGCACTGGTTTATTATCCTTGTACCAGTGGATGATATTCAGGATGGTGGATGTGCAAGGTAACAAACATTCCACAGAGTACATACAAGTGACATGGATGTCTGTAGAAACAAACACAGACATACCGTCATAAGACTAAGGTGTTTTCAACCACTGTCAAGTGTGTTTGAAGTCATTTATGTCAATAAATCATGAATAAAACAGCTTCAATAAGGTCATCATGGAGAGTTATGCTGAAGTAGCAATTGTGAAATGCCTTTGGGTTCAATAGAACAGCTGCTTCCAATAAGTCTGCAATCATTTACTTGTGTATCAAAGTTCAACTCTGAGTAAACCTGTTCTATTGCGTTTACTTTCAGATGAAAGTGGTTAAAATAGTTGTTTTTTAATGAATGATCATGACATTAGTATAAATAAGAAAAAAATGTTTTTAATCTAAAATGGAGGTATTTCAGTACAGCTGAGATCTCTGTAAGCAATAAACCAATCTTCATGTCAATCTTCAATCTGACATTTACAATATACCAAGTTAAATAAACATCAATACAATTAAAGTTACTTTAATTGAATTACAGAGGTTCTTATGTGACTGTACAAGGTTGAGTCAGTGAGATGAGACACTTTTGAGGCTGTATTGATCTGTATACATATCAGTCCTGAAAATAAATGTCATTTTATATATTTTAGTTGCTTACCTCCTAGAGTTACAGGCAGAATCCACAGCAAGATCACCAGCTTCATAATCACATAAAATTAAACTATTTGTGTGTCGTCTGACGGATTTCACATAGTTAACATAACCAGTCTCTGTTCTGATAAACAGAGAGTAACTAGAATTCCTACTAACAAAACAAAACAAAACGCATGACAATCTCTGACCTCTGTACCAGTAGCCTGGATGCCTGCCCGAGCGCCGCCCATATTTAAAAAAAAAAATTTGTAGAAGGCAACATTGGGTAGAATCGTAAAAAACCATCAATATACAATAAAACATTTATACAGACAATACCATAACAGAGACAAAGAATAAAACAAACAAAATAAGAATAAAAAAAAACATACATACTAAATAAAAATGGAAAAATAAGAATATTAAGAGGAATTGGGGAATAGGTTATAATATTGACACAAGTTTTCCATTCTTCTTGTTCTTTACAAGCTTGTGTGATTTAAGAAACATATTAAGTTCCAAAATATAATGTATAAAACATAAGGAAGACTTATTAAATTTCCGCTTGTGTATAAAGAACCTAGCATATGAGATTATAAAGCTTAAAACAAAACTCCAGGGTGCCATCTTGTGGGAAACAAAAGTAACAGATGATATCTTTCATGAGTGAGTTATATTTCGAGATGAGTACCCAAAGAAAGTGAGTACCCAAATCTTCCCAAAACCTTTTGGTCCGCCCACAACATTTTTTTGGAAGAATATGAGTATGACGATGACGAAGTCAATGCAAAGTACAGATACTGGTCAAATATTACTCCGTTACAAATAAAAGTTGTAAAGACCGATTTTTATAAGTAAAATTACAGATGTTTTCAGACATCTGTAATTTTACTTATAAAAATCAATTACAGACTCGTTTTTAAAATGACTGAATCTATGCCTGCCTTCTTAGCCTCATATCAATATCAAATTTAGTTCTAGAATAAATTGGATTGACGTCACTTTTTTACTGTCCAACTCTGATTATTGCTTATAAAATATACAAAGCTGTTAAGATGTAGACTGATGCATCAATATTACAAATATATATGAGCATTTCACATACAGCATACACAATTTAGATTTTTTACATGTTTAACTAGTCAACTTAAAAAAAAAACGTAACTACAGAACTGTTCAAGTAACTATCTTTTTATTAACTATCTGTTTAAAACTTTTTAGCCTATCCAAGTGCACCACATGAAGTGATCTACATTACAACATGGTGAGAATGTAAAACAAATTACGTATTTGTTAAATACCTTTGCATAAAATATGAAATATGAAGGCAAATATTGTACAAACATATCTTAAACATATACTACAAAATCAGAAATAATAAAAAGTAAAAATGCTAAATATTTCTTAGCCAAAAAGTAATAAAAGGCTAAATAACACCATAGGCTATTACAGTATTAACAGCAAATGCTTTTTAAAAACAGAAAATAACAGCACCTTTCAGAATGTCATCATCATGCAAACATGAAATATCCAGACTGATATCATGTTGAAATATCAAACATTCAGTAGACTTTAGTTCATTAGCCTACAGCTTCTTGCAATCCATAGCACTTTTTAACATGTGCATGCAACTCGGCCTGGCCGACACTATGGTGCTGTGCTGCCTGTGCGATATTGATTCATTACAGATTAGACTGTAAAAAGTTAGACTGTGTATCTTTAAAAAATACATTCAATAGGCTATTTACTGTATTAAGATATTTCACAAATGTTGACATGCAGATAGGAAATAAAAAATCAGTTTCATTTGTGAGATTACCATGGTCAACATGTGCAATTCAAAACGTTTTTTGACAGAAGCACACATAAAAACAAAATTTGTACAATTAGTTAAAATTAATAGAAATTCAACACTGGATAGTTTTTATGTTATACACACAACAAAAGCCACTTTCTGAATTTAAAATAAGGACTGGATGGTTTAGAGATTGCTGCGTGCCATAACTATTCCTCATCATGTATTCTCATGCAGTTCTGTTGGCGAGCTTTCCGTTAAGCTCTGGTCCTCAGATGGAGTTCCACTGTTTGCATCAGTCACTGTAAAGAATAGAATGATCTGTGAATGTGATGCAGTGGGGAGTACATTTATTACTTAACTGTTACCACAAACACACCTCTGATTGGTTGCATCTCTGCAGCCTCTACCTTGGTTTGACTTGATTTTGAACATTCAACTGCTTTGGGGAAGATATCATTATTGGACAAAGAATTTAAGTAGTCTATTGATATTTTAAATAAATATTTTTGAGATTGTGGTAATGCATACCTTTACATTTTATCGTCACTATTGCTGCGACTGCAGAGACTGCAAGGCTTGTGATGACAGTAGCGGGAATCAACCACTGGATGGAGCTCGCGGGCTTTCTTCTCGCTGAAACTTGAATAGTCAACGAAAAAAAACCGTTCTTAGTTAAATATTTAAATCAAACATAAGTGCTGGTTATTTTGTCTTCAAGAAAGACCAATGAAATTTTAACATCAAATCTCTGTTTAGCTGAAAACAATCATCCACCAAAGGATGTGAGTTTAAGAGAGTGGCCAGTAGCTAGCTACCATTGCGGTAAAATCATTGTTTACATATTCGAGTAGCTTAGTTTGACTTCTTATGCAGTATATGTTTTAAAATATGTTTTAATATGTAGGATAAATAATTATTTTTTTTAAACTATGATCACATTGGTTTATTATCTTTTATAGTTGGAGGCCTATCAGCATCACAAATTTGATTATTTCACAACTTTGATTTGAACTTCTGAAAAAAACAATTTCTGACCATTTCGAAAATGTATGGTTAGTGTCAGTCAAAATATTTCAAACAAAACAGGTTTTCATTTGAATTTTGCTTTAATTGAAGTAATTGTTTTATTTAAAGTGGTTCTTTTGTCTTTTTTATATCACTTTTCATTCTGTTTTGTAATGTCTTTTAACAGATAATCAAGCCACTTCCTTACTGACATCATCATTCAGGAAGTGAAATCACAAGCATTTGTAAGTACATCACAAGCATTTGATTAATTCTGCGATTGTGTGATATCAGTGGGTTTGTCTCACTTTAGAAGTAATGTTTTATAAAATTACTGAAATATTAAGATCACTATCAAAATGTTATACGTAAGTTAAACAAGGTGAAACTCTAATGTAAACTTGCTCACAGTCACCCACTGAGCAATGACTCAGAATGAGGCAAGGGTTTATCATTTCATTTACAATAATCAAGTTATGATTAACAAAGTGTAGGCGCCCAAGCTTGACCAGTGCATATGTATGAAAGTCAGATATACTTTAATAAAAAAAATCACAAAAAACATTTCTTAAGGAACAGAGCTTAAGGGTGAGGTAATACAACAAGAGCAAGCCTTTTATAAAAGAGCGACAATTTCATTATTTGTATGAAATGTCGAATGGTTACAAATTATGAGAGTGTGTTTGATTTCAGAGTAAGAAATATGCTGTTATTTGTCAAATTAAATTAGTAAAATGAGAAGCATCTAGAGTGAGATCTCACCAGTCGACTGTATGATGTTGACTCTAGTCCGGACCTCATGTTTGGTCCGGAGAGCAGAGAGGATGCAGGTGTAGAGCCCAGCGTGCTCCAGTCTCAGTGGGATGAGTAACTGCAGTGTCCCGTCCCCACCCTGAGCCCTGGGGGTCACCAGTCGCACCCTCTCCTTCCAGACGCCGGAGCTCAGCTGTGTGAGGCTGTCATAGGTGTAGATGGTTGAGGACTCGTGTCCTTTGGTGAAGGACCATGTCAGTGTGAAGTTCTGCAAGTTCCATGGTGCCGTGCAAGATATGTTAAAGTCCTGACCTTCGATGCTAGATATTTCTGTTTAATTGAAAATTGGTTATTATTCTGACTTGGTGCTATTTGAAAGGTGGAGACACACTATCTCTTATTTGCATGTAATTGTTTGGTCGGCGATGGAAATATTTGGTGATGCAATTTCACGTAATAATAATGATGATGAAATGCGGTGCAACACGTCCAGAGATTCATGAATTTACTCTGAGATCAAACCTTTCTCCTGCAGTGATGTCCTCCATGTCTGAGACCTGTAGAATGATTGGACGAGGCAGATGTAGGTCAGATCTTCCAGCTTCCTGATCTTGCTCTCCACCGAGTACCGGCCTTGTTTGTCGGCCGTTTTGCGTGTGAAGGTTTGGAGGGCGTCAGGCAGAACGGCTGGCTCTGTGTACAAGGTTACACGGGGAGCTGGGTAGACGTCTCGTGTGGAGCATGTGACTTCCTCGAAACCACTGAGACGTGTCGTCTCGAGGCTCACTGAGTGGATAGGGGCTGGAATGACAGATATTTGTTGTTGTTTATGGTGTAGTTCATTTTTAATTCTCGTATGATTCCTGTGGCATAAATTAGCTATATTTTTTAATTCTGATTACCTTTTTTAAAGTCCCCCTGCGGTGAAAATCAGGCCTTTTAATGTTGTTTATATGTTAATGTGCAAATTCTTTTCTCAGTCTTTTTCAGACTGCATCGATCCAAAATGTGGTTTAAAATCGCTGGTGTTTATTCTGACGTCACAAACTAGCTTGTTACTAAACAGGACTATGTGTGATTGTCAACGATTGGATCTCTGAGCTGGTGCCAGTGAGTGGAGGCGGGGCTAATTTGCATATTCATAGAACCGTGTATACTAAATGAGGCAAGGGTGTAGGGTTACATTCAAGGTATTTTAAGGCATGAAGACATGAAGACAGGAAAAAACAATCAAATATTTCAATTTGATGATCAACAATGAGTTTTTTTAAAGGTTTTTTAAAGACACAGACCACATTTTGTCATATATATATATATATATATATACATAATTATAATTCCTAAGTGTGTCTATGGCACTTGGATAAAAGTTGTGAAATTGTGAAAGTTGCACTTAAGTTGTGCTTATAGATTTTGATCCTTGTGTGTACAAATGTAGTTTTAGTACATTTGAGTATACTAGTTTAACCTTGGTTGGCCTTTTTGCTTCATTTTTAAATGTTGTATTGTTAAAACTTTAACATATCCAGACTAAACTTTTTGCAATTGTCACTATGCTGACGTTTTTCTTATACCATGACATTGCTGCCTACTGTTTTAAAGTTATAAGGTGCAATTGTCACATGTAGATGAACTCGCATAAATCAAATATAAATATTGAGTATTTTAATAAGCAAGGGATACACGTAAGGGTATCAGAGTAACAACTACACATTAACAAACAATACCGGGCAAAGAAACACTGGAAATGCAGGGCGTAAATACACACAAATTAACAAGCAAGGGAACTAGAACACAGGAAACACAAATAGTTTTCCCATTTTTAATTTTTTTACTGTTTAATTCGGAAGTTTATTTTAATGGTTATTGCTAGAAAAATCAAACATATAGTTGGGTGATTGTAAAATAATTGTATATATCATTTTATTTATGAAAGCTAAACTCTTGAACATAAACTTGTGATTGCCCACCTTCTACCTTGACGATGATGAATTGCTCAGTGGTTTTTCGACTGCTGGTGACAAGACACCTGTACTTCCCCCTGTCCCGTGGGCCGCTCTTCTGGATATGAACAGATGCATTACCAGAGGAAATCACTTCAGTGAATAGTGATGTCCTGTTGTTGTAATGTTGATCAGCAGGCTGATCTAACAAACCGCTCCCCTGTTTATAACTGTGGATCAGGACATTCTGTCTGAACCAGTGTATGATCTCATCTCCAACTGCCTCAAAAACACATGGTAGGACACAATCTTCTGAGAACATGCAGGTTACCTGGATATCTAGAGTTGTGGCGAAGGGGAAAATGGAAGGAAGTCAAGGAAGTCAAGATATGAAATACTTCAGTCACTCTGAAAGGTTAAGTTATACTGTATATAAACCTATTTTTATGGATCATATAGCTAATTATCATATTCATGGGTCTGTTCTTGTTTCCTGAGTCGGTCTGAGTGCATTTTGAGATCTACAAACTGACCTGAAAATATTTAGGTCATAGTTCTGGAAAGCTGGTTTTCCAAGTGACCGATAAACATCAGACAATTAATCAGGCCAATGTTTTGGTTGTCAGACAGTTTTCTAAGACGTGCTGCTTGGTTCGATTTTTACAAAAAATTCTTCTCTTACTCTTTTCGAGCCATTTAAATGTTGTTTTTACAAAATATAACAAATGGTCACGGATGAAAAATGCCGTGCTGAAAAGACGCTGTGCTCAATTTCTTTTAGCTCAGTGCACATTGATTCTTGTGGTCATATTTTAAAGCATGGAATGACTTCATGGTGTGTCTGAGACGATGAATTGTTCAATTAAACCAGGCATTCTTATGAAAAATGTTCTTGAAGCTGCTCTGTTGGCCTACAGAAGTGAGGCTTGTAGTAAAAGGAATATTACCTGGAGTTTTCCCAGTTGTATCAGCAATAATCCACAACAATATCAAACAAGTCCAAGAGTGTGCTGCTGCCATCGCTCTCGTTTTTAAGGCTTAAAATAAATGAACGCACTCTTCATCACCTGTATATAAACAATAAATCATTATTAACCAGATAACTACTGCTTCCTGGTGAAATATCAGAAGCACTTCCTGGTGAAATATTTCAACTTTTAATACATTTATCTGATGTAGCCAAACGTTTAACTCAGAGAACACTAGCATAAGTTCAGATATTTGAAGAAGTTTATATAATAATTTTGACGTTACCCTTTTTTCAAAGACATTTTGCATTAAGTTAGAGCAAGTTTATTTAATAATTTTGACGTTACCCTTTTTTTCAAAGATATTTTGCATTGAGTTAGAGCTTAATCCTCACATTGTTTTTATTTTGTATGAAATCTGTAGATCACATTCTTTCTTTTGTGCAGAAAGTAGAATATTTTACTCGGTTTCACTTTTAACAGCGTTTTAACTCACTTTTAAAAGTGCATTTGAAGACAGAAATTTGCCATATACTAAGAAATTTAATTTAACAAAACAACTCACACACCTCTGTATAAGGAGCACACAAAGAATTAAGATACAATTATAAAACTTTAAACAGACACTTTACTCAATTAAACAAATCTCCAAAGCATATATTATAAAATAATGAAACTGATTCTCATTATTAGTTAATTAAATGTAATTATTCTGTTTTAGGCTCCCTAAGACTTTAATGCTTATTATGTGTTGTGGTTATGATTGAAAAGGCAGACTCACGTGTGTGTGTGTTTTGATTGTATGGAAGCCTCTTCTCTGACGGTGAACTAGACTAGACTGTCTTGTTTATTTTAGGAACACACACGTATCAGGCTGTTACATGAATGGGTGGAGTTTTAGATTAAGTTTATTTGTATTATTTTGCATGTATAATTTCTATTGGATCAATTTAGGCTTTCAAAATAGGCAAGTTTAATATATGCAACATTGATTTTAAGTTAGTTAGCCTACTAATAAGCTAGTAATTAGGTTCTTTTTAGTTAGTAAAAACCTGAACCCAAACTTTCAAACAATAGTGTACATCTTATGAAACTTTCACAATAGTTAATGATTATGACGTGATTTCACTTCACTTGTTGGGGCGCCACTACATAGGGTAAAATTAACAATATACTTATGAAATATGTGAACACTCATTATTGCAATATTTGATGTTTTATAAGTTGCCTCTAAAACATGCTAATGTAATAAATAGCCATCAAATACATTATACATTGGGCTCCACAAATATTGGCTCAATGGAAAATATGAGTAAAACTGACTGTGAAAATAGTCCTCTCAGTCTTTCATTTAAAATATACCCAAAAATCCAATGTTTAATTAAAGTAAAAAAAAAAGTCAAAAATGTATCATTAAACAAATATTTACTTTCTGAAATATGCATTCCACAATTATTGGCACAGCTTCATTTAATACTTTGTGCAACCTCCCTTTGCCAAGTTAACAGCTCTGGACCATTTCCATGCTTAATAAGGTTGATGAACATATGGGAAGATATGGGATTTGAGACCATTCCTAAAACATATGAGATTTGAGACCATTCCTCCATACAGAATCTCTTCAGATCCTTCAGATTCAGAGGTCCTGCTTGTGGACTCCTTACTTCAGCTCATCTCACAGGATTTGTATGGGGTTTGGGTAAGAGAACAGCTACAGTTCATTGCAAAACCTTCATTCTGTAGTCAGTGAAGTATTCCATCAGTGTCATACTGCAAGATCCTGCTGGTCTGCTGGTATTTGATGTTTAGAGTTTATACTAACAAGTTGTCCAGTTGTCCAGGGAAATGAGCTCCACAGCATTAAAGATCATACTTCACAGTGGGTGTGAGGTACTTTTCTACAGTACATTCTGTCCATGCCCATCCTTTATTTTGGTCTCATCTGACCATAAACCCCTCTGAAAGTTCCAGTAACACCTGGTAAACTTTAGGTGCATGAGACTGCTGTCTGATGTCACCAAAGGCTTTTTTCATTCTAACCTTCCCAAACAAGTTGTGGTTTAATAGATGAGGTCTGTTTTGGAGACTTTTTTGACCCCAAAACCCAACTAGCATCTGCAATTCTCCAATTTACAGTTACTTACAGTTCTTTTTAAATTGATCTAGGGTGCCAATGTTTGTGGAGCCCATAGGGTTGGTAATCTTCCAATATTTGCATAATAAAAAAACCTTGTATCTCTGGGTGCAATGAGACTAAAGATCATTTGTAAGAGTTGATCGTCTTTTTATTACAGGAAGTGATTTCTCCCTTTTTTCTTCACTAAGCACACATTCCTCATGTGATATGGTTAGCTAACCAGTAAAAGTCAATGTAGATACAGTATCTGTGATGATGTGTCTGGTGCTGATCAGGCCGTAATCTGCCAGATTAGGCAATGCACTGGGATTACTGGACACAGGGAGTCCACGATTGGTTTATGATTTTTTTTCTCTTTGTATCTGTCCATCCTATGATCTTGCACTCTCTCCCATCCCCCTCTGTCTATGCTTCTGTAATGTAATTGAATGTGTAAATGTGATTTGATTGGTTAGCCCCTGAGCTTTTTATAATAATAACTAATGATGGAAATGCTTGAAACTAGAGCATCAGGTGATGTCAGAGCGCAGTTCTACAAAACAGAGCAATACAGATGCAATGTTTTAACCAGGAATACTACCCTTAAAAGTTAATTTGCTGTGATATTTATTCTTAGGTGTCTAATCTGACGATTTGAAGATCTTTTCTGGATTACATGACAAGGTGAACAAGTGGACGAGGACAGGATTACATCAATTTACGTCAATGCAACTTGTCACTCTGATGATCAGTTCCTCTAATTGTCTTTGATTTGTTCCTTATTTGGTTTCCACCTCTCAAGTGTATGAAGTGCATGAGTGGACAGGTGAGATGCTTATCTTCAACAGAGACAGAACAAAGCAATAACGCCTGGCACGAGGAAATCCCGATTAGAGATGGTCCCAGCCCACTGTGTAGGTTAAGGGTAGATCCACCAGCTAGATAAGAGGATTTGATAGGAATTAATGCCAGTCTTTTTATTACCGTAAGAATACATTCCCATTGATTTATGTTTGGGTGACAAAGCACCACCGAGTCAACCAGCTGAAGTATGCGGTGATGGATGCTGAATAGAGGCTGGCGATCCAGTTTCACATTTACAATTATTCTGGGAGACGTGTGAACATCTTGAGAGGTCATCAGGACTACCGTACCGTTTCCCAGCGCCATCTCAGTTGAGGTTTGCTGGGGATGGCCAAGACTCAGGAACCGTCCTGCCTTGGCTCTGTCACCGTGGAAGATTTCTGGACCCTAGCTACAGGACCAAGAGCCCCAGAAGAAGAAGAACAGGTCTTCCATCATCGTATTTGGCCATGAAGTTATTCCTGCTGACCTTCAAGCTGTTGTGCCTTGCTTGTCTCTGGCCCGTCACCCTGCTCAACAACCCCTACCCTAACCGGAAAAAAAACAAGGATGTTTACTTGGTTGAGCACGCCAAACAGCGATTCAGAGGGTGAGTCGTGAATATTTAAACTCTTTTGCTTATTTGGGGTCAGTTACACTTAATTTTAAGGTGTCTGTGTTACAGTGTAATTACACATTTAAGTATGAAGTAATAATTATTAACTGTGTATTTGAGCCTGTTCTCATCACAAGGCGTCATATACGACGCTTTTCCCAGAGTGTAGACATCCAACGCACATGGCACCATTTAGCGTCGAATGAGACGCAGATATACAGTATATGGGGCAGAAGGCGCCTCCTAGTGGTCTAACCCTAACCCTACCCCAGACTTAAACGTACCATGCCATGTGTGTTGGATGTCTACGCTTTGGCAAAAGTTTTTTATTAGTTCAAAAATATGTCTATATTGTTTTTATTAATGTGCATAGGTTGACTTAGTTTTGTTTAATTTAGTATTTTAATTAACAGCCTTGGCATTTATCTGAAATAATATAAGTTTTAGTTAATGTTTGTTTATTTATTTTATAAGTAATGATTTTTTTATTTTTTTATGATTTTTAGTTTTGGTTAACAATAATAACATTGAATTGAGACAATAGCTGAAGGCATAAAAAAGGGTAGAAAAGAGTTGTAAAGGAACATGCTGATAGTATGGATGATTGAATTTCCTCTGAACTAAATGAGAAATAAAGTGAGGTTTTAATCTATTGTTGGTGGTTTCTATGTTACCACAGCATAATGAGTCACACAACCTCAAGAGTGCCAGTATTCTTTCATTCTGTAATTAAAACCATCCTGGTGCCATCATCTGTTTTTTTGGGGAGCAGCCAAAGTTCTGTTTGGCATTATCACACCTGCAGAGTCCCTAAAAAGCCTGTGTTTTTACAGAGTCAGCCAGGTTTTCCAGGTACAGCTTTTGTTAATGCATAATGTGTCATTGCATTGAATAATTATAAAAGCCATTAGAAATAGATTAATAAGAGGTTAATACATTTTCTAGGGCATTTCCCTCTTAGTCCCTCTCCATCCTAGAGAGTTTTTAAATTTCGAGGTGATTTAAAAAAAAATGTATAGGATAATTATATTTCATATTGTTGTAATTTTAATCACAGTGGTGCATAGCAATCTCGCAGCATGCATTGTGTCATTAGTGCTGCCGTGTTTTTGTAAGGATGATTGTGTAATGAGTCAATCACGTCGTCATTAGTGGTCGTATGCTGTATTCGCACTTTGAGGTTTAATTTTGTAATTGCTCTTCGTGTGGAATTAACTTTGCTATGGAATGAGCACAGCGTGATTGACAGTATTTGGGGTTTCAATTACAGCACTAAGATGAAGTCTATGTTAGGGGAAACATTGTACGTGTATGACTATCTTTCAGTAGTTTCTGCCGTGTTTTTGTTCATGTCTCATCTCTTAAAGGGATAGTTCACTTTGAAATTAATTTTTGGTATAAATAGAATATCATTAGATATAAATATAAATAGTGTTCGTTTTCTCACACAAACCGCTCGTTTCGTGTCTTAAGCCATCAATGTGTGCATTTACTTACATTTACGAGTCATTAAATCATGTTTAATTTGGACTTCTCTGTGCATAGTCTTTGAGGTGGTGACCATAGACCTGCATATGACTGACAGACAAGAACGGTTTGACCTAAAAATATCAAAATTGAAACTACTTCGTAAACAAAGACACCTACATCTTAGATGCCCTCGAGGTAAGCTAAAACATACCAAAAATTAATTTCAAAGTGAACTATCCCTTTAAGGCTCAGAAAATAGCTTGTTTGGAAGCGCCCCAAATCACAGTTCATTTTCACAACCTGGCTCTCACGCCATTGTAAAACAAGCTGCTTTTTATAAATCATCCCTTTAATGGAGTAATCTGCAAATTACAGATGCTGGAGCACTGAGGCAGATGTTTGATGGTCACGTTCTTGGTGGAAATAAAACATCCAACTGTTTTATTTCTCTGTAATGCAAAGGTCCACCTGCTCACAGGGCCCGGGATAATGTTCCTGTTATTTTGAAATAACTACCGAATTGCAATAATGGCCTGTTTTTCTTCTGGCCCTTTTTTCTCATTCTTTCAGACGGATTGACTACAAATTAAAGCGAAAGGACAGCACCAAGTCGCTCCTCATCAAAACTGAACAGCTGCTTAGGATCGAAGACCAAGACTTTGCCATGAGACCTGGATTTGGAGGTCAGGATGAACTGTTTATTTGCTCCAGTTGTTAATCACCATCACAATCCTGAAAATCACAATTAGAGTGTTCTTTTTACTAAATCTGATTAAAAATGGGCTGTACCATTTTGCCGTGTCAGAGGGCAGAACGAGGCGGTGTTACCATCTCTCTATTCGGGTGAAAGCGGCCAGAGGTGACGTTGACAGAGAGAGTGTGGTCCTAAATTCAAACATGACCCAGATTGTACAAAACACAAATTAGACAATGGGTGTTGAGGACACAGATGTGCTTTGGAGGACAGTAATCTGGATTACATCCCAGTCTTGTTAAAACAGATGGAAAAGTGCTAATGTTATCATTTTTACACATATTTGAATACAATGCAATTTATGAAATAAGGTGGCTGCGATGGAACAAACAGACTTTTGTTAAACTATAACTTCAATGCAGTTTCTATTGAAGTTTACATTTCATGGATTTTTAAAACATTTTTTAATATTTAAAATTACAATCAAATATTTTACATGTGCTTAAGTATAGGTTAGTCAACAGACCATAGACAATAGATTATTAAAACACAGTGATTTAAAATGTACCTTAAAGTAACCCTTTTTAATCTGACATTATTACAAAGAGCACTTTTTAATGATGACAAGTAAATTAAGTAATATACTCAATTCACAACTCATATAATTAACAAGTGTGTTAAGAAACAGCCATGAAAGTGTTCTCTTTATGTACAATTCACTACAATTAAGCACTCTACTTTTTAACAAGGGCCAATCAGGTCTCATCCAAACCTTAAACATATTAAATATACATTTTAACATATTAACTAATACACATGACTAATAGAAATTAAATGAGTGGCAATGTACATGTAAGCAAAAATAATTGTATTGCTTCCTTTCAACCAGCAGGGTGGCGCTCTAATCTGCCAGTGCTTTAAAAGAAGAGGAGATGTTTAGATAAAAGAGTAGTTTATTGGTGTGTAGGCTTTCTTTCACATGATTAAAAGAGATCAAGAGGTGGAACCAGACTTTGAATGGCGTCCTTCAGTCAGTAACTGCTAATTAATGATGGGACAAATAGGATTAGTAACATTTTGAGCTCCATATGCTCTCTCTGTAGGAACAAAGGAGGCAGATTCTCTGTAAGTTGATATCAAAGGCATTGCTGTTGTCCTGAAAGAATATGCAAATGTATTGTGTCTTCTGCTCGGCAGGATCTGCCATCCCTGTGGGCATTGATGTGCAGGTGGAGAGTATAGACAGCATCTCTGAAGTAAACATGGTAAAAGTGCATATTCTCTTTGTAATATTCTGGATCCGTAATGGTTCCTTTAATGAATCTTTTAGTACATATATTGAATAAATATTTGGACCAAAGACATTACGACATAATTTAGATAATAAATACTTATAACACAGTTCTTAAAAGTGATTGCACAGACTTTAAACATAGAGGCAGCATAAAAACTGGATGACTAACTAAAAATACATCTTTAACACTGTTATATGAACATCCAAATGTGATTTATATGTCAGTTTAAGCTGCATGAGTTTGATTCACTAGAATGGACCCGCTTATAAGACTAATTCATTTGTGAATCGAATTACAAGTTGGGCTGCATGGTTTTGATTCACTAAAAAGAGAACTTGTATGAGTCAGTCCATTAATCAAGCTGAACATCATTTGTTTCCGATATTGCTTTTAGAAATGGATCTGAATACTATTACCGTTTCTTATAAAATGTATTCTTTGCAAACTTGTTCCATATTTAAAAAAATTGCCCTGTGGAAAGCAGGCCTTCAGCTTCTCATAAAGTTAATCTCAGCAATATGAGTCTTCTTGGTAAATGTCAAAAACTTTTATTTGCACCAAAATGCCAGTCACTACCCTGCACTGCTGGTCGTAATAAGTTGTCATGTTTGTCTATAAGGTCAGTAAAATGTAAAGGTCTCTCTCAGGACTTCACGATGACCCTGTACCTGAGGCATTATTGGAAGGATGAACGCTTGGCGTTTCCCTCCAGTAACAATCTGAGCCGCACATTTGATGGTCGGCTGGTGAATAAGATCTGGAAGCCTGATGTCTTTTTCGTCCATTCCAAGCGCTCCTTCATTCATGATACCACCATGGAGAACATAATGCTGAGGGTTTACCCAGACGGCAACATCCTTTACAGCGTCAGGTAGAAGCCAAATCCTCTGCTGATTCATTTCCTTCATATGTAAATGTTGTATTCATGGAAAATTCTCTTTGTTGTAGGATCACAGTTACTTCTCTGTGCTCAATGGACTTCAGTAGATTCCCGTTGGACACTCAGAATTGTTCCCTGGAACTGGAGAGCTGTGCGTGTCCAGTCCCATCTTCATTGTTTTTAGTTGATATTTTACTGGTTGGGAAAATGTGACAGTCATGGATCATTTCAATAAAGCAATGTGAATTTAGACACCATTTTAAATATCTTAGTTACAGAAAAACTGCTTGCATAGTACGTGGAGTAATGCAATTAATGTTAAAATATGCGAATGTATAGCAAGAGGTCTAAACATTATATATTGGCATGAGACTAGTGTGGCATGGCAATACTAGGACAAGGACAAAGGATAAGACCTGACCAAGAAGAATGAAAACACAAGGACTTAAATACATACAATCAGGGATTGAGAGAAACAGGAAACAGGAACTGAACCAAATACAAACTAAAAGTCTTGAAAACAAAAGCACAGAGACAGAATACATTACAGCTAGTGATGCATCTAAATAGCTATTTAGCTATTGGTTAACTTTATTCAGCCTGCTTTAAACCTGTGGATGACAAGGAGTCATTTAATTTCATTTCAAGTGCCTTGGTACAACGTTTGTCTGTAGAAACCTGCTTTACTCCACAAATGCTATTGCTATAGATGTTAATATTTGAATCTAGAAAATTTCTCTTCGTATTATCCATGTATTTAAGCATGAATTAATCAGGCTCACATTTTCTTTTACCTCTTTTCTTTATCTTACGGCTTCTGCTCTTCTGTCCCGTTCAGATGCATATAATGAGAACGACCTCATGTTGTACTGGAAAAACGGCAATGACTCTCTAAGGACAGATGAAATTGCCCTCTCTCAGTTCTTCATTGAAGAGTTCCACCCTTCACATGGTCTTGCCTTGTACAGCAGTACAGGTAAGATGCTCTTTCTTTTCTCTCTCTCCTTCTATGTATTCATGCTACGACAAATCTTGTGTCTTTGTTCTTGCTAGTAATGTACTGTATCAGTAGGCCATTAATTACAGGCTTTACACGTGTTTCTGTCAGGCTGGTACAACAGGCTGTACATCAACTTCATCCTCAGAAGGCACATATTCTTCTTCATGCTGCAAACGTATTTTCCTACAATGCTGATGGTGGTGCTGTCCTGGGTGTCTTTTTGGATCGACAGGCGGGCGGTACCGGCCCGTGTTTCACTTGGTGCGTAACACCTGTCAACACACTTGAACTTGGCTAAATGTTTATTACATAAATAATCTCTCGTCCTGTAGTTCATTCACTCTTGTAGTGTCTGCATGACATTGAGCCTTAGACGGGAGTCCAGTGTGATGAACGTTTTTTTTTTGCTCATAGTTGCTTAACTAAGTTGCAGCGTTTTTCCGAAGATGAAAAGAAACAAGGCTGCACAGTGTGGTTGTTGATCAAAATCACCTCAAACAATCATAATCCAATTTTTCTGACATTTTGTTAATTTCTTGGTATCTTATGGTTATAGCATAGGTTTACTGATAAAACATTTGGGGCTTCTAAAAATTCAAAGAAGCTTGGTTTGATTACAAAATGCAGTTTTCTATCTTATTTATAACCTACTATGTGTGAATGCAACTGTTTATCATTTAAAAACAGCCTATACTATAGCCTGTTTTTGTGGTGTCATAGTGGGTAGCTCCACCCACCAAATCTCATTGGTCCAAAACCCTGCTAAACTTGTTCTGATTAGGTGTGGTTGTTTGGCAGTGATAATAATAAATTTTTTTTTTTAACTTGTCGCTGCTAATGTAACTCTAGACTAGTCCTAAAATCTTATTGTGTTGGAGGAATCAATAAAAATGTTGATCAAGAAAGCACTGCATTTTGTAACAGTAAGGTCCATTGTCTATTGTCAATAGTGTAGCCTTGAACCCCGTTACAAAATATGCCTGGGGAAATCTTTCACCGTCACGCAAAATTCGAAAATTCAGCTTAACAATGAACTGTAACCGTACCTTAACAATGCATAAGAGTACAGTACACTTTTTTTTTTTTTAGCAAAATGTGTATTTCTGCATGTGTGTTCAATCCAGGAATCACTACAGTGTTGACTATGTCCACCATAATTACGGGAGTGTCAGCATCCATGCCTCAAGTATCATATGTGAAAGCGGTGGACATCTATTTGTGGACCAGCTTCCTGTTTGTGTTTCTGTCCGTCATCGAGTACGCAGCTGTCAACTACTTCACCACCAAGGAGGAAATGAAGAAACTCAAACAATTAAAGGTCAAAGTTTCCTTAAAGATACTGAGATTCTCAGTTCATTGACTTTGGGTTTGATAAAAATAGACATTTTCAATTTTATGATGCAGTTCATAAACTTCAGTTTTTAAATAAGCCTTGAAAGACTTGACTAGCTGGATTTGGTGCGTTTAATTAGGTGATAGCTAAAGTCTGCATGGCTATAGCCCTCCACGAGGTTTTGAACCCCTTCCTCAAAGGGATAATTCAGCTATAAATGGACATATGACAGCATAAAAAATTATTAAAGAATCTTATGTATTTTATCTACACTGTCAAGTCCCGAATGGAAAAAAGAGAAAGTCCATATAATGCATGCGTTATATTTTAAAATACAACAAATACAACACATTTGCTGCTCTCAAATCATGGCGCTTGTGGATCACAATAATGTCAAACATCATTGGTATTTGATAATCAAACATTGTCAAACCTGCCATTTTTTAATCTCTTGAACTTCCATAATATGTGAAATATATTGTACTTTAAAAGATCTTACCGCGTAAATTCCAGAAAAAGTGAATTGTTTTTGTCTCCTACAGCTCACAGACTACGATGCATCTCAAGCGATGGCATTCGACGGATGTTTCCATGACCAGGACATAGAGCTCAGCACATTTCCTCGGCTGTCTGACCTAAACATGGACACGTGCGTGTCCTCACGCAACTCCACAACACCCGACCTCCCTCCAATCCTGGGCACGCGCCTCCGTCGACGGCGTTCCATCCGCCAAAGTGTCAACCATATCATGAACAACAGTTACAAGATAGACTCCTATTCAAGAATATTATTTCCTTTAGCATACTTTCTCTTCAATATCATCTACTGGAGCATATACTCCTGAGCGAGAGAAAACTGGCCTGCTCAGGGTTTACAAGACTGCCGTACACTTGATGTGTGATCACATGCCACAGTGATAGAATTCACACTCGCACACACTCAAAAACTGTATCATAGGGCGAAAAAAGTATAATAAATTATTTATTATGTTAGAATGTCAGATTCCTAACTCTTTCTAAAATAGATGAATATAAAAAATATATTTCGCAAAAGCGAAATTAACATATTCATAACACTACATACAGTAATTGCTACAAAACAATTATCAAAACATAATACATGTAAATCACATTACTATACTTTGGCTTAACAGAACCCTTTCTGCTTCTCAAAGACAATTTCAGACAATCAGGAAATTTGATTACATCTAACATTTTCAGATACGTCCATTTTTATAATTCCTTCTTATGTGTGACGATTACAACACTGAGAATGACTATAAAATGTGAAGAGAAAAAAAATAAACAGCTAACTGGACCCACAGTGAAATTTTCAGTCTTTCTTCAACACATCTAACAGATTGATACAGATTTTAAGACTGAATTTCAGGAAAAGAACTAGCATTTTTTTAAGTGCCATTTAATGCAATTGCAAAATCTGAGCTCAAATGATTATTATTTTGCAGAAGAGTTGTTTAATACTGGTCTCTGGAAATATATAGGACTTTAAAACCCTTGGCGCCGTAATATAACGTTTCCGCACTTGAAGATATTTTTATCTTGACTGCATGTAACACTCATTCAGAGAAACTGATGACCGAAGACATTTCTAGATTCTCATCTTGGTATTATATTTTTCAGGCCTGCTAGAAACAGCTGTCAGACATGGAACCTATTTTCCAATTTGGGTTTATAATCCTCCAAAAACTACACAGATCTGAGTCGTGTACTGAGTTGACTGTTGATCTCATTGAGGACCACATCATCATTCTCTTCCCCTGACATGATCTGACTGTCGTCTACTGGTGAGCCTGTAAGACAAAGTTAAAGAGTTTTGAACTATTCTTGACTTGTATAAAACACATTTGTACATTTCTTGCCAGTTTTTTGCAGTAGTGAGCAGAACTGACCGATGCCAAGGGATGGCACAGATTCATTGCTGCTCACTGAGCTTCGCGGTGCACTGTTGGTCCCTGAATTAGATGAAAGTGCCGTCAGAATCGAACTTTTCTTATTGGTTTTGCTCTGTGTTGCTGTACGACTCCACTCTGGAGAAAAAAAAACGTTTGAGAGGTAAAACGAAGATGCCCGTAAAATAACTAGTTAGTGTAACATGCAGCTAGGTTTTAGTTCATACCTGAATTTTCAGCCAATCGTAACTTTCCACAGCAGAGGTACATTCTCCACTGTTTACGGACACTTTCCTTCAGAGCGCAGTGGAAAACAAAAATAAAAAATCCTGAGAGAGAAAGAGAACAAGAAAAAACAAGACCCCTTTTTCATCAAGCGCTCAAGGTAGTTGCATTATTGCATTGAAAAAATATACTTCTAACTATAATATGTTGACTTCATTTATAAAACCATTTAATATTGTTTCACACCCTGCAGGGAATTGAAGATGCAAAACAGGTACTGGAAGGCCAACCGGACTGGTCCCCAGGCGAAGAAGGCGAAGCCCCATGTGAGCCCCAACAGGAAAGTGAGTCCCGCGATGCTACGAAGGTCCTGCAGGCTGCTGCGATACTGATTATTGTGGGGGTTTTGCCGCTTAATTCGTCTCAGATTGACCATCACCACCACAAACATGGCCAGGTTCATCACAAATATGATGCAGAAGTATGCCACAACGGCTACGTAGAATGCTATGTCATCCTTCAGCCAACAACTGGAAGAGAGAAATATAGAAACATCAATAGCAAAGACATAATGAAGACTTGTGCATTTGAATTACAAGTTGAATACTTACAAATCCTCCGTATTTCCATCAGAAATGTTCCCATCGCTAACAAGGCCATAGAAATCTTTGGGTATCGCAATCACAATAATGACAACAACCAAAGGGAGTCCTGCAAAAACACATCACAGAATTAAATCAGCCATCATCTACAGCCACACACCACAAGTCCAATGTAGCAGCTGAACTCACCCCAGCCTACCAGAGAAAACTTCAGCATGTATCTGGTCATGTAGTTGTTGAAGACTTTGACGATGGCCAGGTACATATGCAGAGCCTCCAGTCCCATCCATGTAAAGGAGACCAACAGGAAGTAGTGCAGAAAGAATGCTGTAGAAACGCACAGGCCTACTGCATTTTTATACAAAGCTAACCATGGGTCCAACAAGAAAACCAGGTTCAGGAACAGCAGGGCGAAACACAAATGAACCAAGATCTTCGAAGGAATGTCCCGGCGGATTTTGCTGGAATTAAAAGAAAGAATTTGGTAAATAAGAATTTGCTTCTTTTGGGAAGTACATTTTTGTCACATTTTATAAGTGGTTTTTGAGGGACCAATTGTGATCTCATTTTAGGGCTTCCAGTATATTCACAGAGAAGGAGGATATTACTCACTCAAACGCGAGGTAAGTGAGAAGAGTAATTGAGATAAAAATGGCGGACACCCCACATCCGATGAAAGTGATATAGGTAAGGATGAGGGCCTGTAGACGGTCAGTTTGGCCTTGACGGCTAATGTCCTTTGAAAACAAGATTAATGAAAGCATTAGATGACAATCCCAGAGATGTGTAATGCATATCTAATTCAAGGCTCAAAATAGAACTTATAACTCTCGATTTTATTATAATCATATTAATTTGAGACGTTATAAACTTCTGAAGAGGATGGATGTGGACATTTCTGGGAACAATCCCACACACTGACATACTTACCAGCAGCACAGCAAAGCTGGTCAGGTGATCGCAGCTACAGACGGTTTCGTTCTCGGTACTGCTGTTCTTGACATAGCAGCCGTTGGGATTCCAGCCTCCTGAACCTCCTAGAACATCCAAAACACATAGGAATTGCAAGACATTAATTAAGAAATTAGATGGATCACATTTTATTAAGCCTACTAATAATTTCTCTGGAATTTTGCGAGGTGTGCAATCTCACCGTTTTTGTCAAAGTCCCAGAAAACACAGGAAGCTGTATAATTCCCCTGTGGGAGAGAAGTTAAGAGATAGATCATTCAGTTTTCAGCTGGCAGTGACATATTGTGGACAGTTTATTTGTGAGCACACTCACACACCGAAACGGGTTGCTTATTCCTCAGAGTAAACTCCACACTTTCCCTCAGGTTTTTGATTGACAGGTTAGCCAGACTAGAGCCCAGAATGTTGCTGTTCAGAATCTGTTGAGTCATGTTTTTATCCTGTCGATACATGAAAATCCAAAGAATTAACTGAAGAAATCAGTTTTATTTCTGAAAATATTATCTGGTCAGGGTTGGGTGCCTTTTATGGTGATTTTGTATCCTTTATGAAGCTTAAATGCATGTTAATTGAATAGAAAAGACGTTTATTATAGGAAAATAAATCAACTCAGTTTTACCTGAAAAAAAGTGCTTTTCTGAAAGAAGGTTAACTGGACTCTGGAGGCTATCTTCTTTTGTTCTGGAGACAAGTTCTCTGTCAGGGATGCAGGAAGTGTTATTTTGCCCAGTGAGGAGGAACTTTCTACTGCCCTGACATGTCTTTGAAATCCTTTAGTGACCTGTATAACCAGACATTTGGAGTCATTGCACTTCCAAAAACATCCAAGCTGTTAATGAATTGCTTTGGACTTCAGTTGTCATTACCTGTGGGTTCAAGGGATCTACAATTGAGAATGACGTTGCCCCAAAGTTGGCGCCATCAGCTTTGGTCACAGTCAAAGCGAGTGAATCAAATGCAATGTTCTCAGTCTGGTCCCGAATCACAAGTTTTAGAGCCAAATTATCCACAGCTTTGATTAATCTACAAAACACAATATCAAATTTACATCCAATATTTCAAGTTTGATAGCACCACTGTTTTGAATTCTTGTGTTATACATGTATCTCACCGATTAGAAGAGGCACCAAGAGTATCTGCAGAGCTGTTTAGAAAGTTATTGATGACGGACAGCACTGTTTGGCCCAGATCCAGACTAATATTCGGTGCAGAAAGAAGATTCTCTAACTGGTTTACCACCTGATTCACCTGAGTTGAATTTAGAGATGCCACATTCTGTGTTTTATTCAGAAGATCGCTAGCCACTGAGTCTGGGCTTTTAGTTGTTGCTTCTGAAAAATGAACAAATCAAATGAGTTGTTGTTATGGATACACATACTAGTGGCCTTAAAACAAATTTGGACACTTTTAGATGCTTAAATCACACTGCCTGCATTTCATTGCATTGGATACAAAATATCAAGTGTCATCTGCAAACTAAAGCTTGCTAAAGCCTTTTTTGTTATAGTTAAAGTAAATGCTACTTGCGTCGATATTTCATAATGCAATAGGATAGTTAATGTTAGTCAGTGGGATCCAATGCTGTTTAGACCCCACTGATTTTCATTATATAAACAATAAAAAACACTGAGACACAAGACTTATTTTAAATTAAAGTTATATTTTTTGTGTTCCATAGAAGATAAAAATAATAATACAGGTTTGGAACAGGGTAAGTACAAGAGGACTAAATTATTCATTTTTGGGTTAGCTATCCCTTCTAAGAGTGACTTTAAGGGATACTCCACTTTTTTTCAGAAATTCCCCAGAGTTAAACTGTCGAGTTGTACTGTTTTCGAATCCATTCAGCCGATTTTCTGATATTTAGAAGAATATCACTAACCAGACCGTTTCTGGTCTCATTGACTTCTATAGTAGGAAAAAAAATATACTATAGAAGTCAATGAGAACTGTCTGGTTAATGATATTCTTCTAATATGAAAAAAAATTTGGCTGAATACATTCAAAAACTGTAAAACCCAACTGTTTAACTCTGGGAGAGAAGTAAAATGAGCCTATTTCCAAAAAAAGTGGAGTATCCCTTTAAATGAATCGGGACAAAAGTGGGGATAAAAGACGGATTCAAATACCAGGTGTAAACGGGTGTCTGCCTCGTCTCGCATCCAAACACCAGGTGTAAACAGGGCCCTAGATGTGTCTATTTATAATAAAAATGTAACCGAATTTTTTTTTTCTTGTGGCTCGAGTCGATGTCAGTGTTGCCATTTAAAAGTGCTTTTTGTTCCTTCTGTTTTCAACAATGTCAAATCTCTAATATTCGCAGGCATGGCTTCACAGCTGCAGGTTTTCTCCCCTCCATCTGTGTCTTCCAGTGCCTTCTGCAGGGTGAAAAAGATGAAGGTGGAGAGCTGTGCTTGGGACGCTTCCAATGAAGCGTACAGTTCTGTGGGCCAGTACAGCTTCAACCCCGCAGCGGGCCTCCCTTTCAGCACCTCCGGCCTGATCTTCCCCCCAGCGTCCCGGGGCCAGGTTGTGGTCCGTGCCGCAGACAGCACCGGGAGCCTCCCGCGTGGGTCCAGTCGCAGGACGTCCCACAACACCCATCACTCGGATTCCCACTCTTCCCGTGGGCACAGGTACGGTTTGAAGAGGAAGAATGAGGAAGTGGAGACTTCCGGAGGAGGTGGGAGTGGTAGCGGCAGCGTTCAGATTCTGGAGGAGCTCTCGGCTCCCGCCTTCTCTGCTCGCACGGGGGGAACGGGAACCACCGCCCAGTCCATCCCGCACTCGGCCACCACCACCAAAAGCAGCAGCTCCAATGGCGAAGGGGACTACCAGCTGGTCCAACACGAGATCCTCTGCTCCGTCTCCAACAGCTACGAAGTTCTCGAGTTTCTCGGTCGGGGCACGTTCGGGCAGGTGGCCAAGTGCTGGAAAAGGGGAACTAATGAGATCATGGCCATCAAAATCCTGAAGAACCATCCGTCATATGCACGTCAGGGACAGATTGAGGTATGTTATGATGGTGTTTCTGTAGTGGGTATTGTTTGCAATCTTGGATTGTTACTAGGGATGAGTATTTTTCATAAGTATTGCATTCGAATATTCGGGCTCATAAAAATCGAAAATTTGTTTATTTAAATGACGTTTAACGTAATAGACGTTATTTTAAGTTTATTTATTTTTTTATTTATTATTTATTTATTATTTATCAATATTTGAATATTCGGGCTCATAAAAATCGAATGTTCGAAAATTTGTTTATTTAAATGACGTTTAACGAAAAAGACGTTATTTTAAGTTTATTTATTTTTTTAAACGTTTTTGTCACCATTTCTGAACAAGCGTCCAATTAGCAATGGACGACAACATTATGTGATCAATATTCGAATATTCGGGCTCATAAAAATCGAATATTCGAAAATTTGTTTATTTTAATGACGTTTAACGAAAAAGACGTTATTTTAAGTTTATTTATTTTTTTAAACATTTTTTGTCACCATTTCTGAACAAGCTTACAATTAGCAATGGACGACAACATTATGTGATCAAATACACACAGCTTTTTAATAAACTCTACAGCGCCACCCAGTGCATTTAATTATAACTGCGAATTAGTGCTTGGGATTTATCATGGATTCACTGCATTTACGGCCAGCAAAGCAACGTGGTAAAATTCGAATAGTATTTATATTTTTCGAATAATAATTACAGATCGAATATTCAAAAATTTGAATATTCGTGCACACCTCTAGTTGTTTTTCAAGATTTCATTGTAGCCCAATTTTACTGCAAAGACCCTGGTAAGGGTGGGAACCACCAGAGGGCCCACGATGCAGTGATATCACGACTCTTAAGCCACAATAAAAAAGTTATTTTTATTGTGAGTATCCATATATCAAGTTCCTAGTCTGTACGTTTCACATTTTTATATCCATCCCTTCCTTCCCCATATTTTAGCCTTTTTTTAAGTTTGCATATTTTAGTGGATGCACTTTCAATTAAGTGTATTTAAGCAGTTTTACAAAGAACAACCTTACCAACAGCATAATGAAAAAAGTCAAAGGTGACTAAACTTTACGCTGCTTTTTTAGTTGTGAAATGTAATTCCGTGCTTAATCATTTAT
This sequence comes from Cyprinella lutrensis, assembly GCA_027497675.1. Taxonomy (NCBI): domain Eukaryota; kingdom Metazoa; phylum Chordata; class Actinopteri; order Cypriniformes; family Leuciscidae; genus Cyprinella; species Cyprinella lutrensis. Next base: position 8,143,012 of record JAOTRC010000016.1, on the reverse strand, counting down.
GTTTTTGATTTATGCAGATGCATAAATGTGTCATTAACAGATTAAAAATGGTTATTTCCATTGCGAAATCGCCTAAATCCGTTACGAAAACAGTTTCAGTATTAACATTTAACATGAAAATAAAATGCAGAATATTGGATTTATTATTTTCTGATCACCCCCTTTTATTAATTATGGACCCTTTTCGTCATTGGTCCTCTTCTAGGTGAGCATTTTGAATCGTCTCAGTGCGGAGAACGCTGACGAGTTCAACTTTGTGCGCTCCTACGAGTGTTTCCAGCACAAGGGCCACACATGCTTGGTGTTTGAAATGCTGGAGCAGAACCTTTATGACTTCCTGAAGCACAGTAAGTTCAGCCCACTGCCTCTGAGGCACATCCGCCCCATCCTGCAGCAGGTGGCCACGGCCCTGATGAAGCTCAAGAGCCTGGGTCTCATCCACGCTGACCTGAAGCCTGAGAACATCATGCTGGTTGACCCCATCAGACAGCCCTACAGGGTTAAGGTCATCGACTTTGGATCAGCCAGTCACGTCTCCAAAGCCGTCTGCTCGACTTACCTCCAGTCACGTTACTACAGGTAAGAAGGGATTACCTGTAATCTGTAGATGTTTAATGATCAGGCCGCCCTGTAGAAGAGACTACCCGATGGAATCCTAAATGATTGATCAACGAGAAAGACTGCCTATATGCTTAGATTATGATATTGAAATGGTATTATATTCCACTTTCTCTTCACAGAGCCCCTGAGATCATCCTGGGTCTGCCATTCTGTGAAGCCATTGACATGTGGTCGCTGGGCTGTGTGATTGCAGAGCTCTTTCTGGGCTGGCCGCTGTATCCAGGAGCATCAGAATATGACCAGGTCACATATATTATGTTACTGGAAGTAGTGAAGTCACGCAGATTGTTAACGGCGGGTCCTTGTGGTAATTACAGCATATCAGGCAGAAAATCCAAATGTTGCCCAAAATGTCAACCTCAATTATGGCATATCGTTTAAACGTGGCAGCCTAGGTAAACGTGTGCCATATGGCACATATACAAGTGTTTGTGCGGAGTGTGGAAGCTTAACCCTCAGGTGCTCTTCGTTTTCGGAGTCACACTTTTTATCCTCCCGGTCACCTAAAAATTAAATTTCCTCCATCCCAGTAAAACCAATGCAATTTATTTTTGTTCTATAATATTTATTCTTTGTA
>JAOTRC010000016.1:8117114-8138391 GCA_027497675.1 Cyprinella lutrensis | reverse complement strand
GGGTAGTGTACCTGCAAAATTGAGTGGTGAGGATGTTATATTTTGTGTTGTATCTGTTGTACTGACCGGTGAGGTTGTTATTATGTGTGTTGTATCTGTTGTACTGATTGGTGAGGTTGTTATCTTTTGTGTTGTATCTGTTGTACTGATTGATGAGGTTGTTATATTTTGTGTTATATCTGTTGTACGGGCCAGTGAGGTTGTTATTATGTGTGTTGTATCTGTTGTACTGATCGGTGAGGTTGTTATCTTTTGTGTTGTATCTGTTTTACTGACCAGGGAAGTTGGAATATTGGGTAGTGTACCTGCAAAATTGAGTGGTGAGGATGTTATATTTTGTGTTGTATCTGTTGTACTGACCGGTGAGGTTGCTATATTTTGTGTTGTATCTTTTGCACTGACCAGTGAGGTTGCTATTATGTGTGTTGTATCTGTTGTACTGATTGGTGAGGTTGTTATCTTTTGTGTTGTATCTGTTTTACTGACCGGTGAGGTTGTTATTATGTGTGTTATATCTGTTTTACTGACCGGTGAGGTTGCTATATTTTGTGTTGTATCTTTTGTACTGACCAGTGAGGTTGTTATTATGTGTGTTGTATCTGTTGTACTGATTGGTGAGGTTGTTATATTTTGTGTTGTATCTGTTTTACTGGCCGGTGAGGTTGTTATTATGTTTGTTGTATCTGTTGTACTGACCTGTGACATTGTAATATATTCTGTTGTATCTGTTCTACTGACCGGTGTGGTTGTTATATCAAGTGTAGTATCTGTTGTACTGACCGGTGAGGTTGTTATTATGTGTGTTGCATCTGTTGTACTGACTGGTGAGGTTGTTATATCAAGTGTAGTATCTGTTGTACTGACCGATGAGGTTGTTATTATGTGTGTTGTATCTGTTGTACTGACCTCTGATGTTGTAATATATTCTGTTGTATCTGTTCTACTGACCGGTGAGGTTGTTATATCAAGTGTTGTATCTTTTGTACTGATTATTGAAGTTGTTATATTGTTTGGTGTACCTGCTGTATTGACTGTTTGGGTTGTTATATCAAGTGTTGGAATGAGTGGCAGGCTTGTCGTGTTATGGGAAATAGTGTTTGTTTGTGTGGCTGTACTGTTGATGGATGTATTAGATATTAGGACTGCAGGTGTATCAGAAGTGTTGATAATATTTCTGGATGGTGTGACTGCAGGGTGGGTTTGGGTGATCAGTGACCAGTCTGTAGTTACAGATGGAGTAGAAATCTCTGGAAATATAGCACTGCTCTTAGAGTTTGTTCTAGTAGGGACAAGTTGAGTTGTGTTGGCTATAGAAGGTGAGATCCCACAGCTCTCATTTAAAAGAACAGCAAACGTCTGACCCTGTGCACTGGAAAACAGAGCAGGATTGGAAAGTTTGTTTGGAAAGAGCTTTTGTTAGTAATAGGACAATTCTTGTCAAACAAAAAATCCTAACCATTAAATACTGCTAAAATTAATCTGCATAATTCTGTTTGTAATGTGCTTTAAATGTTTAAGCATAACATTTGGTTTAAATTGAAATTTAGTTTTTACAGTGTGATTATAGCCCATTAGACATAAGTAAATAATTAAAATGTGGACTGAATACAAGATTTACCATCTCAAATGATTTTTGATATCCTCATTCTGGCTTGCACTGAGATTTACAGCGACCCATGTAAATGTTGAGTTCAAAGGAATGGTTTCGGAATCCGTGGGCAAACGACATATGGCTATATAGTAGAGAGATAGAAATCAAAAATGTGTTTTTAGTGTTTACACCACTTGGTTAAGCTGTGAATGTGAAATACCAGTACATCCAGTTCAACACTCACCTATTCTACTTAGAGATCCATCGAATGCAATGTTGGTACCGTCCTTCATAAGAACGGCAATAGCAGTACTAACAGTACACACATCCAGCTGTTTTGACAGCTGCAAAGTCAACATACATGTGTAGAGCCTAAGGAATAATAGATGTGTTAATCTGACATACATGCATGCTGAGTCAAACACAGAATCACACACATTATAGTACGAATTACCTTGTTCCTTCTCCAAAACATTCCAAGTGTATTCCCTGTAAAGCATCAAACAAAGCCTTTCAGAGCAGATACAGAAAACATGATGTGATGTAACAAGATTATTTAGCTAAAGATGGAAAACAAATGAATAATTACCTGGTACAACTGGGATACTTCAGAAAAAGAATTACACTGAGACCTATGAAAATGGATCATCAACAAACAAAAAATAAATTATATTCACCAACATACAGTATAATATTCATTGACTTACTCTATTAGTGTGGCATGATCCTCCAAAAATCATTTTAATATTATGCTGATTTGGTGCTCAAGAAACATTTCTCATTTATCAATGTTGAAAACAGATGTGCTGCATAATATTTTTTTCATGATTCTTTATTGAATAGAAAGATCAACAGAATTATTATTATTATTATTACATGGTTATTTTGAGATATAAACCTTTTGTAATATTATGAATGTCTTTACTGTCACTTTTGACCAATTTAATGTATACCAGTAGACACTTATGTGTTACATTTGGAAATTGCAGCCATACCCTTGCATTATGGATTTGTTGCAGGGAGTTCTCAACTGTTCAACCTAGTAAATGGAACAAGAGAACTAATAAGACAGTATATTGTCACTTACTGAGGTAAGCCACAGCTGTATCTTGAAAATCTTAACTAGATAGCAATGTTTTTTAAACTTTCAATAGCCATTTTACCAGTTCACTAAAACCTTTTATCTGAGACACTCACCATGTTCTGTACGTAGGTGAAATTAACATCTGGGCTTGTAATATTTAGACGAACGGCATAATATGTCTCTAAAAGACAGGTAGGGGAGAGAGCTTGGAGTCTGATTGGTCAACAACACGTACTTGAACATACTCATGTATAGATTAATTGTTGTTTCACTCACCGTTGTTGTTAAAGACGTGACACTCACAAGGTTGTTGGTCATTAACTAAATAAGAACAAAATTTCAATTTTGAACATCATACTGGTATTAGTCAGAAAATGACAAATAATCCAAAGAGTTATAACACTCACCACTGCAGGATTGATTAGCAACCAAGTCTTTAGGAACAATGCCATCCTCTGTATAAGAGCTAATGCAAGAAAGAGGCACTTTAGCAAATTAATATTGCAATGCAATCTTAATGTAAATAATGAAATTGTGGAAAAATTGTAAAAATTTCACATCCAAATTGTGGCAAGTCTATGATGAGTAGCATATCATACCATGTGACATTTACATGTCCCTGGTTCTTGCAGATGCCATCGTAAGACATTGGAGATGTGCAGTGCACAAAACCATCTCCAGGGGGCGTAATATGGTTATCTGGGCAAAGGCCTTTTCCTATGAACACAAGCCATTTTGTGAGATTTAAAAAATGATCAATTAATTATGCATTATCTTTTAAACTGCTGGTTCTGGTTGTCATATGGACCACTTTTGGTTCACGTATGGTTCTTTTTGTAATTTTGAAGCCTAACAGATCCATAACAGAATTCTATAATCTATATAGAAGTCCCTATTTATGTCTATATTTTGATATTTATGATATATTTTGTTTTACTCACCCACTCTTTCTACATCTCCCAGAAGCTTGATCTGGATTGATTGGTCGATAGTCAGGTTTTCCACCCACTTGCGGAGGATGCATGTATTCACAGGCTGGCTCAGCTGTAAAAGCACAGTGCAGTTTGTCCACCTGTAAGAACGGGGGCAGTATAACTTATTAATTAATGTTGAAATACAATGATATCATGTTTTTTTTTTGTGTAGCTTAGAGATTTGGGATCGACTTACTGGATGTTCTGCTTCTCTTTACATCTAACCTCAGCAGTCTATATTAATGAAAAATACATTTTATAATGATGCAATGTTGGACAACAGCAGAGTTCAGGCTTTGAATACAAATAATAATACTTACCACAAAGATTATGTCATTTTGGCATGATGTAGTATGGATTTCTGTTGTTGAAACTCCAGCAGAGCAGATGCTCATTTTAAAACGATCTGAAAACTGATTATAATGGGGGAAGCATCACACACACGCACACAAAATATGTTTATTATTTCTAAAATGGTTCCTTATGATACTAATAATGCCTATTATTATTATTGATAGTACAAATGAAATGTGTTTTAATAACTTTTATAATCATTTCTATGAAAGTATTATTAATAAAAAAAACAACTGTTCATACCCAAATTTGAATATCTCCTTCAGTCATATTAGAGCCATGTACCTCCACAAGCATCCAGTAGTATGATGCTGTGACGTAAGAAGAGAGATATTATTACACAATCTCAGGAATCACCACATTGAATCTTAATTATGTCTTCAGAGAATAAAATAGGCTTTGTCTAAACATTCTTACATTCATTAGCGCAGTATTGGGAAAAGTTACACTGTACCACCAATGGCTCTGAAACAAATGGAAAGGCACATCAAAGCATTGAAACATTAAGATTAATTTTATAATGTATAAATTATGTAACATGTGGCAGAATGAGAGAATGAAGGTAGGGAATTTAATTTAATATCCTGTAATTATCACCGAAATAGAAGCCATCCATCTTTTTCCAAAAAAGAAGAAAAAAAAAGACAATCAGAACGCAGTGATAATAGCTGTACCTGTTAATAATGCATTTGACGTCGTTGTTCGTAGAACTGCAGGCTGATTGGTTACTTGAGTTATGACAGTCGGTTCAGTGGGAGAGCTTGCTGTCGTGCGATTGGCTGTTGTTTCAGACAAGCCACTGACTGGATGGCTGATGTGATTGCTTGAAAGTGTCTGGGCAGATATTGACGTGCTCTGGGTCGTTTGAGCGGTTACGTAAGACATAGGTGAGGCCGGTGTTGAAGGCAATGTGTTTAATCCAACAGTATTTGATATAGTAGTTGTGTTACTAAGAGCTGTTTCAGTCGGAGCTTGAGTGGCGGGTGTAACAGCTGTGTTTGATGTGGTAGTTGGTGTGAGAGGAATTTGTATTGGTATAGATATTGTAGCGAGATCTGCAGGATTCAATGGGGTTCTGCCTTGAGAGGTTGAAGCAGAGAGCCCAGGTCCTGTGGAAAAGAAATTAATGAATTTGTTTTGAGTAAAAGGAATGTTCATTGGTAAAATAGCGGAAGTACCAACTTTTTGGCATTTTTTTTGTTACTAATTCATAATTTAGTAGGAATGTCTTTTGGGGGAACTAATTTACCTCCTACTTCAGAGTAGGGTCTAACCCAGCACAATATAGGAACTTCCAGTGACGTATGCCACACGAAACCCTTACATTCACCCAGCAGCGTAAACAGACAATTTACATTTACTGTACTTGTACATTTAGTTTATACTGTGTCTATATAATGCGACCAGGGAAATGGCCCTAGGGGAAAATATAGTTTCCGGGGGACTGCCTGGTAACTCGTTCCTGTTGTTCCTATGGTATACAACCCAGTGCGAAAGCCCTATAGTACTACAGATTATGCATAAAATGTAGAAAATTGTGATTTGAAATCCAACAAGTCTAATTATCTTGTATTTTTTATTGTTTGAAGGTGGTAAATGTAACAAATCTGAGTTTTGTCGACTGTAGTACTAAAACACGAATGAATTAATGCATATTTCATTAGATTAAAGAACATGTGAAACCCTTCTCAGAGAATATACATTTCTAGATTCATACTCTTTTTGCACACAATCTGTGAACTAGGCCACCTCACTAATCTTGTTGGATGAATATTTAACCATCCAGACCCATCCAACACCAAAACAACTCAAAGAAAATGTCTCACTGCCTGAAAGAGCTTTGGCACTCTGATGCACACCCCAGCTTTTGATAATTAGCAGCATCTTCTAACGTCTGTTTACTGACCTTGGGTTGTGTTTGTCTGTGCACTGGTAGGTGCACTGGTATATATTGAAGCCAAAAGTGAGTAGAGCGGACCTTAGAGGGAGGAAGAGACAAACTGTCATTTAACACAGAAGCAAACAAATTCTATGTAAATCCAAAATGCAAATATACACAAAGTAGTAAGTAAGTACAATGTTATATATAAACTCTGGGAGTCAACAATAATTATGTAATAAATAACTAATTGGAATAATTAAGACTTTTTATTGCTTTTTGAAACAATTATATTCTGCTCACCAAGGCTGAATTATTTGATAAAATATACAGTAAAGCATTAATATTGTGACATATTACTACATAAAAAACTGTTTTCTATTTTAATACATTATACAATGTATTTATGTATTTATTATTATGTATACACACATACACATATATATGTATATGTGTGTGTGTATTTTGTTTAATCAGATACATAGGTCTATGTATGACTTAATTGGATTGTATTTTTTGACACTATTGGTAGTACCTTATGAATTATGTGATGTAATGTAATGTACATGGCCATGTTTAATTCCCAGGCCTCTATTGCTGTTGGTGAAGCAAAAGGGAACACTTACTTTGAGAAGCTAAAGCAAGCTCTCGGCCAGTGGCTTCACTTTGGAATGCTGTAAGTGGAAATATATATATAATTATATATAATTTATATATATAATTTAACCTTGAAACCTTAAAATCCAGAATTGGTTCAAGGGGTTATCAAAAGCACCAATGCATTTATTTCACAAGTGAAAAAAAAGATTCAGAATGTGAAATTGTGATTCTTTTCAGACGGTTTTCTAATCTTTGATGATTAAGATGATATTGATGTGCAGATCCAGTTGATTTACAAAAAAAAAACATACCCAACCCGCCCAATGTTCAAAACATTAGTTGGTGTCATGCATGCCTAGAACATGCGTGTCATTTTAAAGCAGCATTCCAATGAGATCGAGGACAAAGGAAAGCAGTGGAAATGACGTATGACGTTAAGGATAAGCACCGTCATACATTCAGAAGTATTGATTCCAGGAAACTATCCTAATTACGTAAAACTATCAGTTGAATGATGCCTTCTAAATCTAAATATATAATACAGGTTTGGTCAATTACTTTCTGTTTAGAGATTGCTTTAATAAAATTTCCCTGCCATTCAGATATTTCATTCATTTTGTTTCTTTGTGCCCTGTCTAGATTATCCAAGCTGTTTTCTAAACGATGGAAATGTATGACGAATTACTGTTAAGCTCCAAAAAAGGACAAAAAAGCACCTTTAAGGTAGTTCCCTTTGACTCATGTACTATATTCCAGGGGCCATATTCACAAAGAATTTTAAGGCTAAAAGTAGGCGAATTTAGGAGCAACTCCTAAAAATAATCGGTGTGTCACTCTTAACTTTAGGACTCTTCATTTTTTTTCGCTAAGAGTAATTCACGAAGCATTTTAGCCCTGAGAAGTCGAGAGAACTCCTGACTCACTAAGACCTATTCACAAATTTGTAGCACATATGTCCGCTTCTCGCTGTCATGCTGCAGGGAATGCTGCATTGATCTGCAAACAAATCCTCTCCCATGTCTCACGCTTAGTTTTGCTTGATATCCAAGTGCCGAATTTCCCTTTTATTATGTTTTTTTTTCTAGCACCAACTGGGCCTGCATTGGTAACTGATCCTGAGTCCAGTTGGGCGTTCTTTTCCCTTTTGGCGAGTTCATAATCCACCGTCATTCAACTATTACATTACTTCAATAGGAGCAACATTTCCTTGCTTTAAGTAGTCTATGTAGGTAGGCTGGTCAATTAACCAAGCAAGTGTTAATGCAAGTGTCGTTTTTTCATTATTAGGCAACAAAAAATATTCATGACACAGTTATAATGGCCTCATGACAGCCGATGTCAAAGCAAACAATGTCATATTTGCATTCAAAATGTCATTATAGAGCGAAAGACACTTAATGACAGTTGTCATAAACATGCTACTTCATATTCAAGACATATGTCATGTCTTGTCCGTCTTATCCACACCCCCTTCAAGTAAAGTGTTACCTAAAATTCTTTGTGAATAAGACTCCAGATCTTATAAAGCTGTACTCTATGACCAATAATTTTCCATAATGTGGATTGGTGGGGAGGCCCCAGGAACCATTTGAAAACCCCTGGGCCCGTATTCATAAAGATTAAGAATCCTCTCAGAAAACTCTTAATTTAGCATAAAAACTTTTACATAGGAGTCTTAGTTTAAGAGTGAATTGGGACCGATCTGAGAGCAACTCTGAGTAAGGAGAAGACAAAAACGTTCATCTTAGTGAGGAGACGGAGTTGACCCCGTTGCTATGTATGACAATCTTTTGAAGACTGTGATTGCTTGGTTGTCCAAGAAGGGAAAAAAGAGCAATTTTAAGTAGTTTACTCACACACACACACACACCATGCTGTTAATTTGCTAAGGTATTTGATTGGCTTAGATTAGAATGATAAAAAAAAATTGTTCCACTCTTTCCAACACTGATTGCTGTCTATTTATGTAATATGTGCAGTATCTGTTGAGTTTTCGAGGCCCTGATACACTTCAAGCTAAATCATATAACGAATTGCTGTGACGTAAATTAGGCCAAAACCAAGTTCTTTTTGAGTTTGTTAGACGTCTAATTGAAATTGGTACTTTTTTGTCTTAGAAAATAGGCAACTTTAAATTATAAATAGCTTATAGCTTGGGGAGTAACTTTCATTCTACAATAGTACTCAGTAAATTGAATTCACACTTGCACTGCACTTACTGATGGATGGGGGTGAAATTCCAACATCACGTTTCATACGTAGATGCCCTAGGCCTAGAAGATGAAATATAGAAATAGAATTTGCATGCACAAATGACAGAAAGACAAGAGTGAGTGAGTGTCGTTACTACTGTCTTTCTTGTACCCTGCATCAAAATCTGATCCGATCATTTTAATCAAGACATCCAAGGTTTTCATTCTAACCTTGGCATCTGGATGTGTTTTGAAATGTTTCAAATATCCTGTAGGATATTTGAAATTGATTTGACATCATAATTTCCTGTGGAGGAGAAAAGGCCTGTGTATTACATGGTGAACTCATTCACTTCTAACACAGAGAAGCCAGATTTAATCTGATGTATATCGGATTTTATTGATTTTTTTTTAAAAGTTGACCAAAGGCAAGTTTACATTCTTTATTCCAGTGATACTTCTTGAGAATTTGTTTACTACAGTTAAAAATAAATAAATAAATGGAAGGCATTATAACATGAATAATGGATACCTTCTGATGCAGGGAACAGGCAAGGCTTGTGATTCATCTGTTGGGAAATCCATTCTTAAGCCAGTAACTGTGTTTCAGAACATGATAACTGGTTTCTAGCTGGTTCAAGATGGTCATTAAGCTAGTCGTTAGGTCGTCTAAATTGGTCATTAACTGGTCCAAGATGGAAATAAGCTGGGCTTGCTCATCCATTGCTGGTTCTCTTTAGCTGATCCTATTGTTATTGGGGATGTTCAAGACTAGTTGACTAAACGATGCTGCTGCTGGTAGTCGCCATTGGAAATACTAGTCGTTTTAGCACATTATGTTATGTTTTATATTTTCTACACATTTATTTGAGGAAGTCTAGTTTTAATATTGAGTTTGTACGTATTGGTCATGTTAATTCAGTTGATTGTCTATATAGACTAATTGAACAACAGTCAATATAGTCATATTGTCAAAATAAAGTCAATATAATTGTTGAAATTATACAGTATGATCTATTTTTCAGTGGCATTCAGTAAGGAATTTGACTGTTTGATTAATAGATAAAGTAGCCTATTTGAAATGAATCACTTATACATATATTATATGCTTTTTGACCATTATCTTGTGGTTTCTATAGGACTAGTTGACAAGCCGGTTACAAAATGTCAGTTTAAACATTATAGAAATTAGTTGTGGTACACATCCCTAGATGTTAGGCAGTCCAAAGTAGTAATTAATTAAGTAGTCCTCGCTAGTCATTAGGTACTTGGTTATAGGGTGTTCATAGTAGGGCTGGACGATTAATCGAAAAATAGTAGAAAGCGAAATTCAGAGGCTAAAACCGACGTGATTTTGCCATGTACAGTAGGTTATTTCAGTTTTTGAATCCTATTAATATATAATACTAATAGGATAATATATTTTTCAATATTTAATAAGCATTAAAAGCTATCTGTGTGTTTCCTTGTTTTAGAATCACAAATATAGGATTATGCACTCTTTCATTAGAAAAAATACATACATATTTACAGTAAAAGCCTTGCCTGTGGCATATGAGAAGAAAAATAATAATCGTTCAATAATTGTAATCGAGGTAACTTGTTCGATTAATCGTGATTATGATTTTAACCAAAATCGTCCAGCCCTAGTTCATAGCTAGTTATTCTTCAAATTTGTCAGACCAACCTGGTACGTAGATCATCATGGATTTTCAGAACATTGCTAGTCAACCAGCTAATCACCACTTTAGAACAGTTATAAACCAGCTTCAGTACCATGTTCGAAAATACAACTACCAGCTAACGCTGGATTTTTTTTTAGATCACTATTGTATCTACAAATAACACACACATGAAAGTGAGTTTTCTTAAGGAGTAAGTAGTGAAATCATCATGCAACATTAAAGCATCATGCATCATTTTCATAATGCATGTATATGACACTACACAACCAAACATGTCCCAACTAATCCACATGCTCGTTACAAGCTTTAAATAGTTTTAAAGATACTCTCACAAAAGAAAAAAACATACAGTGCATTATTTTAGTTCAGAGAGAGAATGTGCTTCAGGCTGTTTACAGTTTGCCAAGTTGATCTGACGCGGGCAAATTATCACTGCTATTTTAAACCCGCCTCTACTATCCTTTACCGGTTAAACAGGCTCCCCTCTTGTCAATCCCATGTACTCACCACACTGAAGCGTGTAATCTTGGACTCTGGCCTGGGCTCGTGTGAAGCCCCAATTTCGCGAGTCCCAGCCAATCACAGTCCCATCCTCACATATCCTGTGCTCTCCTACATCGTCCCATATGCGGAAAAGGTAGAGCTCCACTGTAGCCATTTTTGCCTTAGGTGAGGCCTCATTGGGTTGGCAACCCAGCAGAATACGTCCAGAAGGGGGAATTGCTCGGGCAATGGCGGTACGCTGATATACTTCCGAGCTCCCACCTATTGTCAGGCTAAAGCTTTTCTTAGGGGCGTCCCACCGTAGACATATGTGGTACCAGCGACGAGCGGTCAGCTGGACAGTGAACTGGTGGCGTACGCCCAACAGCCAGGCGTACAGGTTGTTTTCATCACCTTGCAGGGCCAGTTCGTAGCGGGCTGCGGGGGCCGAGACATAGCTAAAAGCAGTCCACCCGCCTGGGGAAAGGACCTTCACGTCCACGCATACAGTCGTTTGAAAGAGCACAGGTATTTGACCTTGCCCTTGGAAAGTCCAGTGGTCATCACATGCTTGCAGGACAGCCTTAGCATCCGACATGAAGAAGCCATTTACTTGCGAGAGAGAGAGAGAATCAGGTCAATAAGTAAACAGGTTGATGTATTCAATACAATATATCATAAATTCTAGCCTACCTAATGTTAAATATAAAAAAAAAAAGTTTATCTGAGATACAAATTTTTTTGTTAACACTTTACAATAAGGTTATTAGTGTTCAATCATTTGCAGTTTTCAGTATATACATGATGTTTGGTGTCATTTTATCTTCTAATCAGATTCACAAAATATTGACTGACACTGGCCGATATTATCAGTTATTTTATTCAAAATATAAATAATCATTGGTTATTGTGTTTGCCAAAATGTTCGTTTTGGTGGATCCCTAGAAAATAACAATGTCCGTAAAATAAAATTTAGATTTACAACCCATTTTATTAAAATAAATGCAGCTGAGGATAATATGAGTTCTTGATGATATCAATTTGAAGAAAAAGACTTCTTTTGAATAAAGGTGGTGTCATATTTACTATTGTTCTGATGTTCGTAGGCAAAAGCCAGTCCTATAAATACGCAATAGACAAAGGACCTTTTTTGCCTGCAAAAATTTCGCTGGAATTTTGCAAATGTGACTGCACCTTACTATGCACAACAAATTGTTCACATTAAGACCTGGAACATGTAAGAAAGTAAACGAGGTAAAACAAGGTTATTTTTTAAGAGAAGAATGACATTTGTCAAAGGCTGTATGGCACATTTATTTAACCTATTAAGAGACTGCTGCAAATTTATAAAGGCAATGTAACATTTGGTCTTTTCTAGACACTGAAAATATTCTACTCTGTTAAATTTTCACAAAACTTGCACACCTTCACATTAACTTTGAAATCTAAATCCATCAGACCTGTCCAATTTACTCATCACTTCCCCATGAGGCCTGTCAGTTTCATAATGCTTGCGTTTGGTGATTTGACAAGAAAACAACCAGTTAAAACAGGCTGGCCCGGATTTGGCGTGAAAGGAACAAGCTCCACTGTGTCCTATCAGTAACACTGACAGTCATATGTTTGATTATGTGTGTGTGTGCATACCATGAATATTCTTAAAGGTCAGAGCATATGACTATGTCAAAATAATACTAGCTGTAGCTGACAACTCTAAATGAGAATTTACTCGATATTTAATTATAATAGATAATTATAGATCTACATTCTGTCCTGTCTTGGGTCACATCTAAATTGTTTGTTGCACTGTAAACTTTTTGTAAATCCTTATTTTCAGTGTTATTTCATCTACAAAAAAACCTAAACGGATTGTATTACTATTTTACTATTTTAAAACTCTCACATTGTTGTTTTGATGCGTCAGATATGTTGTCTAACCTGTCCAGTCTTTAAAACACTAATGCTGCAAGCATTATTCTGACATTGTCTTAGTGACAATGTGTCTTAGGTAAAAATACTGACGCTACTAAAGCCTAGTTCACACTACATGATTTTAAATCATCGGAGTGAACTGGGGTACGTTTCCGAAAGCATCGTTAGCCAACTATGGTCGCATGTTCCGTCGTTATCTGCATAGTTTAACGAGTCTGTGTTTCCCAAACCAATCGTTCCAATGAATATTCGCAAACAGCATGCTCCACCCTCAGCCGATCTACCAATCACGAAGTCGGTATTGTTGTGGCATCCGGGTTGCCATCTCTAGTTACCACAGCTGCAGGTACAAATGTGTCGGATAAAAAAAATTGGATCCTGCAATCTATCTGGCAACATCAAGTCAGGGCATAGGGGGAGGGGATACACCGCTCTACAGTTTTGGCCACAATCTTACATACAGCTCCTTTAACTATGTATGTCTTATGTGTTTTTACTATGTGGTGTGTAAATGGTTGTAGAGCCAGTGTTAAAGATGAATTTCTGTTCAGTAAGTCTATCACTAAGTCTAATAGTCTATCACTAGTTCACCAAGTCTAAGTTAATCAGTCAATAATTGGGAAAACAATTAGACACCTTTCACCCTCTGCTCTGTTGTGTTGGTGGATTCTCCTGGTAATATTAGTGAGCAGATTTCATAATGTGATTAAAATACGCTGCCTCCTAAAATGTTGCAAGTTGCATTGATTGCCTCTACAAAGCTGACTCAGTACTTCCCGTTCACAGTTTACAGCCTCCTTCCATTCATATTAATCGCTTTACAGCTTGAAGCAGTTTTATAGACATCTATGGGAGTGCTGGCAAGCAATTAGGCAAATGCTGTCTTAGGAGGATATTTGGACTTGATGCTCAGCCAAATTTTAGACTCTCTCTATCTCTGTACTTTGCTCACGTATAAATACGGAAACAATACAAACAGATTAGTATCTGTTAACATCACCTGTCGAGATGAAATATAATCTTCATATCACCTTCTTCCGTTTAGTCTCCGTAAAAAATAGCATTTTTGACTTTCGTAGACTCACAAGTTTTCTAACAAATAAAATTTGGTAAAATTGCAGTAGCTATATGTACTAACCTTGAGGCAGGAGTTGAACCCAAAGACAAAGAAGCCAGATAAAGTGATGTGCAGACTTCTTGTATCGTCCACTCAGGTGCTTGTTGTGCTTGTAAAGCATCCTTCAAAGAAAAACAAAGAAATGCTTTTGTTCAAAGAAAGAAATGGAAAAGTGTATTCATCTTACACAATAACAGGGTGTAACTGAGTGAAGCTTATTACGGCTCATCCCGTGTGTCAGTGGACACTGAAATGAAAATGACACTGTTTATGTTTTGAACACACATTTATGTTGTTAAACCTGTCCTCTGAGTCTCAATCAAAAGTCTTTTATCAAAATAATATCAATTTATATAAGGTTTTGGCATTTTATTTAGTTAAATATCCTGTTTCACAGATGATCAATGATTTTCACATACTGTACGTTCAATGATTTGACTGTCCTTGTGACATGTTTTGACATTTAATGCTTTCTTGTTAACTTTTACAAGTTTCTAGTAATGTATATTCTATAAAACCTGACAGTTTTTGTGATTGTATTTGTTCTATATTATTCTCTTATAGATACCTTACAAAAACAAATAGGCTAACAGACATATTGGATATTTCTTCAGTCAAAGATATTCAGGTAGGCAAGTAAAGGTGCACTCATACCCTGTCCAAAATGGTACTTCGGGTAGAAGTTCACGAAAGTCTGTGGTGATTCACATCTCTATAAAAGGGAATAAAAGCCCAACTTGATTATAGAAAAGACAGGAAACAGTAAATGTCTGCGGCTGGTTTACAGTAATAAGACAGACTGAGATACTGAGAGTGATTGAATGGCTGTGTGGGGATGTTTGAATAAGACTGATGAAATGCTCCTGGTTTACTGTCTGGACAGAACAGACAGACATTACTATCTGTGTGCGTGAGGCAGTAATTCTGTCTAATGTAAAGTGGCAGTCAACTTGCAGCAGTCCCTTTCATCAAATCTGTCTGGCTGCTTATTCATTCAGCTACTCACACAATCTCTCTTTCTCATGTCCTCTATCTTCACTTCAACATTAGCATTATAGTTAGCCTTGTTTCCAATTTTCAGGTCTAATATACCGATTATGCATTAACTTTCCCATTTACAGTATCTTTATAATGATGTACTTAGACATGGCCACTACATTTGAATAGCCTTGATTAAACATCTTTTTGCCAACATAATGTAATGGCAGTGACTAACTAGCAAAACCAATGATTTTGGCTATGTTTAAACTTGTTTCGACACAAACGGTGAATTCGTTGAACATGTGCTACAATTCTACGTAGAAATCAGCTCAAAAAGACAGGTAAAGAGGTTGTACTGTGTGCTCATTTAGTAAGCACTTGCTTCCATTATTTGTGATAACATCACAACCTGAGCTCAATTAAAAAACGCATTTCTCAACATGAAAACAATAAACAGCTTAACTGTTCCCACTCCAATTAGAATCTCAGGATGTAAAAAAGGGCCACAGATGAGGTAATTTGCAGTGGAACAATGAAACTGAACAACAAAGAAGAGAGTTGATCAAAATTCAAGTTATATAAATTCTTTATATACTAATCAGTTTTTGCCTCAGTTATTTTTTTTTACACAAATGTGGTGTGGAATGTTGCAAAATGTATTCATTGCTGTACATGAGTATCAGGATTTAGAGTTGTTAAAGTGTTAATGTTTGCTGATTTGTGATGGCCACAGGCACTAAATTGCAAGCTTTAAAGCAGGTTTTCTTCAGGAAAACCTTGAAATATCAAGTAATTGTAAAATAGTGCTTCACAGGTCTGGAGAAGTCATTTGTCTGGGTAATATACAATCTTAAATATGTTATTGACATGAGCTTCCTTGGAACTCACATGGATGTGTCATGGAAATGGAATGGAAAGAGGAAATGATCTTTGCTGTTTTGACTTTGAAAATTTTTGGTTATTACAAGAGCTCTATATGAAAAGCAATGCAAAAGAGTAATTTTGAAAGCCACAGTATTCATGCAGCATGTGTCATGTTTATTATGGATCAGAGAAAAGACATTAAACCAACAGGTTTAGACGTTCTTTTATAGTTTAAAATTTAGGAGTCTGTTGGCCAAGGAAGTCAAATGAAATGTATGTTATTGTTATTTTTGGAATGTAAGCAGGTTGGACTGGATTTAAACATGCTGATAATCTCCAGATATGTAGGCCTATTTGTTTCATCAAAGGCAGTGGATAGAAAATCTGGCCCAGACTTTTGATAATTTCCTGCCAATCTGGGGGATGCAGAGGATCAATATAAATATGACATCAAATTCCATTCATAGCTGAAAAAAAGTCTAGATTGCTTCACACCTGTCCATACCTCAGACAACCCCACACATCACATCTATCCATCTATCGTCTAAACAAGCTATTTGTCTGTCTGTCCAAAACAAAATCGTATTGAGGTTAATCTGTATGTAGGTTATAATTTAATATACTGTAAACTCACTCAGTAATGTCTAAAAGTTGTCCAATGTCTCATTACGTAACCCAAAGTGACCCTCCATCTCTGCACCATTAACTAGCATATTCATTGACCATTTGTGATGTAGAGGGAACTATATAGGCCTATCTTAAGTAATCTGACCATTTTCCAATTTCATTTAATTTCCAATTGTAAAATTGGACAATTTAGTCTCCCAAATAATTTGAGTTTATAGATGGTAGTAAATATAAATGTACAAAAAAGCTAAAGATTGTTTAAAATAATTTCTGACCAGAACCAGTTGGTTACATCACCGAATCTGTCAATCAATCAATATTTTACGTCTTACTTTATTTTACTTTTTTTCGCTTAATTTATGAAATCGCATCTCTATTTCATCTGCAAATCTATCTATTAAATAGATTAATTTTTCATTGCCTGATTTGTGTTCGAAAGCTGACAGGATTTGCTCATGAAGTCTCGCGCTCACCTGGTATTGTCACGCGTGATTCGCCTCGAGACATCCTAAATTCGCGACACCTTTCCCGCTCTAACACCATCCAACCCGGTCCGCGTGAATCAAATCCCACTGTTGGTCGACGTGGGCTTCTGTTGTCGAGAATTATCACGAACAGGTAACAAAAAAATAACAAAGCAACTCAGCTTCAAGTGAAGAGAAAGTTAAAAAGACAGCTTCTGTGGTTGAACAAAAGTTGTGTGACACTCCCATTACTGTGAGAACTTAATGTTTCCAAAAAGAGGATGACACGCCTTCCTCTATTTTACACTGAGTGACTTTTTAGTCACCAACTACAATACTGACGCTCTTCTATAGTTATGATGATATTATATACAGCTTTTATGTTATTATTATCTGACATGACATTGTTGCCTAAGTAAATTATCTAATTATTAAGGTTTTAGATTAACAAATTCTAAGTCGCTTTCTCTATTCCTTGGTAAAATGAAATAGGCTATGGCTATGAATGAAATTACTTGTGTGAGATAAATAATGTGAGGTGATTTGTCTGTTTTTAAAAAGCACTCTTATTGTCTTTTACCATGGTTACTCCAGCAAAGTGATCTGGTGGCAACTGGCTCTTCTTTGAGGCACAGCGGGGACCAGGATGTGGATTCAGACATTTCCTGGACCCTCGGCAGCCAGTCAGTGGAGGTAAAACATGACCATCTGTGCATGCCTTGTGTCGGCCCATCAGGGTTCTTCTCACTCTTTCTCAAGGGTCAGACACCCTTGCTGGTTTCAGGATTCCTTGTTGCGAGCGATGCTAACGTCACACAGACAGCTCAAATATTCCATGACTTTGCTTTTGTCATTCACCTGACTATGTGAAATGCATCAGATGTGAAGACAGAAAGTAATGATCTTTTTAAGCAGGATAAATTTTACTTTAAAGTGTTAGTAGTTCACCCAGAAAATATGAAGCACTTGCTCAGTGCTGTATTATTTTATTTTTGATATCAAAAGGAGGATGTTATGCAGAATACAAGTGAATATGGACCAGAAGCTGTATAGCTCCAAATATGGCAAAATCTCCGTAGGATGTATGACATTTATATCTGCATAAATCCAGAGAAGCCACATGACGTTTTTTTTTTTGTTTTTTTGAAGAAAATAACTTATTTTTTTGCTATAAATTACGTTAATGACACAATAGGTATGTTTAATTTTCATCAATCTGAATCCAATACTACTTTAGATTCTGAGAGATCTGTTTATGAACCCTAAACTTTGCAATTAGTTTCACAAATTAATTTGCTCCATTGTATTGATTGAGGGGTTACGTGAAGGCTTTGCAGTCTCAAGCTGATTACTAACAGAACAGATTATTTGGTTGCAATGAGACCAAGGAATATTGGTCTAATATTGAATTTATTTGTATAATTTAGTTTATTTACATTTATTGATTTAGCAGACATTTTTATCCAAAAGATTTACAATTGAGGAGTATACGTGATTAATCTAAAGAAGATGCAATCTAAACTAATCAAGAAGTGCTAAATAATAAAAAATTTCAGACATCGCTCAGAATAGTATACACTAGAATAGGTAGGGATTAAGAATTGTGAGAGCAGGTGAGGAATTAGTGAAATAGATTTATTTTTCCCAGCAGGATACATTTCAGTGACCACACAAAATATGTTTCTTCAAAATTATCAGGGATTTGGCTGTCTGGATAGGATTGGGAATGTCATATCACCAGCAAGGATACAGTGAATGAAAACATCCTTGAGACTTTGTGCCTCTCTGTGATGGTTCCACGTGGTGCTCACAGACTGGTGGCTCTTTGAGAGCACAAATAGGCTAGAGTTATAAGAGAGAGTGGAGGTAGGAGGGTGCAGAGCCCGTCGCTGTCCTGTAGGCAAACACCAATGTCTTGAAATTGATGTGAGAGACAACTGGGAACCAGTGCAGACAGATAAACAACGGCGTGACCTTGGCTCTCTTGGGTTCCTTCCTTGAAGACCTGTTGAGTCACTGCATTGCGGATCATGATTTGATTGCACATGTTGGAAGTTCAGCCAGAAGAGCATTGCTGTTGTCTAGCCTAAATTACAAGGGCCTGGATGAAAAGTTGTGTTGCATGCTCAGTTGTAGGAAGGGCCTGATCTTCCTGATGTTGTATGCCATCACACAACAATGATTGATTACAGAACTTTCATTTTGGATGAACTACTCTTTAGATAAATATGACATTTTCATGTGAATAGAATGTGATGTGGGTTGGTGGAAAATGGACCTTGAATATGTAGGAAACATGACAGAGTAAAAGTGACAGAGATAAATGAGGGGCACAGACTGGTTTTACATCTATTTCTCTCTCCTCGACTCTCCACACACACACAGACAAACAAAGAAACGTGAAAATAGCCCTCACACTTACAGCGGATCACCTTTTCAATTTCACAGGGTGTGGATCCCTGGGGCCCCTTTATCTCTTTTTACCTCTTTCTTTTGTGTAGCTGTGGAATAAGCTTAGTATATTGTTAGTTGTGTAATACGTTTACCTTATTAAGTTTATTTTTACTGATTGATTCTGTTTTTTATACTTAATTTCTTTCTGTTTTCTTTTAGAATTTGTTTGCAGTTTGGTTTTTATGTAATTGTTTCTAGTTAGCTTTCATTTATTTTTATTTCAGTTTTAATTTGAGTAATTTTACAGTTTTTCATGAATTGTTTGATTTTGAATTTAGCTTAGTAACAGTTAATAAAACAATAGCTTTAGTTAACAATGACAAAATTGCCTAGATGAATCTTCTAGGTTTAAATATAATGGATAAAAAAACAAGTATTTAGGAATTGAGATGTATCATCAACATACAGTAAGTGTGCATATTGAATTATGCCTTCCTTTTTATGACTTCCTCCTGATGGAGTTGAGCTTTTCAGCAGACCACGTTTCCATGGTTACGGTACAGATCACGCCTGAGAAAATGCAGAAACACACAAAGAGTAGTGATGCATTTTCTCATACCTACCTGTCCGTTCACGCTTTTTTTTTTTCTCGAGTTAATTTTGCATGTAACCACTTTTTTAAATATAACATGCTATGAGAATATACCGTGGATGTTTCTCTTATCTGATGCATTTTGTAAGCTGTGGTTGCATTACATGAGAATGGTATTGTGATGGAGAAAAACTGACCTGCACAAAACAGTATTAGGTTACTTTGGTGAGGAGGCACGCCCTTCCAGAATGGTGTCCTCTTCTGTAATCTCTGCTCATGATCAGTGTCTGTGGGACTGAGTAGATCCCACCCACTGCCAACTAGAATTTAAGTTAGGGAATGCCACAGGATCTGCGTGACTGCCAGTGGGTAGACAGAAGGAATTGTGTCATGTGAAATGCAACACTCTTTGTGTAGTGTTTTTCTCAAAGAAGGGAAAACTCTTTTATTCTCGTGCCTATTTTGCACATACTCTTGCACAGTCATATGGTTCTTGTTGCTGTGGTAATGAACCTTTACTTTTGCAGCATGGTAATGACAGCAGCAATTTTCACAGATCTCAATGCTACAGAAGTCCTTTGAGAATCTGACCACTTTCAATTTGTAGAGGTTGTCGGCAATGTCACACTGTGTGAGTCGTTTCCAATTATGTCCGTGGATTCCTTTGGTTTACTGTAACACTATTAACCCTCATATAAAAGTTTCACATGGCAATGTGTTTCATGCACCTGTTTTCCAACCATTTAACAATATCTACAAGTGGACACTAGATGGCAGCATGCTGCAAAACTGAAATAGAGCAGAACAATTGATTCGATTTACTGTTTAATAAGGAGCAAGACAAACAAATGATGTGTCATCGTTCACTTTTCTTTTCAACCTCTTTTTATTTTTATTCGTCTGAAATTCATAGAAACATAAAAAAACAACAATCATCTCCAGAGGCATATCAGTCAGGTAGAATCATATCAGTCATGTACTCTAGGCTAAATTTGTGTATGTATTTGTGTGTGCAAGCCAGTGTGGGTGTACAGTAAATACTTTGCCCTCTCATTCTTCCCACTGGCTTTGACATCTTCAAAGGGCCTTGTGCCAATACTGCTTTAGAGCAATCATCTGGGCTGAGTAAAATAATGGAGGTGTTGTACAAACAAAATGACAAGATTTAAGCCTGAGTGGATTTGTATAGCAGAGGTATGTGAAGGACTGTGCAATGAATGTTCAGGAGGCAAATAAGAGATTGTAATGATCATGAACTTTTAAGTTTCATTTATAAAATGAAGATCATTTTAAGTCCATGGCAATTCTCTTAAAGGGTACACGCTTTCAAGTACATTCAAGTACATAACTGGATCATGCTCACATAAAACCACACTGCTGATCCAACAAAATGATAGATAGATAGATAGATAGATAGATAGATAGATAGATAGATAGATAGATAGATAGATAGATAGATAGATA
>JAOTRC010000016.1:8105199-8117014 GCA_027497675.1 Cyprinella lutrensis | reverse complement strand
GATAGATAGATAGATAGATAGATAGATAGATAGATAGATAGATAGATAGATAGATAGATAGATAGATAGATAGGAAAATGATTACACTGCACACATTTTTTTCTTAAATTTTGTTCTTGGGTCTTAATTTACCAAAATCGCACTACATAATTAAGATAAAAATAATATATGTCAAGGAAATAAACCGAATGCATGGTTTATTCTCTGAAACCAAGCCTCATTATTTGACATAATTTTGATAAACAAAATTATTTATATATATTTAGTATAGGGCCTGTCAACAAAGGTGCTGAACAATCAGGATGTATTTGATTTTATTTCAGTGCTTTTCAGAGACCAGTAAGTTTTATTTACAGGGCTGTTCTGAGATCAGTCATAGCTGAGTGCTCCTCTGAGATCAACAGCATGCTGAGATCAGTGAAAGCTGCAGTTGGGTTGCTGGTCTGAGATCACTCAGAGATCTTAGAACACTTTAATTAAATTGTTGAGAGAATCATTCAGAGCACTAGACTTGGATTAGTCTGAGAGAGTATTGAATACTGGCTACTGCACTGAGATCAGTTAAATCAGCTGTGAGAGGCTCTAGCACTGAAAATATAGGGGCAGATTAAATTAGCCATATAGGTGTGTGTGTGTCTCATCCACATGCGTCTGGGTTGTGCAGAGATTCAGAAGTACTTAGGATGAGAATGGAGTAGTTGAGGTCCAGTGGTCAAGTAGTTAATGGCCAAAAAATATTTTACAGCCACCACATTAAGTTTGAGTGCAAATGTGTCCAATCATGTACACGTCTAACTGTTTTTTCTCCCTTTATGATTATCTAGTGCATGCTATGCATTCAGCAACATTTCACAAGCTGCAACATAACCTTTCTATTCTGCCTCAGACATAAATGTCATTGTCTTAGCCAACGTGGGTGCTTGAGAAAGAGAGTCTTGAAAAAAACATAAAAAAACGATAAGCCCCCCTGCTGAACTAAAGCTAAAGGGGATGCTGCTTTACCTCATGATTGATTTGACATCAGTTGCTTTTTGAGCCAAGGAGAATTTGAAAAGTAAGTGGATTTGATTGGCCAGATGCTCCTTTCCTATGCTCTCTTAATGCCCCAGGTCTCGCTATATCTCTTTTTTTTTTGAAGCCTCTCATACACAAAGGGCAAAGTAGGGTGAAAATGAAGGGGCTCATGCATATTGATGAAGAGCGCTGTCTGTGACAAGGTGATTTTCAGCATTTTTAGAGGCAAACAAAATAAGCAAGGAGCAGCAGGGATAAATCCTTCAAAGATTATACTCCCACAGTAGTGCAACTTAATTGGTAACCATTGCCCTTATTGAACTTAGGGGATAGGGAATTATACAGACACTATGCAACTAAACTGTGCCCAGAGTTACCATGGAAGCAATGCACTGAATACCAACGTTTTAGCAGAGTCTTGCTTCTGTGTATCTCTTCAGCACATACCCACTTCAGTCCTTCTATTTTTCCCCACCCATTTTTGTTATCTCTTATAGACTTCTTTACACAAGATCTACCTTGAAGGGATACTCCAACTCTGGAAAGATGAATGTGTATTTAAAATGGGTCATTTATGTTGAAGAAATTTAAGCTTTCTTGACTGAGAAAAGCCAGAAAATATATTTTTGACTTATGTGGATGAAAGACAACAACTCCCAGAATGGACTTGCTTCACTGCCCTAGGAGGCCACGCCTACTGGTAACAGAGTGCAGTAATTAAACAACAAGTTGGCAACTAGTGAGTCTCTGTGACGAGTCTGCCCTAAAATGTATTTAGAGATCGCCCAAAATGTCCAGGGATTCGGCTTTTACGTTCTACAATCGCCATTCATTATGTTTACTGTTTCGAGCAGGATGAGACTGAGGGCTGCGGGTTGAAAACATCCAGAATAGCCCCTTCTACTGACTGTAGTCTTTAACCTCTGGCCAAAAAATCCTCAGATGACGCAAAATGAGGATTTTTGCGTCATCGGAGGATTTTTTCCAGACAAAAAATACATAAATCTCTTGTATCGGGGATTTGAGGGTGGAAAGCATGGTAATTCGAAAATACTACACGTTTTCTACTAATATAAGCTTAATGCTAAATCCTGAAGTATACCTTTAAATGCCTCTGAGACATTGGTTATGGTGGGGGTAGGGACTTTCACCATGGTCAGATGGTGAAAATATTATGAACCTGATATTTTCAAACGCTTTGCAGATTTAGGACCACTATAACCCAAAAATATTGTCCAACCAAAACTTCTAAGAGGGGCACATTAAAGTCATGGCTATCAGCAGATATGAATATGGCTGCTTGGTCTTTAGCTTAGTCCTTTAAAGTCTTGTTATGGTTCTTGGGGCATCAGAAATATTGTAAGCCTCTATCTATGCTTTGTCAAAGCCATAGCTTGTTACTGTTTCGGCTGTACTGCTGCTGTAATGTTGCAGACTAGACGAGCCCCCCTCTGTGATTATCTGCAACTGTGCAGCAGTGTGGTTCAGTTGGCCTTCCTCGCTCTCATTCAGCTGCAGCAAACCTGCTCAAGGCTTTTACCATGAAAACGATTCTCATACTGTAGCACTAAGGGCTCAACCTCAAACTCATCTACTGTTTTTACCATCAAACAAAAGCCTTGTGGGCTCATAGTTGTTTATGCTTAAGTACACCCATAAAGTACTTTAAAGCCACCTCTGGCTTAATTAAGTATAGGAACTGGAAGCCCAGCTGCACAAAGGCTAACTCTCATATCTAAGGTCTCCCTCTGTCCCCCCATTGGGGGGTGTTTCGTTTTTTTGTCTCTTGTACATCCTCCAGCTTGCCTCTCTTTTTCGGACGTGGTTAGACAGTGGTAATCTGATCAACCACACGTGTGCTGTCCCCCATCTCCACGCACTCAATTTCTTCACTGTTTTCTGCAGCATCCTTTCTCTCAAGTCGATTTTTCTTGGAGGGAGGAAGGAAGGTGAGCAGGACGGGGACAATGGCCAAACAGTGGAAGGCGGTGATGATGGCGGTGAGAAAGAGGCACCTGAAGAGTGTGCGAGTAAGGTTTGAGGGCACGGCTGCAAGAGGGAGTAGAGCTGCCCCATAACACAAGTAGCTCTGAAGGGCAGGAACTCCGTGTCGCTCCAGAGCCAGTTTTACCCAGCGCGTACGAGTGGATTCCCGGCCTAAAGCAAATGCAGATACTAGTGGAGCGCTGGAGTCCACAGCATAGTTCACCCCGTAGATCAGACACAGCACTGAGACGCAATCCAACTCTACCCGCCACAGAGTCATAAAACCCACCAGCCCGAACTCAACCGAGGCAACCGTCACAGTCAACCAGGCATTCACCAATGGATCAGCTGCCAAGAAGGTGGAAAAGAAAAGCAGAAAGAGAGCAGCGATGTAAGAGTTCTTCAGCGGTGCTCCAACCGATGAGGCATAGCGGTCCAAATACACAAAGGATGGATTGAAGATGATGAACTTCACCCTGGAGGTCAGCGACAACTTCCTCAGTGTGTCCAGTAAGATTGACATCTCTTCTCGTTTGTTTTCTGTTGTCTTGGCCACGAGAAACATACGCGAGGCCACCACATCAAATTCCCCATCCGCACGTTTGGCAAAGATGATATCGTCCGAGAAATGCACATAGCTGGGTTGGCTTAGAAAGCCAGACCGCAGGTGCTCTGTGAAGTTGCTTCGTGACAGGCTAGTGGTGATGTTTAGCCCGTGAAGGTAGTTTAGGTAACTTTCGAACCAGGAGATGCGTTCAAAACCTTTGGTGTACTCTAGTAGATCCTCTTGCACGCTGCTGTTCCAGTACTCAATGGACTCATAGATATAGAAGCCAATCACAGGGCTATAACTGCTGAAATACCGCTGTTGGGCACGGGTGTATGCTATAGTGCTTGTTTCTGTGGCAACCACATTACTAAGATCGGAGCCTTCACTGACCTGAAGGTAACCCATGAGGGCGAAGGAAACATAGACCAAGTAGAAAAGAACCACAAATGGTTTGACATAGGTGTTGGTGATCCAGTCACAGTAGTACCGTTTCATAAAGGCTACCAGCAGGTGACTCTCGTAAGCACGCAGGGGTCCTGAATCTGTGCCCTCCTCATTGTAATGTGTGTACATGAGGAAGCGGTACCATGCCGGCTTTTGCTGCAGCAACTCAGGCTTCGGCACGCGCCTGCAGAATAGACTGTGGCGGTAGTTGTTTTCCAGGTAGCCGGCAAACACCAGGTTGGAGCCATAGAAGGTGAGGATGTAGAGGTAGTTGAAGAGAACTGAGATACAGGCGTTCTGACAGAAGAGACGCACGGCCTCAATGTTTGTGAACGGACTTGCCCCAATGCCGAAGGTTACCACGTGCAAGGCTGTGCTTGCTGTGAAGGGCAGCATACAGTCTGAGAATACAGCAGCAACCCGCTCCTTCACATGCTGGTCCTCGCGTGTCCGCCGCCAAGACGACAGCATCTCAAATGTGCCAAACAACCCATGACCTGGAAGAGATGAAGAGAGAAAATATGTCTTTCAGCAATTTATAAACCTTAAATTTAAAACGTGAAGTGGAATGTTCTAAGCGACACTTGGAATGATTTTGTCAGGCAGCTCTTTCAAGTGACATAAATGGCTGCTGGGAAAAGAGGAGACGTAAATAATTGAACAAAACGGTGACAAGACAGTCACTCTGCAGCTGCATCGCAACAATGGATATCTGAGAAAAAACAGATGCTCTCTTCTGCTCTGGCACTGCTGTCAAAAAGTTTTAGCATGCATGTGTAGCATTTGCAAATTGAATCTAATATATAGGCTTTTCAGTCAATGGAAAAAGACCATTTCTAATTTATGGCTCATCATTATCACCACCAATGAAATTTACAGGAAAATCCATTAAAATGAAGAAAGGATCCAGTCTTGAAAGCAAATGGAAGGAAGCCTCTTGGCTATCACCACCTTTATTTACAGAGCATGATCTAACAATAGCCCACTCTGTCCTCCTCCATCTTCACAGCTGATGAATTTGTAGCTAAATAAATCTCAGTCACACTCCCACATGATAGCCACATGCCATGCAAAATTGATCTGATGAAAGGAGAAAGCCTTACGGATGTGAGGAAGGCTGACAGCCCCTGTAGCCTTGGGACTTCATAGGAGCACAGAAGCCCAAGACTTTAGACAAACTGGGTCAGCCTACTTTTAGAAATCGACATAAAGGAACCCAGGGTCTTATGATTGAACATAGGATCTGTATCATGATGAAGCTAACATTCTTATACTACAACATTTACACGTTTAACTCGAGCATTCACTTTTTTTTTTGCTTCCGTGTTTTTAGCTTTCTACATCACTCGCTTGTGCAGGCAGAGTGAGCAGATGGCTCTCACCTACAGTTTTGCCACGGCATCAGTGACTCATCATTCATGACGGAGGTTCCCTCGGTCAGATATTACCAGTACTGCCTCTCACAAAGACCTAGGATGTGTGCCTGGCACAAAATCTAGCAGAGCTGACTTGAGGTTGTAGCCTTCACGATTAGACTCGTGTTCTGATTTCCGGATGGTTGCCAAACTACACAATCAAGATCTATCAATAAGAGTAAACCAAGTGAAAGAGATAATGCATTTCTATTCTCATGCTGGTTTCTCCAATGTGAAAAATACTAATGTGACACACAGACTGACTCTAAATGTGCAGGTCCTTTATCTCCTGAACATCTTTGCTCATCTCCCCTTTCCTCTTAATAAACATGACAGTCTTAGCAATTATGGCCTATGATATCTCCTCCTTCAATCTTTCCATTATCATCAGAGGACTGTTAGATGATTCCAGTTGACAGCTAATATCCTTGTAATGGAATTTGTTTTAAATAAAAGGCCGGTGGCTTATAGAGATAAGGGCCATTGTTTTGTCAGACATCTGTTATGATGTAATTATAACATATATCCCTGCTTTTCTTTGAACCCTATTCAATCCAGTAAGAGCAGTCTGGAATGACATTAACATGCAGCGACACTCGGCGGCTCTAGCAAGTTCTGTTTTTACGCTAAGAAAGTACTCTCTAGGAGAGTTCTGCAAGGAGATACTGTCACTCCCAGGCTGCAATTGGAAACAAGTGGGGAGAATTCTGACGTGGATTGGCACAATTGCCTGAGATTGAACTGTTGGAGTGTTATAAGAAGGATACATGTCAGTCGTCTTGAGATACAAATGCATTATTAATTTTCTGGAGTGGGTGGCACAGGGTCAATCCAAATGCATAATCTCGTCTCAGCCTTCGTCTATTTTTCCAAGCCTTCGTCTTTCTTTTCCATTTTTTTTCTTTTCATTTCTGTCTTTAGCCCCAGCCTGTTATTTTCTCAACAGAAGCCTCCTCCCACATGTGACACTAATTGCTGTGTAAGAGATGGCCAACAAGAGCAAGCGAGATGGATGTGATCTGTCGGGATGCATGTATGCGTGTTGGTAATTATCGCAAGATATCGGCTTGTGTGAATCTGTTCCACAACCACACAGTTGATTCACCCAGAATGGCTCATGGACAGAAGACAAAATAAGGGGTTGGAATTCCTCTAAAGGCTGTCTGTTGGGCTCTATTAGGAATTCCTTTGATGTGGAGCGTTTCATTTTTAATGATACACCTCGACAAAAGTGCAGTGCAGAGCTTTGCGGTCAGTCAGAAGGTGTACTCGTTTAACCTGACAGCCACAGTATGTAAATAGAAGATCAAAAGAATGGAACTAACATGCAAACCGCAAAGACGACTAGTGACTAAAAAGAAAAGAGCGCATATCACTGGAAAGATAAATAAACCATTAAAGAATTGGAGGATGCATTAAATTGACGAACATTAAAGACTTTTACACTGTTACAAAAACAATATTTCAAATACATGCTGTTCTTTTGAACATTCTATTTTATCAAGAAATCCTGTAAAAAACAACAAGTTTCCTCAGAAATATCAACATGACATCATGACTTCTGCGTAAACATACACGCCACTTTCAAGTCAAGTGGCGTGTTATCTCTACGCATTTTGAGCTATCCGCGTGTATGCGTGTATGTCTACGCCAGGGGTACTCAAGTTCAGAGGCCAAGGGGGCCACATTTAAACCACGTAAAATGTGAAGGGCCACAAATACAACTTGCATCGTAAGACTTTTATTTATGACAATATTTACAGTTTTTACTTATTTAGAAATGCAGTTAATTACCTATCTTGCTAGGTAAGTCTTGCAAGTCTTTTTGCTAGTCCTATTTAAAGTAAGCTAATACTGAACGTGAAAATAAAAAATCTGGAACAATAAAGTGAATTAACAGTTTTCAAGCAATATTAATGCAACATTTTTTTTTTTTTAAGTTCATACTCATACATTAAAAACGACCTGCAAGGTAAGTCTGAATACTCTTCTTGCACTAACTCTGCGATGTGCCACACATTACATTATCACGTTGAAAGGTCACGACGAGTGTACCGGTTCAAAAAGATAGGGCGAATAGGGCGTAGGGTAGGGCGAAAAACTCATCTCAATTACTCCTCCAACTTCAAAATCGTCGGACATCGCTGTTTTGTAAATGGCGTTTGACTTAGTCTTTCAATGTGATTACATAATGCGTGGCGCCTTACAGAGCTAGTGCAAGACAAGCATTTGATTAAAAAGTATATACTTATTTTTTTAATAGAAAATGACAGATTGTTTCGCTAGATAAGACCCTTATTCCTCGGCTGGGATTGTGTAAAGTCTTTGAAGCTGCATTGAAACTGCAATTTGGACCTTCAAACCATTGGACCCCATTGAAGTCCACTATATGGAGAAAAATCCCCCATCAAAAACCTTCATTTCTTTTCAACTGAAGAAAGACAGACATGAACATCTTGGATGACATGGGGGTGAGTAAATTATCAGGAAATTTTAATTCTGGAGTGAACTAATCCTTTAATGGCTTTAGCAAATAGTGATAGTTTTTCGACTCACTGATTGGTGGAATTTTCCGTATAATGGGTAATGTAGTATTGTAGATTAACAACCTCGTAGTTCACAGTAGGTCTGTCTTTAATGGTTAATAAGTTATCAATAAAAACAAATTTCCCTATGGAGAAACTGAATGGAGTTTTTACTTCTGAAACTCAACAGTTGATTAGGGCTAGTCATTGAACTTGTTTTAAGGTTCCAGAATATGCCAATATAAAATTAGAGTCAAGTTTTTAAACACATCATGGTCATTAGTTCATAATACCCAATGCATTAACTAATGTTAACTAATTGTAAGGTGTTACCAAATCTATAAATATCTGCCGAGCTAACAAAGCTTGTTTCAGAAAACGTAACATTGAATAATGTCATTAAAATATTTGGGTAACATTTCATATTCCAAGTTGCAATATAGAACTAATCTAGAAGTTTCCGCTGCAGTGAAATATTCAGTAGGGGTTCAATCTTCAACTGGCTGGCAGGAGCCGCCACTGGCAGGTCACGTGACCTGTCAGTGGCTGCCAGTCGCTGCCAGTGGCTGGCTGGCATGTTACGTGACCTGCCAGTGGCTGGCTATAGTTGTCTGTCAGTCTGCCTTTGGTAAGTTTCAGAAACCATTGATTTTTGACAGTTTTTGTGTTTTGTGTTCCTCCCTCTATAGCTCATTTATTATGAATCTGTTGATATGAATTATGTTCTTTATTTATGATTGCTATTTTGTGGACTGTTATTCCAATTTAACCAGTCAATTGGCCATGATCAGACTGGCAGTTTACAGACGCTCATCCACTTAGCCGCGGCTGAGACTGCGAGTCTAACGCGTCACCTGACACTCTCGCTACAAGGAAATAAATTGTTTTCTTATTATGAATATAATGCCATGCCTTTATTCTTGTGTATGGTTGGTGTTTTGGGGACTGTTATCCCGATTAAACTAGTCAAATATGTGCCGTGATCCGACTGGCAGCTTACAGACGCTTGCTCGACGCTCATCCAGTCAGCTGCTGCTGATCAGCGAATTTAACGTGTTGCCTGACACTCTCGCTACAAGGAAATAAATAGTTTTCTTATTACGAATATGATGTCATGCATTTATTCTTGCGTATGATTGATGTTTTGGGGACTGTTATCCCGATTAAACCATTCAAATGTGCATGATCACGGCCATTTGACTGGTTTAATCGGGATAAACGGCCCCAAAATACCAATCATACACAAGAATAAAGGCATGACATTATATTCATCATAATAAGAAAACAATTCATTTCCTTTTAGCGAGAGTGTCAGGCAACGCGAGTAATTCGCTGATCAGCGCGGTTGACTGGATGAGCGTCCAGCAAGCGTCTTTAAGCTGCCAGTCGGATCACGGTCATTTGACTGGTTTAATCGGGACAACAGTACCCAAAACACTAATCATACACAAGAATAAAGGCATGACATTATATTCATAATAAGAAAACAATTTATTTCCTTTTAGCGAGAGTGTCAGGCAACGCGTTAGACTCGCAGTCTCAGCCTCGGTTGACTGGATGAGCGTCCAGCAAGCGTCTGTTAGCTGCCAGTCGGATCACGGCCATTTGACTAGTTAAATTGGGATCCTACTACTAAATAACAATAATTGCAACAGATGCATAATAAATGAGCTATAAAGGGAGGAACACAAAACACAAAAACTGACAAAAATCAATGGTTTCTGAAACTTGCCAAAGGCAGACTGACAGACAACCACTGGCAGCTGCCAGTCAGTCACTGACAGGTCACGTGACCTGCCAGTGGCAGCTCCTGCCAGCCAGTTGAAGATTGAACCCCCACTCGAAATATTGCAGAATATGGTGTAAAAATGTAAAAACTTGCTTAAATTGCCCAGTTGCAATTGCTCCAGCATCTTGTCATTTTTGTCAGAAATAATGATGCATCACATTGACAAGTAGTAACTATGCAGTCAAACTAAACCATAAGCTTTGCACTGAAAAAAGTCTCTTGCTAAGCATGAAATGTGACAACATGACAAAGGAGTAATTTTATTGGGGTATAACTTACCTTTTTTACTGGCTCTGGGAAACAATGTAGAGAAATCTTTGCGTGGGTAGTGGGGCAGGGATCTGATATAACTCTTAGCCTATTTAACAGCAGTGAAGAGATATTGACATTTATCAAGATCAGGAATGACAGCTGAGCACAGTAGCTACAGCAACTGACACACAATATAATTCAAAATGAAAATATCCCCCATAAAATTCAAGACCATCTTATTCCGCATAGCATTAGCAATTCATTCCGATTTGCATCAGAGATCAGTCCCACATTTAATCAAGATCCAGACACACCACGTATTGAATATACTATCTTTGGTTGCATTGGAAATGTCTTACCTCTGGGCTTTCCAGTTTCTCAATAAATTCTGGACCTGGTGTTCCTGTTACTTTCATTATCTGAGTCAACTGATCCATGTCTGAATGCAATTCAGAAGTCAAAGGCAATACATAGCATGTCATTTCCAACTCCAAGTTATTTGTTTTTGACAAGCAAGACAAAAGTGTATTTGTGAGCTGTGTGGCATTTCTAAATGCAACCGCAATTAACTAAATGACAGTGCCTGTATGGCAGTGAAACTTAAGAAACAGAATGTTAAAAGGATAGTTCATCCAAAAATGGAAATGATTTCAAACATGTATGCTGTTATTTTTAAAATATTCTATAAAGTAGAATATTTGAAGAGCTACACAATGGTTGTTTTTTTTTAAATTAAAAAAAAAATGTTGCAGCATATAGGTTTAGAAGTACATGAGTAAATAATGTCAGAACTTAATTTATGGATGAACTATTCCTTTAAAAATATCTTTAATCTAACCCTCAGAATGTAGTCATTTAGTAACAAATTAAGCAAAGAGAATGCTGAAGGATACAGTCTTTTCCTTTAAAGAGTGTTTTTCCATTGAACATTTCACCCATGATGCACCCAACAGACCAGATGTCCACTAGAAAGGAGGCAAAAGGCAACAATCACAAATATTGAACTATAATAATCATTACACCAGTCCATAACTGAATGCAAACCATTTGACATACTATACATCCATGCATCGATACTGAACTCAGCAATATAGTATTGATCTTAGTAATAAAAACATCAGACTTACTGGCAATTAAAGGCTGATATCTACATTAAGTGTTGTCTTTATTTAGCAAACATAACACATATAAGAGTAGTAATATCACAGGAGGTGACTGAGTTCAGTACTTGGACAACAATCCCACAGCCAGCAAATGACTTTTTATAAATGACAATTCATTGCCATATGTTGACTACATTTAATGGCATTTTAATTCATCTATTTTTTTGTAAATAGTAAATGCAAGAAAAAAGCCAGTTAATTAATTCAATATTCTATGAATTTTAAGAAGATTGGTAAAGATATACAATATGTAAATTTGTTAGAAATGAATTCTATACATTTAACTGGAAGGTGTCCATATGTTGATTTTGCATGTCTATCCAAAATAATTCTGTGTTAGAACTACAGTAGTGGCCAAAAGTGAAGTATGGAGGGATACTTGTTTCTACAAGTTTGACTAAACCATTAAAATATGGGGAAATGTTTGATATTTTTAAAAATATTTTAAACATAAGGAAATAACAAAACACTAAACTTGGTTAAGGTATTTATCTGAAAATTATCTGTCAAAAAAGGCAAATTAAAGATAGAAGTTTTATTTTATTTAGAAAAAAAAATGTATAGAAAAACAAAAAGCTCACAGGAAAGCATATATTGACTACAAATGAAGAGTTCAGATGCAAAAGCCTCTAAATGCCATTTGAAATTTTCTTCTAAAATGACCATTTTTATCAAAC
>JAOTRC010000016.1:8090019-8105099 GCA_027497675.1 Cyprinella lutrensis | reverse complement strand
TGATAAAAATGGTCATTTTAGAAGAAAATTTCAAATGGCACTTAGAGGCTTTTGCATCTGAACTCTTCATATATATAGTGCGATTTTAGGAGCAATGTCCCACACTCATATTTAGATATCAGCAATGGCATCTGGCAATAAAAATCCCATATCAGTCCCCATTATTTGAAAGCTCAGTACTTCAACTTTACACCAACAGATCGGTTCTGTTTACCGCTTCCCTTCCGGATGCTGTACAATTACCTAATTCAGATAGCAGGCATGCTTTGCTCTAAGGGGCTGCTTTATCCAGTGGCCTGGTTCCTGTCTGGGTGCAGCTTGGAAGTATCTGGAGACCCGCTGTTGGCACCCTCATACTGGTAATTAGGCCAAGGCACATGCTGAAGAAAGGTGGACCAGCTGTAGTCAATACTTCTCCAGTGCAGCTGCAGCTCTTCACCAATAGCACCAATCTGCTTATCTGCTCTCAGGGCTCTTTGTGTTTCTGGCTCTTAGCCCAAAGGAAACATCTGACACACTAACTAGCCAAGGTATGCTAGTTGTGCCAGTGGCCAAGACATAACTGTTGGCCTTCTTTCTCTGGTGTGTATATATCTGTCACTTCATCGTTCTCTATGAATTTTCCATACTTTGTTCTCGTTCTCTCTCTCAAATTAGCTTTATTAGCTGCGTAACACAATGTTGCCAAAGCATCAACATACTATATATACATAATAAAACAAACAAAGATCATGTCATATGTATCAAAGTAAATACAAATAGATAAACCCAATCTATCCAGTGGATCTCTCTCTAGAGAATTAGCTGTCTCTGGGATTGTGAATAGGTAGCACATATTTAGCCGCTATAGTGCAGCTGTACAGTCATCTTCTCCAAGTAAGAAGGACATTTTTTCAGAAGTTTCTCTTATATCGGTATATTTAGAACAGGTGAGCAGAAAGTGTTTCTCATCCTCTATGTGCTGTAGATCACAGTGTCTAGATCCTCTGCTCTCTCTCTCTGTTCATGTTCCTCTCTCTATCATCTCTATCATACATCTTCCTCTCTCTATCTCTAGAACATGGTCACTTAAAGGAGTAGTTCACTTTTGAAATTTTTTTTGCTGATTATTTACTCACCCCCATGTCATCCAAGATATTCATGTCATTCTTTCTTC
The DNA here is from genome assembly GCA_027497675.1 of Cyprinella lutrensis. Lineage (NCBI taxonomy): Eukaryota > Metazoa > Chordata > Actinopteri > Cypriniformes > Leuciscidae > Cyprinella > Cyprinella lutrensis. Next base: position 8,103,943 of record JAOTRC010000016.1, on the reverse strand, counting down.
AGTCAAAAAGAAATTAAGGTTTTTGATGAAAACATTTCAGCATTTTTATCCATATAATGGACTTCAATGGGAACCAAACGGTTCAAGGTCCAAAAGACAGTTTCAGTGCAAAATGCAAATTGTGATGCACGTGCGTGACTCTCCTGTTCTAACTCGTTCTTCAAATTGAACAAATCTTTTTCCGAGTCATTTGGTTAATTCAACGAACGAAATGAATGAAACGACTCGGAAAAAGATTTGCTCATTTTGACCGGAGAGTCATGAACGCGAATCGCAGTACAGAACAAGACGAGCATTTGAGCTTATAAAACTTAAACTTTGTTATTAAATTAGTGATTGTTTCGCTTGATAAGACCCTTATTCATCGTCTGAAATCTTTTAAAGCCCTTTGAACAGTTTGCAGTTTGCACTGAAAGTGTCTTTTGGACCTTGAACCATTTGGTTCCCAATGAAGTCCATTATATGGTGAAAAATCCTGAAAGGTTTTCATCAAAAACCTTAATTTCTTTTCGACTGAAGAAAGAATGACATGTACATCTTGGATGACATGGGGGTGAGTAAATTATCAGCAAAAGTTGTTTTAAAAGTGAACTACTCCTTTAAGGAAAGAGAGTTTATTAAAGGTGCTCTAACACTGTTAAAATCCCCAATGTTTATTTATTCATGTTTAAATATTTAGGGAAAACCTCCCTGGACATTTTAAGTTTAAGGAGTACTGCCCACTCGTGTTCCGGAATCTGAGAGAGAGATTTGGAGTTGAACATCAAGATTATCAGGTATGAAATTTCTGTATAGATTAAGACTGGGAGCATAAAAGGCTGAAAGCTCCCTGTGTCGTTTTTTGTAGCATAGTTCTCAAATGTACTTTAAAAAGTTACATCAGTCACAATCATGGTTAAACGTCACAACTGTTCCAGACGATGTTTGGCGGTGAGCTTCTCTTTTTCATTATTTGCATAGATCAGGTCAGGCCTATTTGACGGAAGAGCACATGTGCTCAACTTCGTTTGAATGGTGGCCATCATTTGCTTTTAAGTTTGCATGAGGCACTTGCCAATGTAGTCAGCATATGTGTGCTTTAAACCTTTGAAATATGCCAAGTACAGTAGAGTTTTATGTCACGATGCACATGCGAGCTGCTAGTGGCCCACACGGATCCTACAATTTGCCCATAGTTTATACACTGAACAACATTATAAACACAACACTTTTGTTTTGCCCCCATTTTTCCTCAAGGATATTGCCTAGTTTACCTGGTGAATGATAAATGACAATGAAAGAAATTTGGAAGGGTTAATAACAGTAATGGCAAATGGACTGCCTTTATATAGCACTTTCATAGCACTTTTCAATGGCCTCCAAAGCACTTTACATTTGCCTCTGCGAGTAGCGCATATTTTTTCAGTGCCCATGTTATCAAATGAGAGTCTCTATATCGAAAGAGTCATGCTTTACCACAGAGGATTGTGCCCTTAGCAGAGTGCAAATCAAGAAAATCGGGCATTTATCTTAGTCTTTTAACATTGCTTGACTGTGGGGGTGGACTGCACATCCATCTATTTTCCAAACTGCTTGTCCAAGGTTTGTGGTGATGCTGGATCCTGTCCCAAAGTCTCAGGCCTAGCCAGTCCATCTATTATCCAAGCTCTCTTGGACTTAACATACCTGGTGGTTTTGAGCAAGGATGATGATCAAATTAACAATTGTGTGTAGATTACTTTTAAATAAATAATTTCTAAGACAATCGTTTTAGAACGTTAATCTGAGGTCTATAATAGCCCTTTTACTGGATTTTCTTACAATATGGACTTTGATGCCATTTAAAACACACACCACGGACACACAAACCTCTTGTTAACTCCCACTTGTTTCCTTTTATTAGTTCTCATCTACCCCGTTTCCCCCTCCCAGACCATTCTCATATGGGTTTTGTATGGAATGACTTTGATATGCTGTTTGAAACAGTCACTTTATAGGTCACACCTGCTGGTCAGAGAGATTAAGGTGGAATTTTACAGCATTTCTACAGTAAATTTCCATGTGCCCTGTTAGGTTTCTCTAACGCGTAGTCCTCCAGTTAAGGAATGCAAGAGTCAGGAAGCGGGATTGTTGCTGACATCGTATGACTGCACATTAATTGTCAAGCAAATCTCCAGTGAGGAGGTGGAGGACATGCACAACATCCTTTCAGAATACCACCAGGTAGAGTATACTGTTTCATAAGTCAAGTTGTTTAATAACACGTACATTTAACCTGATTACCGCCTAGTCCCACTTTGGCAAAAAAAAAAAATAATAATTATAACTATCTCCTGGCCTCAAGATAGTAACTTGTGGCCTCAAGATATTAACCCGTGGCCTCAAGATACTATCTTGTGGCCTCAAGATAGTAACTCGTGGCCTCAAGATATTAACCCGTGGCCTCAAGATAGTAACTCGTGGCCTCAAGGTAGTAACTCATGGCCTCAAGATTGTAACTCATGGCCTCAAGATAGTAACTCGTGACCTCAAGATAGTAACTCGTGGCCTCAAGGTAGTAACTCATGGCCTCAAGATACTAGCTACCTTGAGGCCACAAGTTACTATCTTGAGGCCACAAGATAGTTATATTTTTATTTTTTTTTGCCAAAGTGGGACTAGGGGGGGCTCCGTAATATGCCAATGATAGTATATCAAGTATCAGAGACCGTTTTAGATGCTGTATAGAGAGAGGTTGTACACCTATTGATGCTAATTGTGTATCCCCTGATTGGATTCTCATCTACACATAAACGGTATGTGTTATAGTGTAAGGGCTTTTCTTTGTCAATCATTATTGCATATGTTTAAATAAAAAAGTGAAAGTTAGATGTTTAGAGATGGGTCTAGACTGGGCAACAGGTCTAGAGAAAGGATAGAAGGATAGGCTAAAGAGACAGGAGTACGTCTCAGTGTTTTTGTGTGTGTGTGTGTGTGTGTGTGTGTGTGTGTGAAAGGAGTATCTCACTCATGCAGATTTGCATTGGTAGCTGTGGTAGGCAGAGATGGATGGAGAAAGTCAAACACGGCGTCCACTGGATAGATTAGGCCGAACCAATGGGACTCGTGGGATGGCAGACATCTGCTCTCACTCGCTCATTGTCTCTTCCCGTCTCCTTCCGAAATCCTTCCCTCTTCATCGGCCTCCATCTCTGGCTGTTCTTTATCCATCTCTACCTCTTCAACTGTGCTCAAGGATTAAAGAACAATATTACATGTGTATTCAGCATAAATCGCATTAGCACCCAGTGGGAGTTGGCAGACCATTCATGTGTGCTGCTGCGCATATACAGAGCAATCAGTAACAGCGTCGCCTTTGAATGATGGCAAAATGGCGAGGAATAGTGGATTTGTTATTCCAGACATGCTACTGAAAAGAGTTTGTGTATTGCACACGGCACAGGTAGGCTCCAATACACATATCTGCTGTATGCCAAGGAAAAGACACCAAAGATAGTTTAAAAGACTGATTGCTTGAGATTAAATGTCATCGTCATGAAGGAAAGCGGATGCATATCTATTGTAAATAGTCAGGGTTTGACACTGTATACCTTAAAAGGCCTATTTAGTGGGCTGAAATGCTTGAATCCATATTTGTAATGCTATTTTCAGTGTTTTACTGCTTGTATTATGACCGTTGTTTAATTAGCACAATGCCTGATTTTAAAATAACAGTGGTACTATGCAAAATTTCTGAATCAACTTTATGAATGAGATATTAAGGCCTGTGATAATTACCCAAGGGGGTTTTATATAGTGATTGCATTGGGGGGGAAATTAATGTTCCTGCCTCAGGGCATGATGAAATGTCCCGAATGCATTTCAGGTAAATATCTGAAGAAAGCCAAAGCACATTCATTTTCCTTCCCAACTTGGTCCCAGTGTTTCTTTATCTGATAGCGTATTCCCTCTGGTCATGCCGTTGTGTACTGAAGAGTATTTTCGCCCTTGAGCAATGAATGTAAACAACTTATTTTACCTCTTAAATTTATCTAGTCACCCGTTTAAATTCCCTGAATGGAAAAGAAATGACGCATATTTAAATGGTACCAAATATTTATACATTTTCATATCACCTCTCTATTGTGCCTCGGAAGGCGTTTCTTTTTTCTTTTCTTTTGTGTGTGTGTGATGGGGAATTGCCCTCATTTATTTTTTGTGCAATTCTATGTGATGCTGGTCGTAGCATGAAATAAAACATTACGTCTATATGAATATTTGTTTATACTTGATATCTAGGAATGTTGCTCATCTCAAACTTTATGTGCACAGGTCAAATGTGTTCCTACATCATACAATGAATAATTTGGTTTTATCATACTCAAGTCAAACGCTGACTTGACGTTATAATTCAAAACCAGATGATTGACGCATACATGAACACCAGGAACCATCATAGACCAACACCTGCACACAACGTCATCACAACACAATGAACCGGAAATAACAGGGTTGACATCATGACTTTTGCGTAAACAAACACGCCACTTTCTAGTCATTTTGAGCTTTTTTTTTATGCGCGTGTGTGCGTGTTTGTCTACGCCATTACCGTCGCGTCATTCCGCGTGTGTGTACACGTGCGTCAAATGTCCAGTCATAAATGCCATTAACCCCAGTGACGGTTAGGGATGGGGTTGAGGTAAGTCATATCTTTTTTTCCCTAGGATGGTAAGGGAACAGTCATAAATGCCATTAACCCCAGTGACTGACGGTTAGGTTTAGGGATGGGGTTGAGGTCAGTCATATATTTATATGATGTTAAGTCAACGGCGTTCATAAACACGCTGAAAAGCGATTATGCGTCTTGATAGCATGCCAAAAATGGAAATATGAATTGGGGTGTCATACACGTGCTACTTCATGAGATCAGTCTGGAAATATTAAACAGCATAACTGTGTTCAATATTAGTAATAAGAAAAAATTTCTTAAGCACCAAATCAGCAAATTAGGTCATTTTCTGGCGGTCTGGCGAATAATGTGACATCGAATACTGGAGTAAGGGCTACAGAAATTTCAGCTTTGCAATCACAGGAATAAATTACATTTGAAAACCGTTATTTTAAATTGTAATCCAATTTCACAGTATTGCTGTGCTGTTTTAATGTATTCCTGATCAAATAAATGCTGCCTTGGTGAGCGCAAGAGAATTCTTTTAAAGCATACAAAATTTGCATAATAGGATGACAGGGAGAAATAATATCATCTCACCTAACATGACAAAAGGGATGCCCAGGTATGTTGAATTGTATTTCCCTCCTGTGAGGTTGAAGATGCCCGCAGAGGTGAGTGTAGCAAGGCTGACTGTCACCAGAGCCAGAAGGCCCAGCCAGGGCTTTGTACGCACACAGTCTCGCATTGAGCAGCACAGCATGGCCAGTGTGAGACACGCGGCCAGGCTAAAGAGCAGCGGCCGCTCTGATACACGACTGGTCCTTTGGAAGTCCCTCTGAAGTGAAGAGGAGGTAAAGGGGTTTAGACCAAGCTCCGGATGAGCCTCTCCAAAGTTCTCCAGCTCCCTGCAGAACAGCAGCTCCCAGCTGGCCGCCACCACTTCGTTCAATGGGCTGGCCGCTTGCAGGTAGTACGTGAGTTGAAGGGCTCGAGCAGAACGCACCCCGTCTCTCCCTCCACCTGCCAGGACTCCGCCCAGTTGGTGCCCAATGTAGGCCTCCCGCCCATCTTTGAGTTTGGTGATGGGATAACGCAGAGGGGCTACTGAAATGTTGGATGCACGTGCCGATCTCAACTCTTCCAGAACCCGCAGAATGTCGTCCACGATGCAGCTCTTGCTATCATCCAGCAGGCAGAGATGGGCAAAAGTGTAGTTGAATCCCAGCATAGGAACCTGGATCTGAGTGATTGTGTTGTGTAGCTTGAGGTGGAAAAAGAGAAGGATAAAATGTTTTACTAATACAGACAGGTAATATATAAAAGTTTTTTTTATGTTTTTGTCTACTACGCTCAACAAGGCAGAATTTATTTGATCGAATGTTAAATGTAATTACGCCAGACTTCAGTGTCACAGGGTCCCTCAAAATCTTTATAATATGCTGATTTGTTGCTCAAGAAACATTCATTATTATCAACGTTTAAAACAGTTGTGCTGCTTAATAGTTTTGTGGAAAACGTGATTGAAGTTCAAAAGAACAACATTTATTTGAAATAGTTTTTTTTTTAAACAAGGTAAAAGTCTTTACGGTCATTGATCAAATGAATGTGTCCTTGCTGAATAAAAGTATTATTTTCTTAATTTCTTTTAAAATTGTTGTGTACGTTCATGCACACATTAGGAATACATTTAAAATAAAATCTTTAAATATCAAGAGTAAACTTTAAGTAGTTGATTGTCACATTTCATTGCATTCAGTTGCTACTATCTTGTTGCCAGGCAACAAGAAAGCATGTTGCTGCAGGAAGAGTGTGCCAACAAGACAAAGGGAACATAAAAGAAAAACTTTTTAGACTTTCTTCAACAGGAATCCATGTGAGAAGCGTATTTATTGTCCTCCGAGGTCAGTGTCTCTGCGTTGTTAATGTCAGACTGATTAGACTGTGTCAGACTCAGATCACCGAGGGAGGCTACCTCCTCCAATCCTCCAGTCTCCTCGAGCAGCAAAGAAATGTCAGACACACACCGATCAGGCCTTTAATTGCTCAAGCTTGATAATTAACCCTCAGTTGGAGACTAAAGCATGACATTGCATGCCCAGTCTTTATGCATATCAACAGACAGAAAAAACTATATATTGCACAGAATAGAATCACCCTCGAATCCTTTGAACCATGATTTAAATCAGATCAGATCTTGACATACACAATTTTCACAGTCTTTTAAATCATGGATCAGCAGAGGAGAGCTCACCAAAGGTGGTCAATGATACAGTGAACAAGGTAATACTGAGAGACCTGTCGTGTTGTGTGTGTGCAGGGAGAGAATATAAAGAAGGTTTTATTTCTGGAAAATGCAATGCTGTGGGAATTTTAAGTTCTTGAGATATGGTTGCTGCTCACGGCTCAGGCTTAGTTCAATTAGCTTAAGAAAATTGAAATTAATTTTTTGAGATAGAAAGGATGAGCCTAAATGCAAAAGACATGAGTACTTTGCATTAAATAATAAAGAGTCAGCAAAATTTCACTTTATGTAAAGGCACAATTTCAAAATTTCTCAAAAAGAGGTCAAGTGTTCATTTGATTTTTGTCTGAAGTTAAGATCTTTTGCCAGTACAGTATAAGCAGAAGTTGCTAGAATCATATTTCATGTTGGTTGTTTCTGGGGGAGTGAATTTGGGATCTGAATTGGGAAGCTGTGTTTCAGGAAGAAAAAGTAGGCCACAAAATAAAACTCTGACTGACACATTGCATGAAATATTTCTAATAAATTTAAAAAAAAAAATTTGCTGGAGAGCTGTGGGAAGACAGCTTTTATTTGAAATCCAGTTATTATAACACCTTTTCCAGTGTTATAATACTAACTGTTAAAAGTTAAAATTATTAAAATTTCGAATGGCAGACTTTTGTCAGTTATTCTCCCACTGATTCCTGGAACAAAAAAGGGACTCATCAAATAAGTTATACAAGATTTTGTTTTCTAAGTAATTTTAATATAACTGAAGTTGAAATTACTTGAACATCCAAGTTTATTTTAACTTTTATTGAAACACTTTTTTTAAGTGTAACCACATGTTTTACATGTATAGAAAGTCTAACAAGCTTAAAAAAAAATGTTGTTAGACGTGTTAAAAAAGTAGCCAAATCAACAAAATGTTAATTCATGGAGTCTTGACAAACGTGTGAAACAAAGCATATGACTCTAGTGAAATGTTGCTCACCTTTAAGACTGTGTTGACGTGGTGAGGGTCCAACACGCTCCCCCTGCGCGAAGTCACGATGACCCGGCCATATCTCCCGGGTGTTTGCAAGTCCGAGTACAGCGTGTGTTTGGACCGGTTGACGGGGAACAAACTATCCACCAAGTTCCCCTCGATCTTCGCCAGGCTGTGTTTGGGGGCTAACAGGTACTCCACGTTTTCCTCTATGCGGTATCTGCTGAAGCTCGCGCCCAGCAGGATAGAGATCAGCACGGGCGCGGAGGCGAAAAACACCGGGTGATTGGCGACAAAGTGGCCCAGTTTGTGGAATGATGTCCTAAGCCCTTCGTGCAACACTTGTCGCAACATCCTAGAATGCAGCAACAGCGCAAGGGCGATGAACCAGCATCAGCATCAGAGATCCGGAGCATCAGTGTTCAACCCACGCAGCTGGATCACTGAAATGATGAAGCGTTGCGTTGAATATCATCAGGTCCTGCTGGGTCAGAGACATCTTGTTAGTCCTGCTTTGCTATTTACTTCAAACAGAGAATTCAGAATGAAAATGCATTTGAAACTCTACAACGTAGAGGTATGTGCAAATTAGTCTAATCAGTGACTTTCAAAGCTGACGACTTTTCTTTCAGTATTCTGTCAGTTCATTTTGGGGCGCAGTCGGCTGAGGTTCGTCTCACGCAACCCAAATGGTCTTTAGCGCCGCCAGTATAGTAGCTCAATTATAACCAACCTCAAAGACATTTCAAACAAAACGCTAAAACGGTTTTGGGATATGCAGAACTAAAACGAAACGATAAAAATGGAACTATTAGTATGATTTACCATCCCACAGTGTTCGAGACTTCGAGTAGTGAAACATACAGCTACATAACGTAAGTTTAAGAAGATCCCTCAACCCATTTGTTTTGACGTCGTTTGGGGTTCAAGCCTTATGGGGTCAACATCCAACCCCCATCCCCACCTCATAACAACCATGGCCAGTAGGCTAGTGGTCACTTTCTTTGGGAGCGACAGGTTATATTTATAGACAAGTGGGGGAAAAAAATGAAAATAACCTTAAACCAGCATGACGAGCTGAAAAGTGGCCAAATCTGGCTGGTTTAATTGTTTTTTCTCGACAAGGAAAGAAATGTGGTTCTTTATAATTACCAGCAACGTCTTGCAGTTTCATGCCTTCTGAGAGACCCAATTTCCATAACTGCGTCGTTGATCCGAGTGCCAGAGGTGATTTGCTCAATTCTCGTATAAACGACTCACTTTTCTCTTTGAATATGTCCACAGCGTCTTGGAAAGGATGAATCCAGTACGGTACCTATAACAGTGAACTGGTCATGTAGCCTACTTACAAACAGTTTCAAATGCGCAAATACAGTTTTGTATATTCCATTATCTATGAGGTGCGTGTCATTGATCCATATTAATCCCGTACCGCGCCCAGCACGACCGTTATCCGCGGTTACCAGTCTAAAAACACGAATCTCCACCACCGACCCGCGGCGCAGAATGCGTGAGAGCTCCGCGCAGATCCAGCTCGGCCACTTGTGTGCATTTCCTTACCGACTTAAGACATTCGTTACTGCGCTAAACACAAGACAGGTCCGCGCAAAAAATATTCACGAACGAACGAGATGCGGCACTTAAATGCTCAGTTACGGAGCTGATTCAGAAGTTCCAGTTTCCCGAAGAGCCGGCCGGTAAATGCCGCCGGTGCCCCCACCCCCATTACACCTAATCACGGGAGCTGTTTGTGGAAAGGAAAGCTTTTCTGATTGGTCTGTTAACGTTAGGACTTACAGCACGCACAGAGATAACGATTATGGGACGGAATTGTATTTTGTGACAGTCTATGGAAACTGTTTGCAATTACCCTACTAATATAGGCTACTAATTTACAATTATTGTCTGAGTACGCATATAGCATACTTTAACTGATCATCTGATGAGCACTTTATCACTCTAAAAATAAAGGTTCTAAAAGAGGCTTTTCACAGCGATGCAACACAAGAACCATTTTGGCTTCCTCAAAGAATCTTTCAGTGATAACTTCTTAAAAGTGCAAAGTGCAAAGAACAATTTAGAAAAGCTAAAATAATCATGTGCAAACAAGGTTCCATTTATTTTTAAGAGTGTGTGAAATACACATCTTTGTACCATGCAAAAACAATTTGCCATAATGAAATTCAGCATTTGCCCTCTACTTTTAGTAAACACCCGGAAGGTACAACAGATTTTGTACCAATATTTGCCTACAGAGGAAAAAAGTCCTCATAAATGAAAGCCAGTCACAGGCTTGATTCAGCACCACGGACAGAGACGATTACAGTACCAGTATTGACCAGTTTGGTCTTTCTGGATCCAGAATTGGAGAGAAATTGAGGCCCATTATGTCAGAGTTTACCATAATCTTTTCCTTCTGACGTGCTATTGATATTATTTCCACAATTACCCATGCTCTCCCTATAATTTTGACCATTTTTACAGATTCGATTTTTATATATCCAGAGGAAGTTCAATCACGGCCAGGGTTAAACTGTCCCAGCTCTCTCAGAATTCCTCAGACAGGCAGTCTCTGGCCAACAGATCATTTAATAACAGTGGAACAGACTGCTGAAGTGCAGGGGCACGGCTCTGGATCTACCCATGCATGTCTAATCATGGACTGAGCCCATGATTCGGCATGGCTCCCTTACCTGGACCACTCCAGTGCATTTTGATCTCCTCTGAGTGTGATTTGATGTCACAAATCCATATTAAACTTCCAAAAGGGTTTTTTTTTTTGAACAATGCCAAAAAAAAGAACATTTGAAGAACTACTATAAAGAACCTATTGTGCAATGGAATGTTTTCATATGAAAGTGTTGGAACCATCAATGCCAATAGAACCTTTAGCACAACACAACTATCTTTTGTTTGTGATTTATTTCAATCCACAGTTCAAATAGAAATATGTTTTTATCTTCCTCCATCTAACCTTTGACCATGCTGTTTGCTGTAGACACAAAATCTGGGCTTGTAATGATCATCACTGTTTTATATGGTTATTGCCATGGTAACAATGCCTCCTGTAGCCCATGCTTTGCCATAACGTTTCAGTAAACTGACAAAGAGTGGTTTCCATGGTTACAGCTTTAGGGCACCATTGTGACTTCACAGCTAAAGGTGCAGGTTGTGTTTAATGTCTGTAATACCCCTCTGAGTAAATATTTGGACTCATATTGTATTATTGCTTCTAGTATATTGTGCTGGCATTATATGGAGCAACATCAAAGTAATGGGTTTGATTCCTTGGGAAAACACATAGTGGTAAAATGCGTAACTTTTACATTGCTTTGGATAAAATATCCTGCCAAATGCATAAATGTAAATCTATAAATGTTCATGTTAATGTAAATTGACTAACACAAAAAAGCAGAAAAATTTGGACTGAGTTCATTTTAGGAGGCAAGAGAAAAACTGATGTTTGTTAACATAAAAAGGTAGGGAAGGTTCAGTTTTCAGAGAGATTCGGGAGTTTGGTCTCCTGCACTTTACATTAGTTTCTGGAAAGAGTCAAAGATCAGAGCTCAAATCTCACTTGAGCTGTATGATGTTCAGAGAAAACCTGAACTGAGTAAAGCTCTGTTTGCTTGCTGTGCAGTGGAGTCTGGGGAAAAGTTGATGTGAGAGGAAGGAGGAGACCTGGATTGAGAGAAGAGGAGGAATATAGACGGAGTTAGTGGGAAAGAGAGAGTGATGGAAGGGAGAGGGAGAATGAGAGAGGTGCAGAGAAAGGAAGGGAGGAGAGAAAATGTGAGCTGAATGCCAATGATGTGATTTTGCTTCTCGTAATTGTTATCCTCATTTTACCTCTAACTTTTTTTAATCATTTCCTTAATCAGAAATATTTTCTTAGATACATTCACATTTGATCAAAACTGTAAAAGATAATAACAGTTTTTGTCTGATAATGTGTTTGATTCTGCTTAAGCTTGTTTTTAATTATTTTCCCCCTTTTAAGGATAAACTTAACCAAATGTTGATAATACAAACAAACAAACACATAAATAGACATTAAGATTGAATCCCTGAAAGCAAGTCTTAAAGAGACAGTTCACCCAAAAATGAAAACTCTGACATCATTTAACCTTCACATAATTTCAAAACTCTATGACTTTCTCTCTTATGCAGAACACAAAAGAAGATATTTTTAAAGAATATTGGTGACTAAACAGTTGACAGTATAGCCATTGACTTCCATACAGGGGAAAAATACTATGGAAGTCATTGGTTGCCATCACTTTCATTTTTGGGTGAACTATCCCTTTAAGGACCTTACATTGTGACTTTGTAGTTTATTTTGAGCATTTTTCTTTCTCCGAAAGACTTTCATTGTCTTAGCTCTTGCTCTATCTGCTTGGATCTCTGTTCCCATAAACCATCCTAGACCCTAGAGAAAACAGCCATTGCAGAAAGATATTTGTGTTTTTTCACTGTGATTCTCCCCTCACTAAATCTGTATGGTTCTGATATAATGTACCTCTACTGACACATATTTCAATCAGCCACAGCAGCTCCTGTTTAAATAGGGGGCTGAATGTAATTATTAAACAATCAATCCACTAATACGTCTCTCCATCTGTCTGTCCTTATGATGATTTCATCCTAGGACGACCAACAAAAATGAGACATGGTGTCAGTGTGGGCACTTCATGTCTGAATCTGATGGCAGTAAAATCCCCTATATGTCTCTCTGTTTTTCTCTGAATGTGAACAAGTCAAGATCTGATAACCAACAATAGAAGGAAAAATCTGCATAGAGACAGAACAGGAAAGGATGCACACAATGAGAGAGAAATTACATTTCTGAAAATTTGAATCCTGAAGCTTATTGGTTCATTGCATCCTGCTGACTCAAACTGGGCACAATTGCATGGTAATCCCCACCACATGCTCACAGGAAACGCTAAACATATTTACAACAAATGAGTCAATTCAGGAATAAACACACAAACACACACTGACATTTTCCTATAAACCAGTCAACAGTCATCTCCCGTTTTTTTTTTTTTTTTTTTTTTAATTAAAGATGGGAAAAAAATTGGTTTTAGCATTTTGGATAATACAGCGAAAATGTTTTATTAAATTACTATTAAATGAAAAAAAATATCACTACTATATACTAAGTATATTTTTTATCATTACAGGTGAGTTTAGAGTTGAAATTGGAGTGTAATACAAATAAATTATACAATGTTCTTTGACATGCTATTGATCACTTATACACCATTCCAAGAACTAGCATTTTCACTACAATATTTCTGAATTTTTATGCTTCTATCTTCAGGTTTTCATATTGAAATAAACAATGAGTGCACTCTTCTCTTTCTTTACACTGAATTTTTCATTTCTATCCATCGCTTTTCATCTCCCTTAACAATAATCCTTACAAAATAGGCAGAGGACTTATATTCCCAATATTTTTTTTCTGGCTTTGCAGTTTAAAGTAAACAACACAACAGAGGAACAGTTTGAATAGGTGCAATAAAAGTTGTTCATAACAACAGCCCTGCTTTCATTGGCCAGGCAGTTAGATTGAGCTTAGTGGAGGCAAAATGGTAAGAGAGAGAGAGAGAGAGAGAGGAGAGATTGAGACATCCATGCAAGCAGCAGTGGGAACACTGAATCAATGAGCCACGGAGTGTCTTCTCTGTGCCTCTCTCTTTTCTAATTACTGTTTATAAGAATATAGCTAAGATATATATATAGAAAAAAATACAGCACATATGTGCTATACTTCTACATTTAATGTCAAAACCATTGCCATAAATAGTTACTAATGCTGTCCTCTCTTTGCTTTGGAGTTCCAGTTCATCCCAAATTCGTTAATTAGAAGCGGTGTCCTCATTCCTTGGCTCTTTGGTGCAAGGAATGAATTATAAAACATTGACAGTCAATGTGAATCCATCTTGCTTTAAGACACGTTTAACCCTCAATCGGGTCATGGGGTCTATACGATCCAATCGACTTTTACTTAATAAAAAAAGGTTCCCTTCATCTCAGTGGAATAAGATTTTGTGACTTTTCATACATTATCTATCTA
>JAOTRC010000016.1:8069969-8080343 GCA_027497675.1 Cyprinella lutrensis | reverse complement strand
TAGATAGATAGATAGATAGATAGATAGATAGATAGATAGATAGATAGATAGATAGATAGATAGATAGATAGATTAATTTGTTAATTTACTTACCTTTATTTATGTCATTTATCATTTATTTCCCACTCTCTTCATCAGATGAAATTAATTCACAAAGTGATTCAGCAAACAGACACGTGATCTGGGTTTTTAAAAAAAGTTGTGTGCTCTTCAGACTCATCCAGCTGTGTTTAATGCTTTCGAAAAGCTCTTAGTACCCCTGTTCCTATCTCTGTACGCTGCCTATCAGGATGGCACTCAAGCCAAACGCAATTAAGCTCCTGAGACCAGACCAAAGTGAACTATATCTTACCTCAACATGTAATATCTAAAAGGCAAAGCATGGATAGCTATTTTTAGTTATATAAACTACACTTTAACCGATGCAACATCCTGTGTGATGCGTCTGTTTAAATATGTATGCATACAAATCACCTTTTAGGGTAAAATACAAAGAAATATAGGTCTATAAATTCAATCAAGGTTAAATCTCCCTCTAGTGGCAAACCTAAAAACAATCAACCTGGTTTTATCTTTATGCATCTCTCACAAACACAAAATCTAGTACTGTAATTGCCTACAATATCTACAGCAGCGATTCTAATACACCGAGACAAAGGCTAAGTTAATGCAATCAGCTTTTAATTACTATGGGAGTGGTCTTTTAAAGATTGATAGGCCTATTAACCACTGAATTGATTATTGCTCTTTTCGCTCTGAGATTGTCCCGCTTCCTCATTAACTTAAGCCACCAGTTGTAGTGCATTATGGGGAGAGTATGTGATCGGTTTGAGTAAAGATGATGCTTGTATTGATAATATTATAATTAAGTTTTTGGTCTCTCACAGGCAGTGCGGCCCCTAGGTTCCAATGCAGCCATAGGGCGCTGTGTTACCATAGGAACATACATAAATGCTCATAATTGCGTTATTGTCTTTGTCTCAAAGACAGAGGGAGAGCGAGAGATAAAGAGGCCAAGAGAAGCGGAGGAAACAGTTAATTGAAGCACTGTCATTATAACAGATGCATGAGATGAGTCTTTTGAGGAGCCTTGATTTCTTACGTATAATCAAACTTTTGATGAATTTGATTAATTTGATGCATTGTTAAGTGGATTTTTGTGCAGCCAGACTGGATGGCTAAAAAAAGAGAAGCTTGCCGTTTGGGGAAATGAGCAACAGAAATCAATTGGTAGGTATATAATATGAATGCGCAAGAGTATTGTAGCCTATAGGTACTGTGTTTGTCAGTTAATGGGTTTAGTAAAAACTCCATGCATTCTACACCTTAAATTTGTAAGTACAATCAACCTGGATGTTTAAGTTATTTCAACTTAAATTACATTTACAGTGCATTTATTTTTTTTTTAAAAAGAAGAATTTTATAAGATGTATAGCATGGGACACTGCAGGGCATAGTTTTGTTCTCACATTCACAAGCCTCATGCTTCAGTGGATGAATTGGCCGCCTCTGGCATTGTTCTGCAAAACTCACTCTCTCACCACCTCTGGCTTTCTCTCGCTCTTTCATATCCAGTTTCCTCCAAGCAGAATGAAGATTTGGCCCCCTGGACATTTGAACCCATTATATTTTGTCACTCTCACTCCTCAGAATGACAGCAAACACTACAACACACAGACTGACGGATGCATCTCCTCGGGAACTCGGGGTTATTTTTAGACCTTTCCTTTTTAGCACTCCAATCAATGAAATTCTGTTTTTCACCGTTTGGTCCCCACAAGACTTCCACTATTCATGCATAAATGGAGGTCAAAGCAATTGATTTTGGTTCACATCCTATCTGCATTATTGGACCGGTGCAGTGTTTGTGCTTTGAGTTTATGTTCAATTGAGCGGCCTCCATTTGTCATTCATCCAATTTCCCCCTGTCTTGGTTAGAGTGTCATTAAAACATTCTTTCCTGATTGGTCATTTGAAAAAAAAGAACATTTGCATTGATTTCCTCTACCTGCACTCAAAGAATTTATAGTTCCATGAGGAACCTTTAACATCCATGGAACCTTTTCAATGTTCTTTATAGTGGAAACGTGTTCTTCTTTATTCTTCTTCTGATTATTAAAATTCAAATAAACAATAGGTCTTCGATGGCATCGCTTTGAAATGACCGTTTGTAACCTTTATTTTTAAAACACAGACAACAATACACAGTGTCTCATGAATATCTAGATTATCTTTCACATTTGTAGATGTTAAAATTGGACCTGATCACACTGTCTGTCCCATTTATTTTTCTATAATAACAGGCTGACTATATTTTATCCGCTTATTACATGGCCAAATAAATTCAAAAATAAACTAAAAAGGCAGCTTGTGAAACAGTTAAATGACCTATATCAACATTAAACATGACGGAAATTCATCTTTTTGTAAATGAATGTAATATATCTTATTTGAAATAACTGCATATGCTTCGTTTTTTATTTCTTGGACCTTGTAACATTTAATCAAAAGGTCATAATTTTCTTGAAAAATACGGTCTTTGGTGACGTATTCCGGACTCCTCCAATTATTAATTCACTTAAACACTCCAATTTTGAGTGCAACACCTCAAATACATCTCAAAATATCCCATCCAACATTTTTTATTCTTCGATAATTATTCTTATATGAAAATCACATTACTGAATAAAGTTCTGTCGTTACTTCCGTTTCATCATGAACATGTAAAATACACCAAAACAAATTTGGTTCTCTGCAAAAAAACAAAAACACACCACACAGTTCGAAAACCTCAGGAAAACAATAATTATTTACTAGCGTGTTCAATAAAATAAAACGACAGACAATGTTAACTGTTATCAACAACAACAAAAATAATAATTTATAGCACTCTTAAAGCAACAGTGCGACCAAATTTGTTTGAGTAAAAAACAGTGATGAACCAAAGGCAGGCCTCAAGGGAATTTGTGTGGTCCGTTTACCATTTGCACATTATAATTGAGGTCAGACAGTAAAACGCAGATCTGGCCGAAAGCTCTCAGGAGTGTACAGTATTCCAGTGGCTGAAGGAGGGCCAGGCGCTGCAGTGGTCAGTGTTAGTAACCGCTGTTTCTTTATAGAAACCAGTGAACGGGACAAAATATGGAGGTTTGGGTTGTGCCGTGATTGAATTCTTCACAGGGTCCTTACTTTCATTACCACACTCGACAGGACTCCGCCCCTCTGTTCATGACTGACACCTCGGGGCAGTTAAAAGCTTTACGGAACTCTTCATAGTTGCTCATAGCCCCGATAACCCTTCATCATTGCAACGAGAGTAAAGTGAGTGACATTGAAGAATTGGGGATGTAATATAGATGCAAATGAGCTGTATATATTACTCCACCTTACCGATATTTAGGAGGGCTGTGAGCTCCACTTTGGATCTGATCGCGTGCTGCTTCTGGTCTGTAGGCGTTACAGCGAACCTAGCACATAACAATATATACACAAACAAATCAATAAGAATCCATTTAAGGCAAGACACCACAGGCAAAACATTACTTTAATAGTATAAGTGAGTACCAAAACAGTCCTCAGATATTTGAACATGCCACCATCAGATAAAATAGTCATTATAATCTCGCATACTATACTTTAAAAAAGACTGGAAACATTTTCAACTTTTCCAACCGCGTCTAAATTAGTAAGAATAAGAAATAATGCCTGTGACATCTGAAATTTAGGCCCAAATATGTATGTGAAATACTGAATACTAACATGGGCATAACTGAGGAAGAACAGCTGGTTATTGGTCAGACCCAGACCAGGTAGGAGAGGCTCCTCGTATCCTCTCTCTTTCTCGATCCATCTCCTGTAGGCCTGCAGACACGTTCACAAGTACATGGAAACACAGAATTATAATTGTACACACCACAATCTGGAATATTAAAGCTACACTGTGTAATTTTTACCCCCATCTACTGGTGAAAAGGTATATGACCATCCAGTGAATATTAGTTTCTGTTCCTCTCAATTCCGATTTTGTTTTAACTCGTACGGTGGCTTGGAAACATGGCTTCCAGTTCGACCTCGTCCATGAGTGTTAACTCATATATTTTTGAAAAAACTAATTGTTTTTAGCTAAGAATAAACTAAAAGAGTTACACAGTGTAGCTTAAAAATTCTCCCTCATGTAATTCAATACATTCTCTCTTCCATGGAACACAGACTGGAATTTTTTTCTATGCAATTAAAATGAATTGTCTCTGGAGCTTTCAAGTTTCAGAAAGGATAAAAAAAATAACCATTAAAGTATGATAAAGTATATATGAATCTTTAGCCATTTAGCTGTATTATATAATAATTCATTCACTGAATATCTTAACTCTCCGGGAAAAGCAGTCACAGTAGACTCTCGTCTTTAAAAAAAGAACATACTGTAATTCACCATACACAATTCTCTCACATTGACATTAGTAAATGGAAGTCAATGGAAATAAAAATGTAGTGTGACTGTGACCGCCTCTTAAGAGAAGTAGCAATGTCTGGGTTGTGAACGTTTGTCACATTTTTCTGTGAATCAGTTGATCCGGGTCAGAAGAGTAGTCTCAATGATGTGTTCACAAATTGTGAGAAATTCTCCAGATTTCTCCTCCTGTGATCCATCAAAGAAAGTCTTACAGGTATGGAATGAGACAAGTTGATATTTCTAATGGAAAATGCTGTAATACCCTGAAAGATTCTCTCATCCCTCCATTGTCAGCAATGTTCTCTCCCAGTGTCCTCTTCCCCTTGACCTTGAGAGAAGATTGTGGGTATTAAGTATTAGGCTGGTAGCTCTGCTACATTTTGATGAAGTGTTCAAATATAAATGCATTGAAAATGCTGGGTCCTACTGTACATTTAGTCCTGCCTCCTTCCAGTAGTAGCTGTCGTACTGGTCAATCATGCATTTTGTCTTTTCAGTGAAGAGGTTGATGGAGGAGTTGCTCCACCATTGGTCCAAGTTCCCATCTTTGTCATATTTTCTACCTAGATGAACACAAATACACACAGATGTCCTTGAGAATCAGGCAATGCATGTGTTGAGACTCATTATAAATCAAACGTCCTCACCATTGTTATCGAATCCATGGGTCAGTTCATGCCCCACAATTACACCGATCGCTCCATAGCTCAGTGATCTGACACAAAAATACATTTCACAAATTAGCTTGTGCGGAATCAGAAAACATCAACAAGAAGAAGTGTCTATGTCTCACCGAGGATAGTCTAGTCCCCAGAAAAATGGCTTCTGAAGTTCTCCTGCAGGGAATCCTGGGTAAAAGAAGAATACGATCCAGTAAATCTAAAAACACCAAAACTCTGCTTTTGTACCTGACCGATACCAAATGAAAAGTGTACTTGGTAACACATTATACTGGATAATATTGCAATAATAATAATTTAAAAAAAACTGTTTTCTATTTATATACATATTTTAAAATATAATGTATTCCTGTGATAGTAAAGCTGAATTTTCAGCATCATTACTCTAGTCTTCAGAGTTACATGATCCTTTAGAAATCATTCTAATATGTGGATTTACTGCTCAAGCAACATTCCTCATTATAATCAATGTTGAAAATAGTTGTGCTGTTTAATATTTGTTAGTATTTTTTTCAGGATTCTTTCAAAAATAGAAAGTTCAAAATAAAAGTCATTAATTCCTTTAATTTTCATTTATTTTATGTAGATTTCTTTGCTTTGTGAAAAATGTTGAGATTAATCAGTCATTTTGCTGTCTTAAATTTTCAAGGTAAAACTTTTGTTTTATAAAAAATATATTGTGATCAACCAAGCTATTTGGTGTATTTGAAACACATAACTCACTGATCTGGTTGGTAGAGGAGCTGTAGAATGCATTTACTGTAGTTGGGTTGGTGAACCACCTGAGTGAAATAAAAAGTGATGTTTCATCTTGTTCAAACAAAGATAGAACCATCTCATTTGAACAGGCTTTGAAAATGCAGACAACTCACTCTGTGCGTGGGACTTTTTTCCTCAGCCAGGCAATGTCAGACTGAGCTATGAACTTTAGGGTCTGCATGACATTCCCAAAGTAGTCCGTCGGAGTGAACGACAACTGTGCATACACATAAAACCCCAATGACTGAGTTGCACTGACATCTGTCAAAATATCATCATCACCATGACCAACAAAATCTGAGAAGCTTGCAAACATACTCGTTTGATGTCCTCGTTAATATAGGTGTCATTGAGGATGAAGTCTGGGTAACCCACTTTCGCCAAGACTGAGTGAGCCTGAAGTGATATACAGACAGTGATGATGATATGGAAAAGGACATGCTGTGTATTCATAGCCAGCACGAATACACTGGTAAGTCACCTTCTCTGTTGCTTTTTTCTTTGTTTCTTCATCCATCCACTCATTCTCCTTCTCTAGCATGTCGATAAATGCCCACCGGATACCATTTATCAATTCCTCCATCTTCATAAAGGACAAATACATTAGCATTCAAAGTAATGTTTAGCAGTTTAGAAGTTTTACAGTAAACTGAGTTCCAGCGTTTTATGCTGTTATTCACGATTAGTGCCACTAGATGGGGACAAAAACTAAAATCGTAATTAGATATGTGTGTATGTGTGTGGAGAGAGAGAATAGTTTCAATATATAAATAGTTACAACACTCATGTATGTTCAGTAAAAACAGAAATATTATTACAATTAAAAATAATTTTTTTTTCTATTTTTATATATTTTAACTTATTCCTGCAATGGCAAAGCAGAATTTGAATATAAAATGGTTCCATATCTAAATCCTTTAAAGTCTTACCATGTGTTTTTTGTCCTCCTGGAAATGCTTATCGACAAAGAGCCTACCGGTGGCATAGATGAGTGTGTTTTCTACATAATTTACACACTTGTCCCAGCGAGGGGTCAGAGAGGTGGTCCCCGAGATAACCTGAGAAGAGACGGATATTTTTAACCTCAGCAAGTCTATTTTTACTCAGATTGCTGGAGGGTTAAAATGAGGAGATGGCTCACTAACCCGAGCAAAGTCCAGGTATCTGTAGAGAAAGCGTCGGCTCAACGTGGTAATTCGGGAAAATACTGATCTCCATATGACGTAATTGGCAACTGTCCTGGGGCGAGGTTGGAAGTAAAACATTTGAAGCAGCTTAATTACAAAGTAATCTTGACTCTGTTATTGAGCAGAGCAGGTAATAAAGAGATAAAACCCACAAACAGCACACACATAAACAGTGTGTGATCACGCAACTGACACTGTCCAGATCAACAAAGGCTGAGCCTCAGGGCTCTGATGTTTTAATAGGGTTTTGCTCCTTGCAGAGCTGTCTGGATACCTGGTATCTGTGCCGTTGATGAGTTTGAAGAGGTCTTTAAAGTGTTGTGGGGCACGTACGATCACCTGCTCTGAAGAGGAGATTTTCAGGTCTGGGTACAGCTCAGGGTCAATCACTGCTCTGACAAAACCCAGCCAGTTAAACTGCAAAAAGCAAACACAATTATACCTGGGTAAACTGTAGTGTAGTGTGACTATGCATTTAGAAATACATTTATATTTGTACCAGGTAAGTTGAGTTTTGAAATTATTTGACTAAAGATTAGCACTGAATTACAGTAACATTTTTACAAGTTTTATTTTGTTAACATTAGTTAATGAATTAGGTATGAACTAACCAATGATCAATATTTTTACCGTATTTATTAAAGGGATACTCCACTTTTTTTAGAAATATGCTCATTTTACCACTCCCCCAGAGTTAAACAGTTGAGTTTTGCCATTTCTGAATGTATTCAGCCGATTTTCTGATATTTAGAAGAATGTCAGTAAATCAGGCAGTTTCTGGTCTCATTGACTTCCATTGTAGTAATAAAAAATATACTATGGAAGTCAATGAGACCAGAAACTCTCTAGTTACTGACATTCTTCTAAATATCAAAAAAAAATCGGCTCAATACATTCGAAAATGGTAAAAACCAACTGTTTAACTCTGGGGGAGTGGTAAAATGAGCCTACTTCCAAAAAAAAGTGGAGTATCCCTTTAATTTAGGTTAATGATAAATTCTATGTTAACTAATACACTTTAGTTTAGATTAAGCCAGTATTAGGCCATATTTCAATTGGGACATTTAAAGATGGGATTAGTAGGCTAGTTTTTGAAAAACACTTTTGACCAATGTTGATATTTGAAATCACCAAAATAAATTCACACCAACCCCAAAATGATCTCGTCCCTAATTTGATAGTTCCATCACACACTTATATATGGGCAATGAACACTGTATATGGTGAAAATATAAAATTCATGAATATATATTTACAGTTTTTGTCAAAATTACAGTTTTCATCTGGGATTTGGAGTCAGATTGCTGGGGGTAAAAATTACTTTAGACCAGCATCCTTATTTTATTTTTAAACGGAGATTGTTTACCCCAGAAAATTGCTTTTTGGGGGGCTAGGATGGCATAAAATATACATTTATTTGAATTATAATATACTTACATCTGGAATAGTGCGCTGCAGTTTAGACAAGCTGTACTTGTTGTACATGTTCTCACTGGTGCGGTTTTCATAAGGGATCACGATCTACAGAAGAGCACACACTCCATTGAAGCATCAAGTAGCCTGACAGCCCTGTTGTCTTTCTCAATGCCAGTGATTTGAAGGAATTTGGCCTTAGACTTTCCAGTGTTTTGCTTCTCACCTTTGCAAGTTTCATTTCGAAATCAAGCACCAATTTCATCTGAGCCTCAGCAGCCCGTTCGTCGGCTCCGAGCATGACGGAAACGTCGACCATCAACCTTAAAAGAGCTTCTCGATACTGCGGAGAGGCATGAAAAGAATGGGTTGAGAAAGGAGAGATAAAAGCAGGCCAGGCTGTGACTGCACGCAATGATATGTAGGCTAAGGAGGTTGACAGATGTATCGATGTACCATTTGTGCCTCAGTTGTGTTGGTGATGTAATCTTCTCTGGATGACAGTGACAAAGAGGCCTGGTCCAGCTAGAAAAAAGAAAAAGAATTGCTACGAATTTTTCCACCCCAATTCGCGCAATTGGTTGAGCTTGATGTTGACATTCATCTCACCTTAATGATGTACTGGTTGGAGTTCTTGTCATCAGGAGAGACAAAAAGCCGTATAAGGACAGACTTGCTGTGCTGACTGCGTATCTGTGCCAGTGTCTCCAGCAGGTTAAACTGAGACTCCACCCACCGCGAGGAAGAGCCCAACGCATCGCCTAAAACCGGCCAGCGGAATTCTTTCTGCTTTAAATTCTTCAGCAGAGGTTTGGCATCCTCGATCTCCAGGATAGCTGTCAGGTGGACAGATGAAGAAGTCAAATTTACATTTATTCACCTGACACCCCAGATGTATAAGATCACGTAAAGTCATCTTTACTCGTAGCATATGCCGCTGCACTGCGATGACAAAGAATGTGAAATTAAAGATAATTTTTGGCTTCAATATCTCAAAAAAGACGACTTTACCCATAGCGTACAGTAGGCTAAACTTACGCAACACGAGAGAACCTCTCGTAAGCTTTTCGGGTCTTACATTCATTCATGCAGGATGTGTAGAGGACTTTGGCCTTCTTCACTGCCTCGATGTCTTCGCCTTGGATGGGCTGCTCTAACAACTCTGTGGCACAAAGATTCAATATTGAATCACCTTATTTGGGACGTAGGTTTTATTCAGTTGAGAATCATGTGGGTCAGTGCACCTTTCAGCTTGAGGTCTACATTCTGTCTGAGCCACGGGTAAATCCCATAGCTGGATAAGTCTTCCGGAATGGGGTTATCCCGGAGCCAGCCTCCGCACGCGTACTGGTAGAAGTCATCACATGGATCAACAGACTGATCCATCTTACTCAGGATAGAACCGGCTAGAGGTGACACATCATCAAACACAGATTCATTACAGTAATCTCAAACAAGTAAAAACAGTGTTTGAGCTGTTTTTATGAATCATAATGTCTGCTTGTTATGTTTAAAGTAAAAGTGAGTGTATAGTTTAGGGAATTGCTAGGTAGTTGCCTGCTGGCGCCAAGTTTAACTGTGTAACTCTTTTAGTTTACTCTTAGCTAAAAACAGTTAGTTCTTTAATGTATAAAGCTCATTAATGTATATTTACTTCGTTCAAGCGATAAAGTATTCTCGTGCCATTGAAAATATATACGGGTAAGGGTTTCTAATGTCGGTCGCCATGTTGCCCCTCAAAGTCCATTAGCCAAAGAGGGACATACCCGTTAATTCAAGCTTCGCCTTTCGCGTTTACATTTGAATTAACACTCATGGACGAGGTCGAACTGGAAGCCATGTTAATCTTGGACTAAATTGGCCACCGTAGGAGTTAAAACGAAAT
>JAOTRC010000016.1:8017769-8042367 GCA_027497675.1 Cyprinella lutrensis | reverse complement strand
TAATGCTGATACTGACTGAAATACTATATATATGTATAATTATAATTATCCATTGATAGGCTATTTGTTAACCTCCAGTCTGAATATGGTGTCTCTCTTTAGCATATTTTAAAATAAGTATGTCAGTGCAAGTTGCTTTCAGTTTAAACAGCTCAAACATGCATGTCTGGGACAAAACTTAAGCCTTGTCTGTAAAACTGGGGATATAAGTCATCCTTTTCTCAAATATTTCTTATCCCATACCAAGACAGCTCATCCCATGAACAGCCACTGAGCAATACACCTCAAATGTCCATCCAAAATTCATGCTGAACTATAGCATTATGCATATTCATTTAAAACATTAGTATATTCCACCTCATGTTCCATATCCAGTATAAAGTGTGTGTAGGTGTGTGTTATCCCAGCCCTGTCCTCTCCATGTTAACATAAATGATTCAGGGGTAAGAGCTGCTACCTGCTCCCCACTGCAGGAGTCACTAAGCAACTGAAAGACTATCCACGGGCACCTGAGAGCCGCAGGGGGGCTTTACTTTTCCCCAGACAAAATACATGCATTCAAACCCACAGCAGGCCAGTCTATCCACCTGATCAATGCATTCAGTCTATTCCTGCCTTTTTTACTGCAGAAACGCGGACACAACTGCACAGAATGTCTAAACAGCCGTCGACCAATGTCAAAGCCCTACAGGTGAGTAAATGGTGTGTGTGTGTTTTTTTGTTTGCACATAATTTAAGAATAGTCAGTGAGCTTTTGTGTTGATTTTAGTGGCACAAAATGGAGTTTTTCTTCTGTTGTCAAAAACACTCAAACACGTCAACATAAAAGATTTTAATCTGAAAAGCCAGTTCCCTACTTTGAACACTGAGTTATAACTGTAAAAACACATTTCAATGTACAGTACAATGCATTACAGTACACAAGGCCATTGACAAGTAAATGGAATGCATAACTGCATGTTGTTGATGTGTGTCCAGCTTTTTGTCTTGGTAGGAAACCTTTCTTATCCAAACAGAAACGATTTATATAAAAATAGACTTGTACACTTCAATCCTTATAGCTTTTTCACTTTTGATACAGTTGATGCAAAACATATGCGAACCCTGTGAATTTACATGGATTTCTGCATGAAGTGGTTAAAAATGTGATGTGATCATCAACAAGTTTGCTTAAACAACAAGAAAAGATATTTTGTCATGTATTTATGGAGCACACTGTGAAAACAATGAAAAAGTATGTGATATCTATATTGTAGATCCTTAGGAGACAGCATAACTTCCATCAAACGTTCTTTTGTGTTCAATAAATATATAAGAATGTGTTGTTTGTAATTTAAGCAGACTGTTTGTCTATTTATGTGACAGTTGATGCGATCAGATCACGTTATGACCAATTTATGCAGAAATTCAAAGTGTTGCATGCGCACACACACACACACACTCATATATATATACACAGTTGTAGTCATAATTAATGGCACCCCTGGTAAATGGGATAAATAAATCCTAAGATTTATTTTTTTACAGCCATTTTTGATCACATTTACCAGGGGTGCCATTAATTCTGACCACAACTGTATATATGTGTCTGGCTAGGAGTGATATCGTAGACACTCTTATAATAGTTCACCACAGTGTAGAGACAATTCTTACAAACACTGAACACTTCAGCTAAAAATAGACACATTTATCTTTCCATAAAAACTCTCCATATACACACAAATCCATAAAAAGCCCCAAAATACACAAGATTCAGGATACAGTCCATCAGAAAACACAGGCAAAAGGAAGAGAGGTCATGCATGCAAAGACAGGAGCACATGATCACTACTGTACAGCCTAAATACTTCATCCAGCAGCTTATATTGATGGAGAGCCAAAGAAATGACAAATTTGATGTACTGGACCATGAAATGCATGCAAAACTGGAGTGAAGTCTACTCTTTAGGGGCGTTTGCGATTGGTTGAGGGTTTGATCACATGCTCTAATCAAAACACGAAATGGCAAATTTGTAAACTGAATCGAGTGTTTGACCTTGTTTGACCAGTACAGCAGGAAAACGACAAAGTAAATAAGGCTTTGAGCTTCACTCTTAGTAGAAAGGGTTATTTTTAGTGGTTCCCATCATGGGATCATTTTATGGATTTAGATTGAATAAATTCATTTTGTTTTTAATAAAATTAGTATGCAATCCTTTAAGATTGAACCTTTTTGACATAAAGCGTTCTTTAAAATTGAGCCAAGAACCGCTAGGGTTCTATATAGACTGTTCTAAGAGTGTATTTGGAAATTGGAGAACCCCAAAAGGCAATTTTGCATTGTGACATTATTTATTATCATTATAATTAAACAGGTTCCCATCCCAATTTTCATTACCATAGTGCAAATTAAACCACTTTTTATGTGAAAATATATTTATTTTAAATTATATTTATAATTATATGAAAATAAAGTTGAAAATGACAGTTGTTAATAAGAATTTTGGGGGAAATGTGTTTAGTTGTCATGAAAATAATGCTATTTATGCAAAATATATATTTAATGGCAAACATGCTGAAAAATATATACGAGAAGACATGTGGCAAGAATCCTGATCAATTCAGGGTTTCTTCCAAGTGTAAATTTGTAAACACATTTACATATTCACATTTGGAATTTCGTTTTCATAATACATGCTGCGTTTAGACGCATTTATTAAAGACCAGACAAAAAAAAAAAAGACAGGCTGTCTGCTTCGGGCTTCAGCAAACAGAGAGATGTCTGTCATCTCACTGTTTTATCTGTTGCCCGCAGCTCATTTCCATACAGGCACTTTGCTCTTTATGAAATACAAACTCCAGCAAGAAGACACGTCCAGCAGGTTTTGTGGAAAGGTTTGGTTTCGACAACTACATGAGCTTAAATGACTTTGGTATTGTGGTGTGGTTACAGGAGTAAATGAGCAGTGTCCCTGTGAGGCTATAGCAGCGATGGTAACTGTCTCAATGTATTTTCTTGTCTGTCTCAAAGGCCAACCTTAATATTCCAATGGGGGCTCTGCGTCCTGGGGCGGGACATCCTGTGAAGAGGAGAGAAGATACAGTAGACACAGAGGAGGTCAGATTCTGTAGGGAACAGGATATTTATAATCATGTCCAGATTTCAATTGAAATAAATAAAATATTTCACATAAAGAAATCTTATTTTAGACCACTGAGATTTTTTGCTTTGTGATAAATTGCAGTAATATTGACTTCATAGAATTAATTTACATTATCCTTGTCATGAAATACTAATAAACAGATATTTTTTCAATTACTAATAAACCATTTAAATGTTTATCTTATGGAATGTCTATATGGTGAAAATGCATGTATATGTGTGTATATATGTATATATATCTACACACACATATACAAAAACTGCACATTTGCCATTTATATATATATATATGGCAAATTTGTTTGTTAAAAATAATATTACTATCAGTTATTGGTCCTAAAATAGTCTTTTTAAAATATGACAAATTCATTGTTGAGAGATTTTGTGATGGGCACTCAGTAATATCTCCAACAACTGTTGGTTTCATAGCCATCCCCAGTCACTCCAGAGGAGAAAAAGCCCCTTCCCGGGGCTGTAAAACTACCGGGCCCCGCCGTGAACCTCTCTGAAATCCAGAATGTAAAAAGTGAACTCAAATGGGTCACCAAAGACTAAACAACACAGGTAAATCTGACAGTCAAATATACACACTCACACCCATTTTCCCCATCTACCATTTTTGGTTAGTCAAACATTGTAACATTGTTGATTCTTCTTGATCTTACACACACACACACAGAGAGAGAGAGAAACAGAAACACAAGAGCAATCGGTTTTCAGAACACACCACACTGAAATGATTTAGGAAGGTCCAATGCTGTTCACACACATGACCACATGGTGTCAGTAGCTAAAAGTAGTTAGCACGTGTGTTAGCATGCATGCTGGAGTGTGTTAGTAGCTGTCTTTGAGTGTGTAAAGGGGTATGATGGTGAATCAGGCTCTATTAATACTCCACAGATCAGTGGGGCAGTGAAAGTCAGTCTGTTG
Source organism: Cyprinella lutrensis (assembly GCA_027497675.1). Lineage (NCBI taxonomy): Eukaryota > Metazoa > Chordata > Actinopteri > Cypriniformes > Leuciscidae > Cyprinella > Cyprinella lutrensis. The sequence continues at coordinate 8,038,295 of JAOTRC010000016.1, read as the reverse complement.
TGTGCAGTCCCAGCATGCCTCACAAGACTTTCCTATTATAGAGCAAAACATGCACTGTGTGTGACCCACTCTATGTGTGACAGAATTAAAAACAAATTTCGCCAAGCAAACTACCTCGAGATTATACCATGTTTTTATTGCTTGTAAACCCATTTAATCAATTCACAATTTAATCATTTTCACAGGTGACTCCACCCCCAATTGATCCAAGGCTTTGGTTACGGTCTCCATCCAATCAGATTCATGTTTTAAACAAAACCCCCCAGAGAATCGGTCGCAACGGAATCATTGGCAAGCCTTAATGATGACACTACCAACTGACCTGAGAATGAATAAAGGGGATGGATTCTATCAATGCAAAGACTGATGGGAATTGAGTTTGAAGCTCTGAACCATGTTTTTGTCTGTCAAAAAATAGGTCATCACTGTCTAAACCACCCAGCATCATGTTCTGTGTTTTTTTTTTTTTTTCGTTTAAAAATGTTCTGTGTGTTTAACTTAAAGGGATAGTTTACTCAAAATAAAAATTCTGTCACTATCCCTTTACGTTTGATTTTATAGTAGTTCTGTATTCTCTTTCTACCATAAATGAGTCTAAAAATAGAATATATGAGACTGAAGGCATTCTTCAGCCAGATTCTGTCTTAACTCGTTAAAATGTGACACCATAAAATCAATGTTCTTGATGCATTTTACATCTAGAGTGATTATTATGCAAATAATTGCGTCAAATATGAACTAATCAGAAAGTCATGCATTTGATTGATTCAATTTCCTACGATTGACAGCCATACTTAAAATGGCCAAGCTGCAGGCTTGTTTCCGCTCCCTACTTTTTCTTTATCTATGGCTTTGTTCTTGTGTGTTGCAGTACATGAGTAGGCTGTTGCATAATAAAACATGATTTCACGTTCTCTCCAAGAGCAAACCCGTAGGAGGAAGCCAGCACTTGTTATCCTCGAACAAATAGAACTGGATTTCAAATGCCGCACTATCAGTTTGTTATGTACATAAACCGAGATTAGTTTAACAGTGCAAAGATGCTCATCTTCCCGCTTGTAAATCACATCGCATGTGTATGTTCTGTTCTGTGATCTACAGTGATCTGCAATCTGTAGTTTACTAGCAGCAGGTGTCATGACCTTTGGGTGAAAGTGTCCTTATTAAAGATCATGTAGGCTATCGCTCCTTAGATCAGAGTAAGTCTGCATTAGGAGCTATTAGTCAAAAGCTGGGAAAACGTGTACAATGCATATTAATTGTGTCTACATATGTATTTCTTTCATTTGTAAGGCTCTATTTTCTGTAGGTTTGCTTTGAAACAATGTGTATTGTGAAAAGCACCATACAAATACAAATGTCTGACTGGATTTAAGACAACGTTTTGTGAAATTACTTGGATTGCCAAGTGAAAGACATACAAACAACAAGTATTCAGCGTACATGAAATATATTCAAGCCTTTTGAAAAAGCTTCCCAGGATGCACTGGGATCATCTAGATTAAGGGTGGCAACTTTGAAGAATCTTTGGCTGGCTCCGAAATCTCCACTCAAACCACTACCTATGTAGGGGGTAGGGAGTAGAGCACTATATAGTGAGCTCACCAGCATAATAGAAACACCACTTTTGGATACTACTACATACATAGCTACTGTACATATCCTAAGTTAAACGAGACAGAACATAACTTACATTTTTATGACAAATTTGTATTGTTGCGCTGCTCCCTTTGTCGTCCGTCCGCCATTTTTACGATAAGCGCAATGCATGATGGTATGCAGGGCTTGGGTTAGTGAACATCGGTTGTACACTGCTTTTCAAAATGCATTCTGGGATACATTCAGTGGACTATATAGGGTATAATAATCATCACTATACATTCGGACAGCACTACAAAATGGCGAGCTCACTATATAGTCCACTAGAGAGGAGATAGTCCACGAGAGATTTCGGACACAGCCTTTATTTAGCATAATTTGCAAATTTTTATGTGTAGTTTCATAGTTTTGAAGACTTGCTTTTATTCTAAAATGGCACATACAACGGAAAATAGTAGTTCTAAAAAATGAAATGGCGCAAATTTGACTTGTTATCTATTTGTAAAAACATAGGAGAGCAAATAAATGGCCACAAACACTACAAAACACAACCAGTACAATGCTAGAACAGGACCTATGTGGATATGGAATGGAATATTTCAGGATTAAGCATCTGGCAGAGGTGCAAGGAACAACTAATCAACAAAGCCTTCATAATTCCCTCATTACCCAACATGCAATGCAAAGAGAGAGAGTCTGTAGTCCTAAAACTTCTCACCGAAATGCTCAGCATACCTTCCGCCGATTCCTTGATATAGCCAATCATATGTGCAATCATATGCTTTACATTATACATTTCAAACTGTATATCTATCACATATGTTTGTTAATTAAAATGATTTTCTAACCTAAAGCCTTATGCTCACCAGTTATTATCAAAATTGTTCACCATGACCACCTGAGCCAAACAAAGCCCCTATCAGGAGGAACAGATAGTTATATTTAGAAAGCCACTCAGGTCTGGCAGATTTCTTGACTGAAGGGTCACCTGAGGACACAAACACATTTACAAAGTGCCTAGACACATAAATCATCTGAATATGCAATTAAATGCACTAATAAACCCAACTGATGTTTATAAAATCGTAAATTGTATTTATAGATGTTGCAGTGGTGGAAGAGAGTATGATCCTGCAAAAGACCTTAAAGCATGCGATGAAGTGGAGTCTGGTTTTGTTGACGAAATATAAAAAGTGCAGCATAGTTAATGCATCTAATTTAAACCATTTGGTGCATTTAAATATATATCTGCTGATGCATGGGAAAAGAAATGCCAAGGTCCCTAAAAGGCCAATTACTCATTTTGAAACGAGAATCCGAATGGATTATGAAGTAAGCACAGGATTTGGCACTACAAACAGTGTCTACAAAATCATTTCCTTGAGACACATAGCACTCAAACACACCCCCATATGATTCATCATGACCTTATTGCAGCTGCACTCCAGTGATAGTGAATTCACAACTAGTTCCAGTTCCCAATTACATTATGATAGATGTTTCTCCACTGTCAAGCATTTGCATTACAATATATAGCATTGTACTGCAAACCCTAGACAGAGGTGAAACCAGTGTAACTATAAAGAGAGGGTGTGCAAATTATACAAAAAGCTCTATCATAATCACCCGTCGCTCTTATACTTAATACCCCCTCTGCAACCTGGCCTGATGCTGCCCCATCCCAGCTTTGAGCCAGTAGCTATTCAGGGAGAATGAAGGGTACGATGTTCACGTGGGTGGGATGTTTCCTTTTCGCTGTGGATCACACTTACACACAAATATCTATAAATCAGCCTCACTCATCAGAAATCTAGCCAACATCTCTGTGGTTATAAAACAAATTTTATTGTCTTTTTTTAATCTTTGTGCCTTACTGAGATTGTCTGAACAATCTCCCTATGGTTCTCATTGACGGGATTCTCAATGCCAATCCTTTCTCTTTCGGTCTTTCTTTTTTTGGGGGGGCTAGACTGTGTCCTGACTGTCCCTCTGAGTTTCTATTCCTGTCACCTTCATGAGATGTGGCTTCTGGTGGCGACAGGCAGAAATCCACAGTGCTGACTAACTCCTGTATTTATCAAGGGATGACTTCAGATCTGCATATCATAATAAACCCCCGGCATGATCCCTCCCGCTCTGTGTTCCCATCTAACTAAAGGGAAAGGGCAAGTAGCTCGAGGCTGTTTACCCCTTGTGGCCCCAAAATGTCTACCCATCCATTCTCCCCTCCCTTTTAGAGATCTGGTAGAAAGCACATGCCTATCTTGTTGAGGCAAGAGGTTTGGAGGCTGCCCACTGGGTGGAGGAGCAATGGTCGACCCTCCCCTTTACAAGTTCATGCATTTGATGCCTGCAGAAGTCATGGACCACATCCCAACGGACGCGGCTGGTGCGGCGGACCTTTTCTTCCTTCTGTCTTCTTTACTCTTGCAGGAGCTCTTTCCCTTCCTTTCCCTCTCTAAATCACCTATTCTTGACCCTGGTCATCCTCATCTCTCTCCCTTCTTCTTCTAGTGATGAATTATTATCTGATGCTCAGCAGCACTCATGGAGAAGGTGTTCTGTCTCGGTACCAGAGCTTGCGTCTGGAGGGTCGAATGTGTGATGTTGTTTTGGAGGCGGAAGGTGTGGAGTTTCCTGCTCATCGCACTTTACTAGCATGTTCCAGTGACTACTTTTGGTCTATGTTTCAAGAGTACACTCTGGAATCCAGTACTCACACTATCAGCTTGCCAGCCCTGTCATCTCTGGGCCTGGAGCAGATACTGGACTTCATCTACACCTCTTGGATCTCACTGTCACCCTCTACTTTGGAGGTCACACTGCAGGCTGCCTGCTATCTACAGATCACTCCTGCTGTGGATCTTTGCACTCAGTACATCTCAGAGAGCATTACTCCTGACAATTGCTGCTTTTTTGCTAACATAGCAGCATGCTATGGCCTTTCTGAAGCCTTCAATGACAGCAACTCTTTCATTGCCAGAAACATGAGCAGAATTCTTGCAACTGAGGAATACAAGAGTGAGATAATGGAGTTAAACCTTGATTCCCTGCAAGAGGTGCTTGTGGCTGAGGAGATGCCAGGAGTGAAGGAGACAGAACTTCTACAGCTGGTTTTGGACTTGCTAGAGTGCAACCCGCAATCTGCCCTGGAAAGTAATGCATTGCTCAGTCGGATCCGATTTGGTTTGGTGCCATCTGAAGAGCTGTCTCAACTTAGTGCACTTAAACCTGCTTTACGTACACCCTTCATCCGTAGCATAGTGCAAAAAGCGCTTAACTACCACCTTCAGGGTCCCTTACAACCTCTACTTCAAAGTGTCCACACCAGCCTGAGAGCCATGAGCAACAAGATTCTTCTGATAGGAGGAGGACCAGAAGCAAACAGACCCCAGAATCAGATCCTAACCTACGAACCCCGCAGCAAGAAATTCCAGCCACTTTCAGCATCACTACCAAGTAGGATACAGCATCAGGGAGTCTGCGTTGTTGGGAACTTCTTATTTGTAATAGGTGGCGAGGTGGTGAAGGTGGATGAGGAGAATGAGAAGAGTGCTGTGATGACTGTCACTGACAAGGTGTGGCGCTATGACCCACGGTTTGAGCAGTGGGAGGAGATGGAACCACTCTTGCAGAAGAGGGCACAGTTTGCCTGCTGTGTGGTGGGGAGTGTTATTTTTGCAATTGGTGGACGGGGCGAGAAGGGTGAACATGCTTTGTCATCTGTGGAAAGGTACGATATGAGTGAAGGGTGCTGGCGCAGTGGTGTATCCCTACCAAATTCAGTTCACGGGCACGCCTGTGCCACTATCGGAACAGGAATCTACATCTCCGGTGGCATTCATATCAACAACCCAGAGAGCAGCAAAGATGTGTTGTTTTTGAATTCTGTCGAGGGGGATGCCTGGCATAGACGTTGTAACATGTCCATTGCTAGATTCGGCCACCAGATGGCAACAGTGAGGGGAAGAATTTACACCTTTTTGGGAATGTATGAGCCCTTCTGTGACATTGAACGCTATAGTCCTGAGCAAGACCTGTGGACCCGTCTAAAGCCCCTACTGAATGATCGCTTCTGCTATGGCTTGACCGCAACAGGGGGCAGACGTGTGCTTATGTTTGGAGGCAGAAAATGGCAGGAAGGACAGGAGGTGTGTACAACAAACGTGCTAGAGTATGACACAGAATATGATGCCTGGAGGGAAGTGTGTAAACTACCAGAGCCCTTGTGTGGGATTCAGTGTGCCATAATGACTCTTCAAGACCCTCCGGAGACCTAAAAGTCAATTACAAACACCATCCCACATACACACAGACAAACAGATGGCTGTCATGGGGCACAGAGAGTTGATGGACAAGGGCATTCTTTGTGTCATGGATACATGGATTGTAAAGTGGCATGGAAAACAGGAGTCTATTTACCCAGATACAAAAGACCTTGGTGGGGGTAAAATGCTTTCGAGTATGGAAGTAAGGAACTCCTGAAAGTAGGTCACTATGAATAGGGTAGAGAAAGTCGTGACATTGATAGATGAATTGTCATAAAGACTTTGTCCTGAAAAAATGGAATAGTTCCTGTATGGACACTAGAGAACTAAAGATTACATATCAGACCACTGCACACTCTTGAAAGGCACGAAGAAAGGACAAACAGAAAAGCAATCTAGAGAAGAACAAATGAAAACAGAGATAAAGTGTGCACTTGAAGTCCAGTTTGGACAAGATTTGACAATTTGGCACTGTGTGAAGATCAAAGGTGACACTCATAATGTCTTATGACAGAGGGACAGCTGTCATGAATGCTGGATACAGACTGTGGATAGTAGAGAAGACAGCAGTTAAAATGAAGGAAAGTACACTCTCAGACGCTGCGAGAGAAAGCCAAATTAGACTATTGATTTGGAAGGGTACATGGGAATTCAGAGCGGGCAAGGACAAGTGTCAAGACCACTGAGTGTGTGTGGGATGCAGACAAGCCAAATTAGGATGAGGAGATTTTTAGTGAGCAATGATAAACAAAACTGCATAGGCATGCATGTATATCCGACAGCTCAAAAGTAAGGCCCTGCATGGAAATCTAGATTCTCAGTCACAGATAATATAGTGTGACTAGAAAACCAATATAACTAAGGTGAACTGCAAATAGTGAAAAACAGTGCAATATACATCAACAGTAGTCACTAGGCTGGATGATATATCAAAAAATCATAATTTATCATTTTATAACAGTATATATAGTTGTACAAGAAACCATAAAAAACAGATGTTTTAATGAAATAATGCATGTTTGTTTTTCCCCTTCTGTAGAAGAGGTTGCCAGTTTGATTCATTTCTGTAAGTTCAAATTGATTCAGATGAATCAGTTCAAAAGTGGTAGTAGTAACCATTTCAGTGTTGGCATTTCAAGAGTCTGTACAATGAATATTGACATTTGTTATGACAATTCGGCAAATAATTCAATGCAAATGAGCAGCAAAGAGAGAAATGCATTAATAAAAGATTTGACTAAATAAAATTTTAAGTATTTTGTACTCAATAACAAGGGTGCTGGAAATGATAGTAAATGAGTGAAAAAAAATGGCAAAATATTTGAGTATGAGCAGCCCAACCTGGTTTGCTGGTTAGATTAGTTTACACCAGATAAGACCAGCAAACAAATTTAGGATAGTTTCCTAACCAGGAAATAAACCAGAATTTTCCATCTGAACTGCCTCTTGTGCCCAAACAAAGGAGACCCATTCTTGAGCTAAGACTCAGAGCAAACCCAACAGTTCATCTCCATTAAATGTGAGTCCATTACCTTCACTGAACAGCCTGAAAACCAGCAAGCTTCTGGAAGTAAAAAAGAATAGCTCTGGGAAATTGACATGGGCCTCCATTTTAACCAGAAGAAAGGTGCCTTTACTCATTGTCTGATAGGCTGTCTAGCCCTTAACTCCTCAGGCGATTGGCTTAAGCTTAAATATATTTTGGACTGAAAGCCTGACCATAAAAAAATGGCAGAATCAATTGGCTTCAGCTTAAATATATTTTGGACTGAATGCCTGACCATAAACAAAAATGGCAGAATCAAGGCTGGAAATGCCATTAAGATGAATGGGAACACAAACAGACAGCTTTCTCTTCAGGTATTTAACAGCCTCAGAGTTTGGGCAGGCAATGTCAAGGACGCCTTTCTCCAATGTGCATTCTAACTTGCTTCATTTAAAGTATCCAGCCTATAAAAAAACACATGCGTATACAATAAATGCAGCATGATTACATCCATAAAAGTTTATTGACTCTAGGTATAACCACACTTAAATCTGGATAAAGCAATAACTCTTTTTAAATAATGTCATAAATAAAGTAAACTTTACCAGGTTGTACGCTAAACACAACACGTAGGAAACTGCACTGCCTAAATTACATGCCCTATTCATAATTAAGACAGGCAGCAGCACAGATATTGATGAACTAGATTGTTGTACAACTTTGTTAAAAAAAATGGGCTGCTAAGGAAACATAACATGATTTGCACTAAATTAATAATAACTTTGATATATTACTAAAGTAAAATACCAATAGACATCTGTTCTAGTAGCTCTATATCAACTGGTAATCACTTTCTCTAAGAGCTAATGGATTCCCATGATTCCCATGGACACATTAGCACCTGAGTCACTCAATCAAAATCAAGCTAACATAGTCTTAATTACGTACAGAATGAAATGTGCTCCATCATGTCAGTCATACCTGAAATATCAATGTACATCATATAATACACATCTTATCATACAGTAAACACTCTTCTGATCATTCGGTGTTCTTAAAAATCCTCACATAAAACGTCTTTGTGTTTGCTGAGCGCCTGAGAACGGCCTTTCTGGCAGCTGAAACTGACATGAAATCATTTGGCAGCTTTGGTTTAGAAAAAAAACATAAATGTGATTGTGGTGCATCTACAAGCCATGTAGCAAGAGATGATTTGCTTTGAGAGTTTATAAAGACGGACGACCTCCTGAACTTTGACATAGATGTAATATCAGGAGTTGAGCTGCTCCTTCTGACAGATGCTGGGTTGAGTTCAGGGCAACAGATTTGATCGGGCGAGTCCCTGGGCTGAGCCCAGCGGTGTCGTGGTGACCTTGGTTGTCATAAATCTCACTGTTGCTTGACACAAATGTCCCTAAACCCAAGGCAATGCACAGGACGACTGCATGGCAGGTTGTAGAAATGGAAAACTTGATTCCAAACGGAGGTGTACAATACTAAAAAATCCACAAAACCTCAGATTAAGCATAAAAGATGAACAGCACACCTTCTGCACGGGTACACAATCACTTGTCAGTGCCGTCTCTGCTCACTTAAGGGTGCAAATTTTTGCCAGGAGCATCCCGTGTGAATCTGCTTTTGATTATGACACAAAATTTCACCTCATATCATCAGGAAACTGTAGTGATGAGAGAACTTCCACAATCCGACTCAAGTTACAGAGATAATACTGCTTCTGGATAATGAAGCCTGTGCTATTTTCTACCAATCAAAGCACACACACTTCACCGAATGTTCATCCGTTACAAGAGGCCCAGTTTAGCAAGGTGTTACTCTCGGTCAAGAAGCGTTTACAGCACAGGCGCAGAAATATTCCAGGTTCAAAACAAGCTGAACAATACTACAGTATTTATGGCATTCTGTAAATTACTACATTCAATTATTTTGACTTTTTATGATTGGGACAAAGCACTGGACCACAATAAATGTTAAAATGATTAAAAAAAATCATAGATCCGCAGGACTTTATCATTATGCATGTCAACATGAGACTAACAGAATAATAATTTTTGCTAAATATAATAAGTTAATATTACCATTATGATTAGATATGCACTGATATATTTAAACTGGCCAAATGGATAAACCAATAATGTCTTTCTTTTTTTAAAAAAATACTGTTTTAAGTAAACGAATATTCTAAATAAGTAACAAATAAACTCAGTTCTCATACATTTGCATTCAAATGCATTAAATTTAGGCATCACAACATTATTTTGTACTAATGAATTACATATTTAATATTTGCTGATGTGTACCCCAATGATACAATAATATGGTACCAATTAGTCTATGCATCCTTAATAATATTAATACTAATAAGGTTTCACAAACTACTACAGCTTTACTAATCTGTGCATACTGTATGACCCTTTCATTTCCAGTCTTAACTTTTGACTGTGTGAAGTCTGTAAACCTTCATCGTAACTTTTGTCTAATCCACCCTGAGGAATTACCAGAAGTCTCACAACTTTATAGACATTTTTTTGTATGGAAGAATTGATATAAGCACATTAACAAGAATCCAAGCCGCACATTTCTGCCTGAAAATGATCCATTGCATTGTCCCATAGACTTCCATTCTGAGAGCTTTACTATGAGTCGAGTCAAAATTACTGACGGTGGTGAAAGAACTCCAAGCCACAGAAGCTGTGAATAGAAATGAACTGATTTTGAACCAGGAATATTTCTTGAAATGCCTTTTCTTGGTATATTAAAGGACCCTGCGGAGATTGTGGTTAGACGAGGTAACCACATTAGTTTTCCATGTTCATGCACACGCACGCATCTTCCAACGAAAATGTACAAATGCTATAAGTCGGGGCCAGCCGATGTATAACAGCATATCATGAATATTTAGTATGATACAGTAGAGTATATGGTATAAGTGGCATATAAACATGGCAGATAACTTGTGTGATGACCGTCTGCGAGACCACTGTGAGATTTGCTTCAAAAAGACAGCCAAACACAGGTACAGCAGCACAACAGAGTGAGAGTCAGTGCGTTTAGTGTTCAAAGGCCGCCTCAGACATGCATTTCCTCTCAGAGTTCAGTCCGAAGCTTCCATTTCCATGATCAAGTGCTCAGGTTCCTGTCTAGAGGCGTGCCAGGTTTGTTCTCGGTGCGACGGCTTTGTCTCTCCCCGTCTGAGCCGCTTGGAGGACTCGTAACCATGGCAACCACATGTGCAGAAGTGGCATACTCTGAAGCCCGTTGGTTGTGAGTTGAGCCATTGAGAGTGCTTTGTTTGTACAGATATCTGTGCCTGCGTAAACAGTGTTTTCAAGTATTTAAAAAGTAGATTGAGTCTGCGATTGCTGCCAGGATGGGAAAGTACAAGGAAAAGTGAGAAGGGAATTTGTGTTTAAGGACCATTTCAGAGACTGTGAGGGATAACAGTACAATGTAATTAATAATTATAATATATCTTTACAATCTTTGTGATTATATAATAATCACAGATAGTAAAATTACAGCTGATCCAATATTTTCATGCCCAAAATTTAATTTCTATTTTTTTTCTAAATAAATAATAATAATAAAACACTAAAAGCTAAAATAAATTGTTTAAAATACACTTTTAATGTGAATTTAGGCATCACAAAATTATAATGGATTTTCATTTTGAGATTTAACAGTGTTATTAAATCATTGAACAAAAACTTTTTGGTGAGCATTAGATGATGATTGATCCTATTTGAAATAATTAAAAAAAAACTAGGGCTGTGCAAAAGTTAATTGCGATTAATCGCATCCAAAATAAAAGTCTGTGTTTACATAATATATTTGTGTGTGCTGTATGTAATCATTTTGTATATATAAATACCTATGCATGCATGTATATATTTAAGAATTATTTGCACTTAAATTCTGTATATTTATATAAATACATATTCTAAATTATAAAAATATAAATATTTTATATATGAATAACACATTTTCTGAAATATATACATGCATGTGTGTGTATTTACATATACAAAATAATTATATATAGCACGCACAAATATATTATGTAAACAGACTTTTATTTTGGATGCGATTAATCGCAATTAACTTCTGCACAGCCCTAAAAAAAACTTATATACTAATAAATATATTAATTTATTAGTAAGATACTAATCCAAAAAACTCACACAGACAGAAAAAGCCCTTTTTCAAATCAAGTGGGGTGAACACATTGACTATTACTGGCAGATGTCTAAAAAAATTCATCAGATATTCTAGAACATAAACATTATATTTTCATAACTGAGTTGATTATAAAATTATCAGCACATAATATAATATAGCACACAATTATCAGCATATATAATCAGAACATAACTGATTATAAAATTACCCAGAGGCCCAGATTATATGCACGATAAATTAAGACAATTTATTGTGCATATAATCTGGGCCTCTTGGTAATTGTACTGTATAATAATTACGAACCAATTTAACTGCATTTTCAAATCATGCATCAGTGCATCATCATATCCCTAAATGTTATTTCTGTACACATATCCCTCACAGCCACATCATTAAAATATCAGATCCGTAAACACCAATTCACCCCAAACTTTATCTTGAAAGTCCGTGCAAGTGAGCGACAACTACTTCAAATAGTGTGGTGTTGTTCTTGTGTCTGAAGTGTGCATCAGACGTGAGTCTCGATGTAGGAGTGCGTGTGCGAGAGGGAGGGCGTGCGGGGGGCGGGTTCAGGCGTGGTGGCAGGGCTGGGCTCAGAGGCAGGGCTGGGCTGACGGTCCCGCTGGGGCTCTCCTGAATACAGCTCCATGTAAACTTTCTTCCATTCCTGGAACTCTGAGGATGTGAGTTTAGGATTGGCCAGCAGCTTGTCAATCAGTGCTACCTCGCCCTCCCTGTCCTATGGGAGTGAAGAAAGAGAGCAGTGGAGGGTGGGCATTACAGATACAGTCTCCTTCACACAGTGGTTAGGATGTCACAAAGCACGCCACAGGCGGTTAGCGTAGACGTGAAGCGATGTGGACTCAGCCTAGATGAGCAGAGCGGCACACACACGCAAACACACATAGCATGCTCAGACTTGACTGGAGTCCTCTGGCACTGTGGGGCTTTGTGCCCCCAATTAACCTTCTTTCATTCAAGTCTGAGTGATAAGGGATGCTTATAAAACCCACAATGCAACGCAAGGCTCAGCACCAACATAATGAGGACAGCAAGGGGATCGGTGGTGGGGGTTCGGGGGGTGCAAAGGCGGAGCCACAGACACACAGCAGAGGCATAGACCCAACCACAGGCAGACCTAATGGCACCAAACCAGATTAACCCACATAGAGAAGCAGGGTTCAGAGCAGGGTTTGGCTATCAGCTGGTCAAAATGGCGATTAGCTGGTCTTATGTGGTCATTGACTAGTCTAAGATAGTCATTAGATGGTTTAAGATAGTCACTAGCTGGTCTAAGATGGCCTAAGCTGGTCGACGTGCTCGTAAGCTGATTTAAGATGGTCATTAACTGGTTTAAGATGGCCATTAGCAGGTTTACACTGGCCAAAAATTGTCATTAGCTCATCAATAATGATCCATTGTAAATCTTTTGTTAAAAACCTCATTTGGTGCTATTGAACAGCTGTTTATTACACCCACAATGCAACGCAAGGCTCTGCCCCAACATAATAAGCACAGTACGGCAGCCTGGGGGGTGGGGGAGATGGGTCACAGCAGAGGCATGGGTCGACTGACCCAACCACAGAAGACCCAATTGCACCAAGCAGAGCCAAAACCAGATTAACCCACACACAAAAGCAGGGTTCGGCCATACCCTCCTCCCACACCAGACAGAGAACTCCGTCTAACATGGATGGGATTCTGGGATAGCAGTTAGGCTTGGTAAACTGTATAAAAAATAATAATAATAAAAAAAAATCCTGCTGTCCCCAGAACCCCACAGACATCAGACAGATGGAGAGGGACGGACGGACAGACGGGACAGATGAAACAAACAGGCACAGGTGGCTTTAGTGAGACCCATGCGGCAGCAGAGGTCAGATACCTTTAGCGTGCTCTGCAGGATGCGGAGATGATGCAGTTTGTCATTTAGCTGTGGATCGTTGCAACGCCGAATGAAAAGGTGTTTGTACTCCAGACGGGTGGAAAGGCGGTGCTCACCAATGGGCGACAGACTGGCACGCTCCAGTGCCCGGTACAAATCACCAAGCGAATCCGCCTGCCGATGGCACTCCTGCTCCCCGCCTGTGGGGGGCGCCACAGAAAGCCAGGGTTAAATAGGGGTGGCTCCACCAGTAAAGAGTTAGCTATTCAACATGATTAGCTGGTTCAAGCTATCAACCATGGTCATTATTTAGTAATATCTGGTGTGCTCATGTGTTAGTCCGGAAATAAGTTGAATCACTCATGTCCTGTTGTTGGAGTGTTTGTGTAGGTAAAGCATGTAGGCCATGAACAGTATCTAGTGCTGGGTGTTATTGGCAGATATTACATGTGTTTCTTATGATCAGCCTTCCCGAACCCACAGTGTACAGTATGTGGGCGAGCATATACCCACTGTTCTGAACAACCACAAGAGGGCAGTAGTCCCACACAACTCCTCCCAGCACATGCAAGGTATGCATGTAGCATTCAGCGAGGGAATGTAGTTTAAATAAATACAATATAAGGAGGTCAGTTAAGTAATTTACTTCAGTTTAATAAAAAAAGAAAAATCTAAATGATTAGCAGTTTAAGCATTTTCAATTTATGCACCAAAGACCCCAATGACTGACTGAATTTTAGATTTATATATATACAGTAATAACAACCCTAACCGATATGGACTCTATTATCTGTTAGGCTACATTTTGAACCTCTTTATTATATTTCTATCTATTTTTATTGGTTGTTTATCATTTTGTGTGCAAGTTATTGCTGACAAGCCCTGCTTTTGTTAAATGCCTGCAATAATTGGAAAGAAAAAGCATTTTAACGACCGCTTGTTTAGCTATGTGATGATGAATTACAATAACAACGACTCAACCTGGGTAGATCAATAAAGTTTTAAAGCTCTTTGTGATCCTTTTGTAACTTGTTAAATGGCACAGAACTCTAGTAGCGCAGAAAAACTTTCCAGTTGCTGGGGAACATGTGATATAGAGCCACGATCAATAGGCCATGCCTCTCTTTTCTCTTCAGTATGTAGTACAGCACGCATGGGCTCCGTGGATGACTAACTGATGCCCCCAACTCCTCCAGAGAGAGATAGAGAAAGCGATATAAAAGACACAGATAAGAGGGATACTCATTAAAAGCCACTGGGATTATAGACTGCTGCAGGAGATCCGTCGGAGTGAGATGACGAAAAAGGGGAATATTAGAAGAGAAAGTCAGACAGGGTACGGCGAAAGGGGGCAGACGGGAAGTGAGACAGGCAGATCGGGGGTGAGGGAGTGGAGATGGCCAGTGAGATGGGGAATATAGATGGGGAGATGGCAAAGAGCCATGAGGCGATAGACTGCGAGACGAGGGGAAGATGAAAAGTAACCCGGGGAGATAAACAGAGTGGTAATCCAGCAGCAAGTGAGAGGCTTCCTGGGAGGTTTGTGGAGAGAAATCTGCACACCAGACCAAAACGGGACAGAATTAATAGCCCATTCAGAATTTATTGTTACGGTTTAAGCATAATTCCAGGAGATAGAGCATATCAGGCATTAAAAAAGTAAAAGAGGTGGCCCTGTTTAAAAAGTAGTTACATTTATTAATAAGAATCTGAATTAAAGGAGTAGTTCACTTTAAAAAAAAAAGCCTGCCCCCATGTCATCCAAGATGTCCATGACTTTCTTTCTTCAGTCGAAAAGAAATTAAGGTTTTTGATGAACACATTCCAGGATTTTTCTCCATATAATGGACTTCAGTGGGAACCAAACGGTTAAAGGTCCAAAAGACAGTTTCAGTGCAAACTGCAAACTGTTCAATGGGCTTTAAATGATTTCAGACTATGAATAAGGGTCTTATCGAGCGAAATGAGACTATCATGCGAGTTCGTGACTCTCATGTTCGAACTCGTTCATCAAAATGAACAAATCCTTTTCCGAGTCAATTCGTTCATTTCGTTCGTTGAATGAATCAAATGACGCGAAAAAAGATTTGTTCATTTTGATGAACAAGTTTCAACAGGAGAGTCACGAATCACAGAACAGAGCAAGGTGATCATTGAGCTTACAAATCTTATACTTTGTAATTTTTTTTAAATGAGCAATCGTTTCGCTTGATAAGACCCTTATTCATCGTCTGGAATCGTTTAAAGCCCTTTGAACAGTTTGAAGTTTGTACTGAAACTGTCTTTTGGACCTTGAACCGTTTGGTTCCCATTGAAGTCCATTATATAGAGAAAAATCCTGGAAAGTTTTCATCAAAAACCTTAATTTCTTTTCAACTGAAGAACGAAAGACATGGACATCTTGGATGGCATGGGGGCGAGTAAATTATCAGCAAAAGTTCTTTTTAAAGTGAACTACCCCTTTAAGATAAATTCTCAACTTCTTTCTTATAATATTAATGAATCTGGCTCCAGTTTCTTGGATGGCCTGAGTGTGAAAAAATTAACAGCAAATTTTCATTTTTGGGTGAATGATTCCTTTAATTTTTCGAGTCTATTTTTACAGTTGCTTTAGTGCTTAAAGAATTACGTTGTCATGATGACTAAGTTTGAAATTGGATGCAACTTTAAAGAGAAGGTTATTTAGCAAGCATATTTCATACTAAAATTAAGTTTTCACACATAGGCCCCGGTTTCACAGACAAGGCTTAAAGATGGGATTAGGCCTTAGCTCAATTAGCTTTTATAAATGTGACTTAGAAAAAAAAATATTACTGGTTGCATCTTGAGACAAAACATTGGCACTGACATTTTAAGTTTTGTTAGTGCAAGCTGCTATCAATTAGAACAACTCAAATATGTATTTTAGTCTAGACTGTCTGTGAATCTAGACAATATTGTGTGCGTCGTGGTTATACAATTAAAACAGTGACAATTGTAAATGTTTACAAATTGCCCCCATTCACTTCCATTGTAAGTGTCCCACTGAAGTAAATAATGAAGACAGGAAATTCATTTTTATGGTAATTAACTTAGCAAAATTGTTGACTGAGCTTAACTTGCACTGAATATTCCTTTCATATACATAAATCATGCTCCTTTCGCTGGGTAAAACATGAATTAAAGAAATTTCACATCACAATGCTAAAATGTAAATCACAATTTCTAATAGAAATCTCCCAGTGCACATAACAGATGTGACCTGAGGAGAGAAAGAGGTCTGTAAGGTGGCTGCCATGCATCACGCAGGTGAGCACAGAATAATGTTGAACCTCTTCCATTTACTACTCACGATGCCAAGCACTCTGGGCGCGGTCACGCATGGGCACATCTGGATCTGCCAACAAATCTGTTCTATTCTCCAGTCTGGCACATGCTCTTCTCCACTCGGAGCGCAAGATATAGCCACGGCAGTCTCTTATTCTTTCCAATCTATCAGTGACATACAGGGAGAGGCTGTCAGATTCAAGCGATTGCGTCAGGATGGATATTTTGAGAACGTTTTCAGATTTCAGAGGTTTAACCCCCGTGATGCTGCCGAGGAAAATAAGGAAGCAAAAGAAACATTTCTTCTCAAACCACTGAAAAAGTTTCAATCGCATGCAACTGGGTTAACCTGAATTAGAAACTACATTGTCTTAGTTTGGAACACTCCAAAAATGCTGGGTTTTAACACAACTTTGGGTCAAATATGGACAAATCCAAACGTTTGGTTGAATAAAATGTAACCCAATGGCTGGGTTAGTCCATATTTGACTCAATGTTGGGTTAAAACAAAGTAAATGACGCACAAAGCATTCTCACAACTAAACAAACCACACAAAAGCGTCCGTCGCTCATCAGCATGTTGACTGCAAACCCTGCTAGTACACTCGCAGACGAGAGCGACTCCTATCAAGGGAACAATCACGGTTGCCACGGCAACCATAAAGCATCATTCAAGGTCATTACTCACACAAAGCAAGAATGGAATATTTTATCGCGTCCCAGTATCCGAGCGCACGGATATAAGCTGGAACGTTCCAGCCATTAAAACACGAGATTTATGGGTAATGATCGAGCACGGCTACGAGACATATGACCCCCTCCCACCAGCCTCCATGACATCGATCCACACCGCAATGAGTTTGTCTTCCCAGTCATTTTCCGACATGACACCGCTGCCTCTGAGGCTTTGCCTGATAAAAACAAAAGACGCCGGCTTCTGCAGGCGAGGAAAAAAAGAGCACATGAGCAATTGCGTGACCCGTCCGCCAGTCTTGGCCTAGGTTTAAAATGGGAGTTCCCAACCTTTCGTCTTCCATTTATACCTTGGAAAATGCTCTTTTTGACATTTCAGTCACTTCTCTGGAGGCAAAGTTTTGGCAGAAGAGGCTTCCACGGTTCCCTACATCAAAGTTGGATTCATCAGAGAGAGAGACTGGGATCCTGAGGGAGACTCTGCAGGCATGCGAGCGGAACTGAAAAGCACTGACAGTTGTAACAGTGAACTAAGCCACTTGAGCCGGGAAACCAAAACCCTGAGCCACAATACAGAGGATGTGATAAAGAGACGTTTAACAACTTATCCGAGCAGATGCGGAAACTTTTTACGGTCGTATTCAGGAATTGATCATTCAAACAAAGGCATAAAAGAAAGTGTTAAAGGGGTAGGTCCTTTAAAAATGTAAATTGTCATCACTTAGGCTACTCGCCCTCATTCCTCATTTTGTGTAAGACAAAAGACATTTTAAAACATCTCAATGATTTATAGTTTTCATATATAAAGTCATAGAGGCCCACTGACTTTCATTAAAAGTACAAAAACATTGTCTTCTACACAACAAATGCATACTGGATTAAAAATGGATGATGACAACTGAATTTTCTGTGTTTTTAGGTGAACATAATCTGTCCAAAAGTTTAAAGGTCTGAGAGGTTTTTAAATGTTTTTCAAAGATGTTTCTTATGCTCACAAATGCAGCATTTATTTGATTAAAAATACACCAAAAGCAGTAAAATTGTTAAATATTACAATCTAAAAAGTTAACACTGTATTTTAAGGTGTCGTAGTTACACTTTACTGCATACTTACTATGGTATAAGGATAAATTATGCAAAATTACAAGTAACTGTAAAAAAATAATTGTGATTTTAATGCTAAAAATTATACTGTGCAAAACTGGTTAACAGAAAGTTTCTGCACTATATAGAGTAAATAACTGTGATATAATTTTACTGTAAAATACCATTAAATTTACAGTTTTTGAAAGTTAAATCATTGAATAATTTACAGTGGGAAACCGTAAATTGACATTCCCACAATTCCCTGTGTGACACTTCACATTATATGTATTTTGTTGAAATAACTATGGTTCCTCATAGTTTTCATGTTTTTTTTCTAATCAGATGTACATTAGGGTTTTATGTTACATTTAATGTTGTTAAATTAATGTTAATTGAATTTTCGTGCTTTTTACCATGACGGTGTTTAATGTTTGTGTGAATGACACTGTGCAGCTTCTTTATAAGTATCAAACTAATTATGGATGACTACTTGTACTTATGACAAGCTTTGATTGATCTCTACTGTGATGACTGATGGTTTTCAGTGTATTATAAATGTATAAAACAGATATCAATTTATCAAAAAGGTTGTTAAATGAACATTTTATCAGAAGATGTAATACGGTTTATTACTGTAAATTTTCAGTTAAGTCTGTAAAACCATTAACGTTCCTACCGTATTTTTAACGGTAAAGTTCTGGCAACCACAGCTGCCGTTTTTTCCCCGTAAAAATTACGGTTTTTTTTTTTACAGTGGAGCAAGTACAATATAACATCACATTTCATATTTCAATATATTTTGAAATACATTTTAGCATCATAACTCCAGTCTTCAGTGTCACTTGATCCTACAGAAATCATTGATTTGCTGCTCAAGTACTATTTCTTACTATTATCAGTGTTGAAAACAGCTGTGCTGCTTGATATTTTTGTGGAAATCACAACATATAACTGTGCTGAATATAAGTCGAATGGTAGTGTGTGTGCATGTATATAAAATGTACTTTTAAAAATAAAGAAATGAATTGAGCTATTTGTGAAAAGAACTAAATGACTCAGACCTGACGCAATATTCACAAGGTACAAGATTTCAGTGAGAAGTGTGCGGCCTTGTATGAATGCATAAAACATTCTGAAACATACAGTGATGTATCACCAAAGCAATGATGTATGGAGTGTAACACGCACACACAGCAATGCTTATGCAAACCTACGCGGGTGAAAATTTACACATGCAGGAATAGTCATTTTCTTTTACTGTCCGAGATTTACTATGTTTTACGAGTGTGTGGCAAGGTCATGGTTACCCTTTCAAATGAAGTTCCCAATTCATTCATCAGCCATAGCCTGACCTATTCATCATCCAAGTATACACAGGCATGCCACGCACATGTAGCGGTGGAAGAATTCAATTACTTCAAACAAGCAACACCTCATTTCATCAAAAGCCATTTTTGCGCTACTTAAGAGGCTCTGATGAAATCGCTCAGTACAGTTCTGTTTGGAATAGGTTTCCCCAAACATCAAATGCTTATGCAGCATAATGTAATCATCTCTCTGTATAAAATGCTGAATAGTACAGCTTTGCTGATTTATACATGTGTAGTTCAATACACTTATGTGTTGAGCTTTGCAGACCAGTAAGCAGAATTGATGAAATGTTGGTGTAAATTGTGAGAAAGCGGTTTACTGCTGAGCAGGGATTCTGGATGTCTAAATGAGAGCCGCGCAAATATATTTCATAACCATGTTTTTAACCAAAGTATCTGAAGGGAGTCGTTTAAAAATTTAAGGAAACATAAAAAATAAAAATGAATGTAGCTATACGCTCTTAAAATTTAAAAACAAAGATTTCTATACAAAAATGTTGGGTTGCTTTAACCCAACTTTGGGTCAAATATGGACAAACCCAGCCATTGGGTTAAATTTTTTTGGGTTTGTTCATATTTGACCCAAAGTTGGGTTAAAACAACCCAGAATTTTTTTAGAGTAGAATAAGTGGGAGT
>JAOTRC010000016.1:8005824-8016395 GCA_027497675.1 Cyprinella lutrensis | reverse complement strand
ATGCAATTTTATATATATATATATAATTTTATATGTATTATTATTATTTAATTTATTTAATGTAGAGATTTAAGATTTTAAATTATTTTAATGTAAGTATATATATTACTTGGGTGTATTCATACAGCATTTTAATAGAAATATGTCTACCCACCGTTATTGATGCAGTTAGAACGGCTGAGCTCCCTGCGGCTGGGGTCGCGCTGTTCTGCCATGGTGGCAGAGGGTGCGAGGAGGGCATGCAGGCCGCTATCCCGTGGCAAGGTGAAGCTGCGGGGTTTCCCGACTGTGTTAGCAGGGTCTCTGAGCCTCTCCCCTTCGAGCATTGGGAAGGGGCCGTAATGTTCCTGCATCAGTGTGCGTTGGGCAGGTAGAGTGGATTGGCGGCGATATTCTGGAGAAAGACCCGCCCCCGGCTCACAGAACACAGCGTCTTCTAGGGGCAGGGTCTGCAGGTAGTGGAGGCCAGAGCTGGTCAGAGGGGTTTCAATCAGGTCCTGCCATGAACGGCGCTGGCTGGCGGACTTCCGCGCAGGGGACCCTCCACCGCTGCTGCTACCCCCTTGAGGTTCAGAGCGGTACTCCTCATGAGAGGACCGAGAGTGTGAAGTTTCTGTAGATGATAGACGGCCATGCTTTGGTTCTAGGTAAGGACTGGCAACGCTCACCGGGTTCTGGGTCAGAGAAAAAATAAAAAGGACACAAAATAATAAGGTGAACATTAGGTTAAACTCAAGTATTTTTACAATGTTTTTGTAGGAAGCTTTTAAACAATATCACACTCATTCAAAGGAAAAGCAAAGGAAAAACATGAGCAAAATGACTACAATGCTCATCATGAAACTATATTTTCAAAGCGTTCATTCCTTTAAAATTCACTAGGCTTACAAATCATGAACGAGCATGACACTTTTGCTCATTCTGTACGTCTCACCTTTAGGTTTGCAAATGAAGAAACTCAAAATATAGACCAGGCACCTGAATAGCCACTTTCGTCTAAGATAGGCTGATGAATAATGAACAGAGAGATATCGGGTTTCTGTGAAACGTACCGAATATAGAAAAATGGAGGACTAGGGGACAGAAATGGGGAGGGAGAAACTAATGCTGTGTGGGCTCTAAATATGGGCCAACTGCTCTTTTTGCTTTCATCTAATTGGCAAAAGATTAGGTTTAAAGACAGACAGACTATATTCAGACAGACAGATAGATAGTAGATGCTGTTTTGTAATGTGGTGAGAAACAACCAGACAACTCCGTGGAGGCCTCTAGGTTAACAATGTCAAAGTCCCCTAATTCGTTTATCTCTCGGAACAATGTGTGTGTGTCTGTGTGTAGAAGGACTGGAGGGGGCCTTGCGGAAGGAAAAAGAAAAACGTTTAATTCAAGTTTCTTTGTTTGCTCTCAAAAAAAGGCTTTGCTGCTGTGTGCGGCCTCTAGTTGACCTGCCCTGGAGTACTGTACTGAAAATATACAGAAAACGGTGACTGTGCACACATATTTAACCACATACATTCAGGAACATGTAGACACCATAAACTATAATCTATTCAATTTACAAAATAGGAATGTTCAACTTCCTGCGTGAAAAATTGTAATGGCTCTTGATATATATATGCAGATCTCATGAGTTGTTGAGATCTGTTATATTGACAGTACAGTGACTCACAAAGACTGAGAGATAAGTAGAGAAACAGACTCAATCTCCACACATCTCAACAGTCGGCTTAGAGTTGTGGTGGTCTGACTCGCCCACAGTCACTCAGTGACGTGGTAAGGCCAGGTCTGGGGGACGGCACTACAAAACAGCTCTTTTACCAATGCCAAATGTCAAGCATTATGAGTCTGTGCTATTGTGTGGGATTACACAAAGAGTGGGAGCTGGTATATCTGTGTGCATGCTGGATGCTGACTCACTGAGGGTGGCCGTGGGTACGTGTCATAAGGGGGTGGTGGGCTGTCTTGCTTGGGCGTCGAGGGCGTCTCATTGTCTTCGTGTTCACTTTCACTCCAGTAGTCTGCTTGGAGAGAGAGAGAGAGAGAGGGGGCCATGCAGGCAGTCATTAGCTTGTTGCAAAACATTTCCATAAAGTAAACAATAATTAAATTAAAGCCTCAGAGATCATGTGGGGCACAAAGAGATTGCACAGGCAGGACCTTAACAGTTCCAAGGCCTTCACTAGAACCTATCCCTGGGGTTCAAGAGAGAGGAAATACTGGGCCATTTTAAGCTTTTAAGAGCTGTCGGAAGATAAAAAAACTAAATGAAATATTAGTGGTTATTTTTGAATGAACAAAGGAGACAGATGTTTTGAAGGACAGTATCTTCCAGCAGGTGGTAACCAACTAACCAGCCAAACTTTGACCCCCTTTGGTTTTGCATGTCGACTTGTTGTGGATTACTACAATTTACATAATAAAACGTACTTGCTTTCTCTTTCTGTCTGTCTTTTTACTTCTGTGAGGTGTATTTAGGAAACCTTTTAAAGTCAAACATTTTTCTTGTACATTTTTATTCAAAATGTCATAACTCAATCTTCCAGTGACAACGCCAAAATTATGCAAGTTTTCTCCATTCATTTTGACAGCTTAAACCCAGTCCCTCCAGAGGCTTGCCTTCATTTTTGAGAGCAATGCCTACATCTCAAATCCAATTAATGGATGATGCAGACCACCAAGTCTCCATCCAACATTTTATTTTCTTTCTTGATAATTTGTTACTACGCATGTACGTCACAATATGGAAGGAAAAAATCTGTCAATACTTCAGTTTCAATTCGACTTTAAGATAATGAATTATGCTTAATGTTAATGATTACATGCAAACAATTTGCCACAAGGGGGGTCTATGGTTTCAAAACAGATTTAGGACACAGTTGTGCTACCTATACTGACAATCTGTCCTTCTTCTACATTAGCAAAGCCTTTAGAGGAGGGCTGGGCAACTCTAGATCAACTTCCCTTCAGCGTTTAGCTCCATCTTGGATCAAACTCACCTGCCTATAGCTTTCTAATAACCCTAGCTTTTTCAAGTGCGTTATTATGCATTTCTATGCCACCACAATCAATGTCTAAATTAAACTGCAGCAGTCAGGTGGTACAGCAGTCACATGGTACAATGAAGAGCTCTTAGACAATTCCCATCTTACAAGCTGTAATTACAAGCTCTACGAGGAGCGCTTTTTAAAAGTCGAAATCACATAAATGGGGTAATTATGACCTGAATGGACCTAAAATCTGCAGGAGAATCGACCTCGAGGTGCCAGATTTGTCCAAGTGCAGTAAAAGTATGCAAATTTCCCACATCATTTGGCTGCATTACCCAAAAGCATATTACGTCCAAATAGATCACAGAAACTTTAGACTCCAATCGTCTCAACAATATCCTCAGGCTTGCAATGCTTTTGGGAAATGTAGCTCTGATTAGGCCCTCTCTGAATTTTGGTTGGCCCCTCCCACCATTCTCTTTTACATTGAAAGCGACTTAGCATTCAAGGATTATATTTCCTGGGAATCGAACCTTCAAAACCCATAACCTTCCAACAACGAGTATTCTCACCCTGTTCCTGACGGATTCGCTCTCTTTCTGCATAGCCAGCTGCCGCCATGTTGAGACGACTCAACCATCTGTTCATATCATCCACTCCGTCCGCTGCGAAGTAGAAGCTCTTGATTTTGGGATGGCATGCTTTAAACGCACTGTGTGGGGAGCAAAGATTCAATAAGAATTGTCGAGCATCATCACATTGCTCAAAAGTTCGTGAAGGTACTCACTATTTTTTGCGACATTCACTGGCTCTGTCGATCTTGAACTCAGGGAGGCTGACAAACCCTTCAGCCTTCTCATCCTAAAAGGTGGAGAAAAAAAAGAGAGAGAGGATTGTGCGGACGCTTCACCCCACTTACACTCTTCTGTAATGTCATTAGGTCCTCATTAGGAGTTACATCTCCTAATTCTCTCCTTTGTTTTCTCTCTCTTTTGGTTCATTCCATTACTTTTTTTCCAGCATTAAATTGCAGCAGCACTGCTGACAGGAGCTCTGCATAAATAAATGAAAAGCATAAATTGTTGCGGCTCTCTGTAAGCCTGTCTGTGTTTACAAAACCCACACAGTAGAAGATCATCAATTATAGCAAAGCCGGACTACGTTGTAGCATTCTCAGTGGACCAAAACCAGGCCGAGAGGAACCCTCCCCTCCCCACCCTTCCTCCGAAAACCCCCAGAACGGCAGCCGTATCCCAGTACCCGAGCTGTGATAAAAAGCGAAGGCGCAAGGAGTAATTAATCAAAAAGTGAGTGTTTGTTCCGAGAAGTTCCTTATCTTCATTACAGAAACGCCATGTGTAGAAGACTGTTTTGTTAGGGCAGATGAGCATTAATCTTATTCCACACAAGAGGGTAAAGCCACACCAATTAAAGTCTCATCTCTAGATCGATACAGTTTCTGCTGCGCTGGTGGATACGAGAAACAACAAAGATAACTGTATTGGCCCAACACACTCACCTCCTCGTTCATGTACCAGTACAAGCAGGCGCCCTTCAAAACAAACCAGTACTTCTTCCATTTCTGTGAGAAATAGCTCTTAGCATCCTTCTTCTTCCACAGCCAGCCCTCACAATCTCCACGGCCCAGGTCCTTACAGGAGATTCGTCTCTTGCTGATGGAGGACAGCGGAGCTGCTGGATGCAATAGAAGAATACAATATGTGTTAATAAATGTAATAAAATGGATAGTTTAGACTTAAATTCTGATTGGAAAAGGCTGTTGTATAACAGCATCATCAATTCATTTCAACATTAAAGGTATAGCCCATCCAAAAACTAAAATTCTGTTGTTTCATACTAGTATGACTTTCTCTCTTTTGTAGACCACAAAAAGTCAAGTGCAGGATGTTCATGTTGCTCTTTTCCTTCCAATGAAAGGGAATGGTGACCAGTGAACACCACAAAATGAAAAAAAAGCAAAAATGTAATCATTTTGGCTTTTGCACTATACTTCTGAACCCGTATGATAACTTTTGTTATTTAAAATTGTGAAAATCTTCCCCATCCACCATGGCTCTCAATCTTATTCAGTGTTTGGATTATGCACATTTTTAAACTTGCCATGTCATGACTGAATATGATTTAATTGTACCGAAAACAGGCAGTGTAAGCATCTCATTTTGTGTTTTACAGAAGAAAGGAAGTTTCATTTCTGGGCAAACGGTTCCTTCAATATAACACATATTGCTTTGCAGCAATCAACCACCTCCTCTATGTGCTATGGCTAGGAACATCTCTTACTCATAGTAAAATGACTGTGATACAAAAAATTATGGCAGAAGGCTTATAATTATGAAGTTAATTAACTTTCTTTACTCTTTCCTATGTTGGTGGCCTATTTTTTTCCTTATGCAGTGAAAAGATGCAAGCAGTGTGTGCAATGAAGGCAAAAATAAGTAATCACCTTTACTCTTTTTCTTGGTCTTGGATAGCAGAGAGGATCCCTGGAATGTCTGTAAAGCAGAATATATATATTTATATTTAACTACAAATGGAGAAATGTTTGAAAATACATTAGGAGTAAGTGAAACGAGAAAAGAATGTATTGACCATATTATTGGTCAACACATCCGATTCTCCCGAGTGGAATCACACGGAGGAAATGTGTGAACATAATCTCCGACCATCCATCCATCGTACTGCAAATTAAAATCGGAGGAAACATCCGAGCAGATGAAGGTGCGAGAGACCAACAGCTAGTGAGAAGGAAGGCGTGAAGAGGCATAGAGAGAAAATAAATGCGATTTCTAACATCCTTGGCCCCTGTGTTAAGTGAGCAGTAATTCTTGGATCAGCCCACCCAGACCAAGAGCATATTTATGATCCGAGCCCTGTGGCAATTCTCCTCTGTGAAGAAACTTCCTGTGAGCTTGGGCACAAATTTAGAGGAAAACTTGTGTTGCTATGCTAACAGAGACAGTATCACTGACCTAAAGTAAACACTATCATCATGGTAATTGATTTATTGATACGGTATGTGCCAGAGGAGGGAAGCTGCAGTTGCCGAAGGGGAATAACTGAAATTGATTAATGGAACATGTTTAGTAACTCAGGCAACCAGTTTGTAGAATGTCTTTATTTATTCAGGAGTTGATGGTTCTTGATGGTTTCCTCATTGGTTTTTCATTAA
This sequence comes from Cyprinella lutrensis, assembly GCA_027497675.1. Lineage (NCBI taxonomy): Eukaryota > Metazoa > Chordata > Actinopteri > Cypriniformes > Leuciscidae > Cyprinella > Cyprinella lutrensis. Next base: position 8,010,218 of record JAOTRC010000016.1, on the reverse strand, counting down.
AAACAGTGGTTTTCCCAGTGACCTATGAGTACTGGGTCACGTTCCAATACCATTAACCCTCTTTTACCCCACTTTTCTATAAAATTAAGCCCAAAATATAAAATGAAAAACATGATGGTGGTTTTCCCAGCATTTAACCTCATAACACAATTCAAAGTCAATGCAACTCCCTCCGAAAGCACTGAGGGAATCTCTTCCTAGAAGGTGTGAATCGCAACTGCTGTGTGAACTGAAGCAATTTGTGAGAAAGGCTTAGACACATTAAGACATACTTCCCTGAGGATTCAACACCTAGACATTAATAAAGAAAAGTGATAGAGCAAACTATGACACAGCATACAGTACATATAAGAAACATAATAATACATAGAAGGGTGAATGCCTACAGGCAGTGCCCAATCTTGATTTGCAGAAATAAACTACCAAAGTCATTTACAATGTCATTGAAGAAACAGAGGGAGCCTTGCTGAGATAATGGCTCTGCCGACCCTCAAACGACATCCAAACTTGCTCGAAATGATCACAAGCAATCACTAAAATTGTGCAGGGGGTGGAGAGCAACTCCTACACTGACTAAGGATCGTGTAACAGGCCTTAAACACAAGCAGAACAATTCCTGTCAATCGTTCGTAAAACCATCCTTGTGTAGGAACGTTTTAACAGGGACTTGCAGGAATTCACTCTTCTTGTGCTTCATGACCTTAAAAAACCTCAAGCTCTCTGCAACGCATGAAGTCACTTGGATGATGAACAGAAATACACACCCAGAACAAATCCCACAAGACATGAACATGAGATGTGCATCAGCTACTAAGTCCAAAGATATTCTAAACTCCATTTCTTAAGCCTCGGGAATCATGATCTTCAGAGAAAGAGCATTATGGGACAACTACTACCCATGTGACTTAAGCAATCTCAGGATGTGGCATGGACATGGTGTTGTTCTTCGACTTGCATCCTATAAACTCTTGTTGCCCTCTGCTATATATCCATCTCTCTACTGTTTTCTTCTGAAATGGTTCTGTTCATCCCTTCTCTCAGTCTCTGATGTTGTGGGTCTCTTTAAGAACAGACATGGACTTGATCTTGATTGTTCAGTAACAGATCGCCCTAGATGGCATGCTAAGACTTGACTTACAACTAAATGCCACATGGCAAAACAAGCTCCGAATTCACACGACATATGGTACAAAACCTCTTCCGCTGTGATATCAAGAACTGACATATGCTGACATATGCAGCATGTGATGGCCTCAAAGCACATGCATTACTCTCTCTTGTTAAATTTAAACCAAACCTGTAGGTAAACAGTACCTTCTCTGGAGGTTCTTTTTAAATTTTTGTTGGTCTGGTTCGTTGATTTAATTTTGGCTTGTGGTTCACTGTAAAGACAGAGTCAGTTGCTAATAGTGCGGCGTTTTACATTGCGTCCCCACTGCATATTAGCTACGCAATACAATGTGACCACTCTCGAAAGGTAACGTAGTTGGTAACTAACGTAACCTCGGGTTCTTATACCAAGTATTGCGCCTACTATTACAATCTGTCTGGTGCTTCGCTTCAGTTGAGTTTAGCAGGTTTTATAGCTATAAGCCACACCCATTCTGGTGGGCTCTGGCGTGCTTGGTACCAAGTTCCCTGATTGGTTCGCGTGTCTCATGAACAGCCAATGGGCAAGCTAGGAGCTCGGTTGGTATTGCTGTGCAGCTGCACTGTGTTTTAAATATAATCTTCAATAGTCTCGAGGAAAGCAGTTTCCCCACTGCGTATTTGTTACGCAATACAAAGTGATCGTTCTCGAAAGGGAACCGAGGTTATGTTAGTAACAGATTGCGTTTTTCATTCAGGCAAAATACTTTTTTGTGTGTGTGTGTGTCCAGTGGATGGAGGGAGTGAGTGAGGTGCTGGCACCGTTCAGACAAAATGCAGCTTTCTTATCGGACTGCAACGCAAGCAATAAAACACCACAGTAAACAATAGAAGCTGATGCAGTTACACAGCACATACCAACAGAGGCAGCCTTATTAAATCAACGCCACACAACTTGGTCTCTCTACTCTGCTTTTCTTGCACCATCTTCTCCTCTGGCATCTTACTCATCTTTCATTTCACTTAACCTTCACTTCTAAATATCTTCCACTCTATAATTACCATCTCTTCTGGTTTTATTATCTCCTCTTCTCTTCTTGCATCTTCCAAGCATAATCTTGCATATTTATTTAGCTTTTTTGTTATGCCTCAGCTTGTGTCCTTCTCACCTCTTCTCACGTTTTATGATCTTGTCTCTCAACTTCTCATCTTATCTCATCGGTTTCATCTTATCTCCTCTTATTTCTGCTAGTTTTCATGTTCCTTTCTCCATGTTTTACCTAACCGTTCTCTTCTCTTCTGGTGTTGTCTCCTCTCAACTCTTCTTGCATCTTGTTATCTTATATAATTTGTCTCTTCACTTCTTATCATGTCCCATCTCTTCTGATTTTATCTTATCATGTCTTGTCTCATCAAGCCTCTTCGCTTTTCTCATCGTATCGCATACTTTCTGTTCTTATTTCATCTCTTCTAGATTTCATATCCTCTCTCTCCACATCTCACCTCATTGTGTCTCTTCTCTTCTGGTCTTATCTCATTTTTTCTCTTCTCGTCTCCTCACACCTCTTCTCACATCTCCCTCTTCTTATTTCATTTTGTTTCTTCACTACTCCCTATTTTGTCTCATCACATCTCTTCCAATTTCATCTCATCTCTTCTTACTGCTCTTTTTGTATCTTACGTATCTCTTCTCTTCCCTGTAATCATGTACAATTCATGTACAGAGTGTAATATGTAGATTATATGTTAGTGGAGTCACTAGAAAAGGTCATGAGCTACAGAAAGAAAAATAGTAAGAGTGCTGAGACCAGCACATTGGGTCTTGTCCAAAATGATGGTGATGGAGTGGTCAGCACCCAAGTTGTCCCAACCTGGCATGTACACTCTTTAACCCACATCAGCTCAGAGGACATATGGACACAAATACATCACCCTGCTTGGTGTTTCTAAACAGAAGCAGCGGGTAAGATACACTGTGAAAGTCACTCTTATGCAGGACTGTAACATCCCAGCTGGGATTCACACTTCTTCATGAGGACCTATAATTAGGCATTTCGAAGAGGAAAAAAAGCCAAAACACATAATCACTTCTCATGAGTTAGTGGGCATATCAAGGTTTTAAGCACAAGATATTGACATGAGGACAGCACATGGCCGAATATTGGCTTATCATAGCTCTGTTTCAGATTGAGCTTGGCCAATCACGTCACTCAATGCCCTGTGACAGATGACAACATAACTTAGCCCCGCCCACCGCTACTGAACCACCATCTGCCTACTCATCATCCATATGCACACTGTGACACACCAAAACGAGTCACTTTTCCCTGGATTCGTTTTCCCTTGGTGTTTCTGTGTGTGGTTATGGCTGCGTTGGTGCGTGCATTCTGAGAATATCGGCTGCCACATTCCTTCGTAATAAACAACAGCCATATCTCACCTACATTCCTAATAACTTCGCATAAAGGACGACTAGTCTCACTGAGAAAACCTACCCACACACACACATACACAGGGCTGAGCACACATTTCCACGCTGAATAAAGGTAGAGGACTAACATCACACACACACAGACACACAAACACAAATGTTTACCCAACATGTGGGTGTAAGTATGCATTCTCCTTCTTCTCACCATGTCCTGGTGCTTTCAATGAAAACTATGTAAGACTGTACCTGCAGTGATCACAGAGACCTTGATCGAGAACAGAGTCTGTGAAAGCAGCCAGGCCAGGAATAACTCTTTGTTTGAGCAACAGAAAATAAAAAGAACAAAGACACTGTGTGATTTTACTCACAATCTCAGAGTTTAGCCCGATCCAGACTGCATAACTCTCAAAAAGAGATGAAAGATACTCTTAGACAAAGAGAAATAACTTGTTTGAGGCATGTAGGATTAAAGGCGCACATACTACCACTCAATATGAACTCCTGTAATTGCACACGCGCTACCATTTTTAGGGTTAATAAAGAATGGTGTGAAAAGGGAAAAACATCCATTGTGCAGCAGACCTGTGGGCGAAAATGCCTTGTTGATGCTAGAGGTCAGAGGAAAATGGCCCAACTGATTCAAGAGGATAGAAGAGCAACTTTGACTGAAATATTCACTCGTTACAACCGAGGTATGCAGTAAAGCATTTGTGAAGCCACAACACCCACAACCTTGAGGCGGATGGGCTACAACAACAGAAGACCCCACCGGGTACCACTCAACTCCACTACAAATCGGAAAAAGAGGCTACAATTTGCAAGAGCTCACCAAAATTGGACAGTTGAAGACTGGAAAAATGTTGCCTGGTCTGAT
>JAOTRC010000016.1:7991088-8005724 GCA_027497675.1 Cyprinella lutrensis | reverse complement strand
AGATAGATAGATAGATGGATGGATGGATGGATGGATGGATGGATGGATGGATGGATGGATGGATGGATGGATGGATGATGGATGGACGGACAGACAGATGGACATTAAATAGACGATGGATGGATGGATGGTTGGAGAGACGATAGTTAGATGGATTGACAGAATGATGGATGGAAAGACAGACTAGATAGATGGACGGACTAGATAGATTGATGGATGGATGGATGGACGGACAAATGGACATTAAATAGACGATGGATGGATGGATGGATGGATGGATGGACAGATGGACATTAAATAGACGATGGATGGATGGATGTTTGGAGAGACGATAGTTAGATGGATTGACAGAATGATGAATGAACAGACAGACTAGATAGACGGATTGATGGACGGACTAGATAGATTGATGGATGAATGGATGGATGGATAGATCAATCAATAGATAGATAGATAGATAGATAGATATATAGATAGATGGATGGATGGATGGACGGATGGACGGACAGACGGACATTAAATAAACGATGGATGGATGGATGAATGGATGGATGGATAGATAGATGGACGGATGGATGGATGGATGTTGGATGGACGTACAGACAGACATTAAAAAGACGGATGGATCTATGGATGGATGGATGGATGGATGGATGGATGGATAGATAGATAGATAGATGGATGGATGGATGGACGGACGGACGGATGGACGGACAGATGGACATTAAATAAACGATGGATGGATGAATGGATGGATGGATGGATAGATGGATGGATGTTGGATGGACGTACAGACAGACATTAAAAAGACGGATGGATGGATGGATGGATGGATGGATAGACAGATAGATGATGGACGGACGGACGGACGGACAGATGGACATTAAATAGATGATGGATGGATGGATGATAGACAGACTTGATAGATGAATGGATGGATGGACGGACTTGATTGATTGATTGATTGAGAGTTATTAAGTCAACACATCTCTCCGAGATACACAGTACAGCAAAGCACCGTTGTGTACATCATTATGCGTTAATTAATGTAAGCTTCCTGTAGTTTAAATGTACATACATTAGCATATATCACACATGCAGGGCCGACTGCACAAGGTCGACTCCTGTTATTGACTGACTTCCCTCCGGAAGGATTCGTTGCTGAAAAAGAAGCGGGCATCATGTAACAGCTGCTGCTTGACCTTTGAGTGTGGAGACACAGATCCGACATTCCCACATGAAATATGAACATTCTCATGTCTGGAATTAACAGGCACTTTCTATGAATAGGGTACAAATGCATGAAAATAAGTATTATATCCCTAATGCTTGCAAAAGTAGGATCCGCAGAATACATTTAGGATGGGATTTAAAATTGCCCTATTTATTGTAACTTAGTGTCAGTAAACAACTCTTTTTTTCCATCTAACTCAATTTAAAAAAAATGTGCAAATAAACAGGCCAATGGGAAAACAAGTGTAATTGCAAACATTGCAGTGTGTATAATACTGTGAAATAACAAGGGATCAACTATAGCAGGGGATTTGCTTTAGTCCGTGTGCATGACGTCATGCGTGTAATGTCTCACAAATCACAGCGCATTCAGTCAAGGGTCGAACTAGAGCGTCTTAATACCTTAATGTAAAAGCTCAACTACATCTTTAGAGTGACAAACAGCCTCACACGTCAGACAATAAACGACTCGCTGAGGTTATTTATTTAGGTATTTTGAGCGTTTATATCTCACACTTTAATAAGCAATAACTCATTGTGATTTGATATTTTCCCCTGCTTAATTGCACATGAATAATTCAAGCATACTGATGACAACATCGCTGTCTTCCTTCGTTTTATAGCACCTGCTGATAATGCAGATGAGGTCTTATGAATGTAAAAGAATCTGCTTTGGCTCTATCAGCATGGATGGAAATACAGATCAAGCCTTCGCTCTCATAAAGAGCCGCTCTCCCTCAGTCTGGGTTTGTGCAATGGCTGTGTGGGGAAGATAATCTCATTTAAACCATATCATCGTGAAGACTTCTCATTTCAGGACACTTGTGTGTGTGTGTGTGCAGTCAGCCCTGTCTCCTTCAGTCTAATATGTGTGATTGCTCTACAAGACTGGCTTAGAAAATGTGTTAAGACCCAGTTCTCTTTCTCCTCAGCAATATATATCTTCTCTCTCATGAAGTGAGCCATTTCCTTTGCAGCATCTCTCACCCTTCTGGTCATAGTGCTTCCCGAAAGATCTTAAAATAAGTTAGCTTTCGCAGTTTTAGGTCATCTCAATCTGAATTTATTTTGAAAAGGAATTGTTCTAGTGTGAAATAACTCCACCTGTAGACCTGATGATTTGAGGAATGAGGAAATGACTTGACAGCTGTCTCTGTTGCGTAATCTCTCCATCTCTGAGATGCGCCATCTTTACCCATAAATCTCTCCGGGCAGAAGCTTGTATAATCAGACTCTAGTTGTGGTCATATGGGTTTTCCAGCGAGTATATATGTGTGTGTCAGCGAGTGTGTGATTTAGGAGGGTCTAATGTGTTTCTCTTGTAAGGGATTTGATGGGTCGGTGTGTGTGCGAGGGTTCGGAAGGGTTAGTGTGTTCCTCTGTAACAGTAAACCTTTTTTCAGCTGCTGTGAACTGTCATGCTGCTATTCAAGGGGTCTGGGGGTGTGCGTGTGTGTGTATGAAAAAAAATATACAAGATCAAAGTGATGTTAATAAAACAAATTGATCTTGGTCTTACTCCTAATGTTAGTAGCTACAAATCAGCGTGAATTTTACAGGTGCCGTCAGACACGTTCAACCCCTTCAGTCCCTGGGTCCATTGGAATGGACATGGTTTTTGGTTTAAAACAATAAAAAAAGTAGTCTGGTCACTGATTCCTGATTAAATACCAAAACACACACGCTGGTGCCTTGAAATGACGATGCACAATCATTGTTGTCGTTATTAAAATCTAATAATTGAATAATCATTATTCAAAATTATTGGTGACTTTTTGTTGACTCTACCATCTGAATGTCTTTCTGTTGAGATATTGGAGTCAGAATTTGGCGTAAAGAGAATGAGAACGTGGATCCATCATGCCTTGTTACCACTGTGCAGGCTGGTGGTGGTGGTGTAATGGTGTGGGGGATGTTTTCTTGGCACACTTTAGGCCCCTTAGTGCCAGTTGGGCATCGTTTAAATGTCACGGCCTACCTGAGCATTGTTTCTGACCAAGTCAAAATGCATTGAAGCAACTGCCATGTGATTGGCTGATTAGATAATTGCATTAATGAGAATTGATATGTAAAATAAATATATCATAATATGTACATTTTCAGCATCATTCCTCCAGTCTTCAGCGTCACAAGATTATTCTGATTTGCTGCTCAAATAACATTTCTTATTGTTATTAATGCTGAAAACAGTTGTTTTTCAGGATTCTTTGATTAACAAAGTTCAAAATACCGCATCTATTTGAAATGGAAATAGAAACAGGCTTTCGTGTAATTCCGAACTCTCAACTTTACTTAACGATTCTTCCCGCAATCGCGCACACACACAACAACTCTGGTGCTTCCTATGCAAAATAAAAGTCTCATGCAACAACTTCACAATACACATATTGTTACAACTATGATGACCGCAAATAACCCCCGCCTTTAAATCAAAAGAATCAATCGTCTAAATGTTTTTTTTTTGTTACGGCAACATATGTTTTGCGGGAGAATTTGTTCATTCCCATTCACCCAGATAGGCACAGAACTGTAGAATGGCCGCAGAATGAACTGACTCTCTTCAGAGGACTTTGACAGAAAACATACTACTCACATGGTAAAGAGAGGTGGAGTCTGGGTTAGGCGTGTTCATGGATTCCTGCCGGAGCACTTCCATTTGGAGGGTGGGGAGGAGGGCGTAGTGGGTGGGGCTTCCGCTCTTCTCGCTCTTCTTCTTTCCGCGTTTCCCTGTGTCTCTTTTCATGCTCCGGCCTGCCAGATCGGCAGCCTTCTCATCACTTATATACCTCAACAAAGAGTTTTCTGAAACACAGAGAGAAAGAACAATTTCTTTAATGACAGTTCTTTTTTGGGGAGCATGAAAGCCCCATGTATGTGAGATTGACAGGTAGCAGTTGAAATGGGTACTGCAGTCCAAATTAAAAATATTGGAGAGAGAGTTGTGTTCCCCCCATCATGTTTACGCAGGTTGCCAGATTGAGCACAAGCAAAAGGAAGTAAGTAGATGAGTTGATTTATTCATTTACAATGAGTTGCTAACATGTTTTAATATTCTCCCATTCATAGAGATTTTTAGATGGGTGTGGATGCTTTTTGGGTCAGGTAGAATCTGCGATCACTGACCCAGTTTGTTCGTTGGCTTCCATGGCTGCAATATGCTGTGTTTTCCGCCAACTGGCAACTTGTGGTGGCAAAATACTATTGGGTAAATTGGCAACATGCGATATAGCACAGACCAAAACGCTCATTTCAGTAAAATAAATGGCTGTAGAGAGTTTTTCAGAGAAACGAGTACATGAACTTAGCATGTTTTCTCAATATCTGCAAATATATTATGGTGTTATTGGTTTTATTCTGTAGTACAGTCAAAAACGTATACAGCATCTTTAGGGTGGTGCAACTGGTGCGACCACATCGGGCCCCATGCTTTAGGGAGCTTAATCATCTCACTGCAACCATTTTATTACCAGTTATACCACAAGGCTACACCACCTGCTAAGAGAGGGGAAAAAATGTCACCATTTTAAATAGTTAATCAGGCATTAGAGATTTTGTCTGGAATGTGCAGTAAATCAAAATTACATCTGTACAGCCAGTCCTTCTCAAACACTATGGACATTTTCCAGGTTTTGCTGTGTCAAATCACTGAATAAGCTTGCATTAGTATTCTATCAATCAAACATCCCAAACCCCTCTCGAAATACTCCAAACCTCAATTGGCCAATCACAATGATTCATTCCCTCAATAGAGGTCTATCATTAGCACTACTTAAGCCTGTGCACTCTTCCCAAATCAGTCGAATCCAATCAAACTCTAAAGGCTTATTCTTGCCTAATGAGCATAACAAGCCGATTGGTCACAGCCAAATCAGCGAGCCAAACCAACGGGCTCCCAGCAGCCCTGATTTGAGCTCGTCCTTTGATTTAGGAACCACCACAGCCATTGTTGGGCTTCCCTTCTCCCACGCCCAAGTCCACCGTTGCCCGGCAGCAGCCAATAAGATGTGAAACACTCAGGAGAGCTCCTGTCAGAGTTTCCATGGCAACAGCATGCTTCCAGAAGAAGTTCCCTCTTCTTTGCGGCTCGGTTTCCCTCATGCTGATGAAAAAGTTGAAGAGGTGGCAGATTTTAAATTGCATAGATTCAGCCAGACAGGGATCACAACCAAGCAGAGTCATTATAAATCATAATCGAATTAACTGTGACTTCTTGAGTTGTAAAAATGGATTGAACTACAGCTCATTAAATGGACAAGGGGGTGAATGGATCTAAAACGTCAGTTGGAAAGTTCTGGAAAATCAATCAAAAACAAAGTACCTTTATGTAGGGCTGCACAAATTAATTGATCGAAAATAAAAACAAAATCATGACATGGCTTAATGCGATTATCAAAACCGCACCTGTCAAAAAAAGAGAGGATTTAAAAGTTCTTCCAATGGTTTCCAGCAAAATAAAAGCTTGATGGTTTTATTTGATTTTAGTTTAAATGTTCATTTTATTCAGCAATAAATCTTATTGTATTTACAGTTGTAATATCAAATACAATTATTATTATATATTCTTAAATACTCAATTTATTATTATTTTATAGTCATATCGATATGTAATCACAAAAACCTGGGTTAAATTGTGCAGTCCTACAAATATGCACAGCAAGCCCGGATTTCATTTTATTATTATTTTAAATCACATTTTAAATTGCAATATAATTTTTTTTCTAGGATGATTTTTTTTTTTTTAATTATGCAACTCTACCTTTGTTTGTGTTTGAAAATCAAGCCTCAAAACGGATCGCATGTATATTCAGAATTTTGAATGCAATGCCAGCTATTCAGAGGGTGGCTTTAAAAGAACCACCATTCTGACAGTTAAATACTATCACTGACAAATTACCCAGATTTCCAAGCTGTGGGTGACCTTAATACATCTTTATCCTCTCTGACCCAACATTTTATCGCAATCTTCTTCCTACATCACTCTTCCTTCGAGTAACTCTTCTTTTACCATCTTTCCTACTCTCAGCTAAACACCATCTGGCAACCTCAACACGAGAAGATTTTCTCCCCAGAGTTTTAAGGAAATGAACGAGTCGAGAAAGCTAGGAAATAAGAGAGCTATCAAGACGCTAATCTCCACACAATGCGGATAGACAGAGCTGCTTAACAGGATCAAATAGCAGCCAGGAGACACAGTCAGGTGATCATCCACCTCCTTTGCTCAAAAACACACATATAAAGACATACAAGTTCCACAAACGAGAGAAAAGATAGGGGCTTGGGCAACAGCAAGTCCTGGAGGACACCACCGAAAGAAAACAGGTTAGCGTGGGAAAGCAGTAAGACACGACAAGAGTGAGTCACAACAAAAGATGCTGCCTCTGCATCCACAATGAAAATGGTAATAAGGAAGTGATGATGATTGACTAAAAACATGCTAACCAGCCAAACTTTATCCCTGAACTCATAATATTAAAAAAACACCATGATTAAACTTGATAAAAGACAACTTCCATTGGTATTTTCTCTCTACGGTTTTGCAGTCCAACTATTTGTGTCGAGAGTTCTGGACTGTATTTCTAAAGCAGCAGTTGAGACGGCCTCAGCATTAGCGCACACTGGCTCTGTGTTGGTGCTCAGAGACTGCCACTGTTATCCTGGCACTGCGTGCAGTGCGGCCACAGGAAGTAAACAGAAATGCCCAGCGCGGTTCAGAGCCACCATGCAGCGAGGAGAATTAGATCCATGGAAAACAGCTCAGCTAAACATCACTACTGAATAAGAGCCATGAGAATGTAATAACAAAGAAACTGAGAGAAACAATAAAGGGAAATCCAGGCAGAATGAGATGGAAAACAAAGATGCATTTGAAACCTGAATAAGCTATTCAGAATAAATACATTAAAATAATATGTACTTATTAATAATATTATTTAAATTAAATGTATAAATTGTATTATTTATGATATTCTACTTTTAACTGTAAATAAAATACACAATTAATGTGACAGGTTTTATTTCGTGATAATTATCACTGCATGTTCTAAAAAAATATATATATATATATTTCTTTTCATAATCTTCCATTAAAATGCAAAAGCATTTCTCGACCTCATTTTATGCTGATGTAACCAAGACTCTGAAGTTGGCAGAGCAAAAAAATTAATAAATAAAATAAAACAAAAATAGCTGATCATATTTGTTTCTAAAATGTCAATTACTGAACATTAAGCTCTTGTTTTTGGAATTGTTGCAGAAACAATAAAACAGCGCTTTTGTTCGTCTGATATTGTTTCAATATCACAGCCCACTTTTCACAAATCAATAAAATCCTGATAGTTAAAATGGAAGAGATTCCGGCATAAAAATCAGATGTTCCCTCCAGTGGGACACGATATAATTTATCTACAACTATTTTAGATCAATTTTTCCAATTCATCAATATTTATTATACAGTACATGCTTTTTATGGTCTCATATTAATTAAGAGGTTAAATTGAATATTTGTGCTTTTAAAATTGATTTGTCACACAGCGGGACCGATTAAAAAAACAAATAAAAAGTTAATTATGACAAAAAAGTTTTGGACTCTTTCTGATTGTCCGAAGGACCATGCTAATATAATAATATATTATATATAATAATATACATGATCATTTTCAAAACCAACAAAAGTGTCAAACAAGACCACAGACAATGTAATAAAACTATGTCTTTCGTTACTCCATAGATCCATCTTGAAATTAAATGGTAGAAAATAATTTTTAAAATGTATAAGAAAAATAAAAAAACCTATGGAATGAAATTTATTCATTCTTTAATATTTTATTCAACCCAAAAAAATGCTTAATTAAAACAATTATATCAAATAGGAAATAGGTCACCTAAGATGGGCCAGTCTCTTTGTAATCAGTTTGATGATTACATTTCCATAATACCTTTGCAGAGTAAAAAGGAGAATAATGAATAACTAGAGATTAACTGTAAAAAAAAAAATCACCTCTTCGACCTTCTCTCTTCATTCTAGCCGGGTCCTCATAGTCAGGAACCCAGTTATACTCCACAGGCATTGAGATGGGCCTCATACGACCTGAAAGAACAGACATGAGAATGAACTCGCATCACATTCTGTGTGTGTGTAGAAAGACAAGGGATAGAAAGACGGAGGTAAACTGACACTTCACAATCCAGTTTCTCCACAGACGCCAAGGTAAGTCTGTGCGAGTGTGTGTTTGTGTAAGACAAACTGTCACAGTTAATGTGTCCTCTAGTTTTCTAGGGAAGCAGCGGGCATGGAGTGTGTCAGCAGTTCTGTGCTACTGCAGAGGCTCACGCTGGCATTTAACGACTAGAGCTGAGTTCTCTGCTTTTGGATATAATGCTACACACACACAACAAAGTGAAGCCCAGCTCCCTAGAGTTTAATTACAGAAAATCTGAAACCATTTCACAGACATGCTCACTTTTTTTGAACCTCGGAAAACATACAAACATGTGTTGGAAAAATACAGAGCACAGAATGTATTTAGATTAGCAGAAGTTTCTCAAACCAGTTCTTTCTTCTGCAGATCTAAAACACTTTTTTATTAGCAGTTTTCTTACAGTTATGCATCATAATTGGGGTAAAGAATGATTATTTGCTCATTATGTGCTGTTCTGCAATCAGCAGATGTTCATAGAAGTTTGGTCTGTGCCTCGAGTTAGTCGCTGGGTCAATATTCAGTCCCTCAGACATCTGCTGTTAAACCCAGCGGAAAATAACAAATTATTTTACCAAATCCCCCAAAAGAGTAAATAACCCTGTTTAGTTTACCAACTAAACTCCAACTGAAATGAACTCATGGACAAAACTTTTTGTGCCTGTGTGTTAGAGCTGCACGATTCTGGATAAATTGAGAATCACAATTTTTTGGGTTTCAAACTGAGATCACGATTATTCCATGGTTCCAAAGGAATGAGATTGAGTAGGTGTTTGATTCGAGAATGCAATCTTTTAGCGATTAATCATGCAGTTCTACTGTGTGTGTGTGTGTTTGTGTACCATAAGTGGATGTGCTGTCTCGGCGGGACGTCGTGGGTCCATGGCTGGGGTCGTACTCGTAGCAGTACAGGACGGCCTCCTCTTCCATTAGAGGAAATCGCCGTCTGTACTCTTGATCCAGGAATGAGTTTGGTGATTCAGACCCTTTAGCGACAGGTACCCCACCCTCGCCTGGAAGACTGCATTTTTCATCTCTAAAAGCACAACATAACACAATATTTTCAGATTGTATGCACAAATTACGATTTCTTAATGATTTTGAAAGAAGTATCTTATGCTCAACAAACTGCAACTGAGAAAACATGAAAATAGAAAATTTGGTTGCGTTGTGTCAGTATTTGCAGTGTGTTTCTGCATTTGCTTGCTTTGTGAGTATTCGTAGAGACTTTCTGTATTTGGTTGCATTGTGAGTTTTTACTGCGTGTTTCTGTATTTGGTTGCATTGTGAGTTTTTACTGCGTGTTTCTGTATTTGGTTGCGTTATGAGTATTTACAGCGTGTTTCTATATTTGGTTACGTTATGAGTATTTGTTTCTGTATTAGGTTGTATTGTAAGTACGTACTTGCAGCGTGTTTCTGTATTTGGTAGCATTGTGAGTATTTACCGCCTGTTTCTATATTTGGTTACGTTATGAGTATTTGTTTCTGTATTAGGTTGTATTGTAAATACGTACTTGCAGCGTGTTTCTGTATTTGGTAGCATTGTGAGTATTTACCGCGTGTTTCTATATTTGGCTGCGTTATGAATATTTGCAGCATGTTTCTGTATTTGGTTGTGTTACGACTATTTGTTTCTGTATTAGGTTGTATTCTGAGTATGTACTTGCAGAGTGTTTCTGTATTTGGTTGCATTATGAATATTTGCAGCGTGTTTCTGTATTTGGTAGCATTGTGAGTACAGGTGAACTTCATGAAAAAAGTGTCAAAACAAAATTACTGAATGAGTTACCTGGGTGTGTAAGGCTCAGATGGAGGGGGCGGGATATACAGATCTTGGAGGGCGGAGCTATCACGCTTTGAGGGTGTGCTGATTGTGCTTGTGGGTGTGGCCGAACTGCTGGTTGGACTCCTGGGAACAACTGGCTGCTGGGCAGACAAGATAATTGGATTAAAGATCAAAAGTTCGCTTCTACTACGAGCTAAAACTACTGGTAAAATGTCTTCAGGGCGCAACTAAATATAATAATGGAGCTCTGTTCCAGGACGTGACCCAGACACTGATATCTGCAGACAGTCACAAGGGCAAGGCATAGAGATTAATAGGTCCCTGAGCAGTGAGGCAGCGGCGCAGTCCCTCTGCAGTGCTGTCTGCAGTAAACAGTGCACTGGGATCTCTGGGTCAGGATGCTTTGACATAATGAGTGGGAGTCTATGGAAACATTCGTGGCAATTCCACTGAACACAATGACTTCAGAGACTATAGACATGTGATTAGTGTCTCCAGTGAGCTGAGAGGCTGGGGACAGGGGTTGTGACACAGACTGCACATTTGGATGTACACACACACGACAGGCACAAAGAGGCACGTGCGAATAATCACAGTGCAATGAGCATGTAAGATGACAGCCGCCAAAGTGCAGATTTGTTTGGGAGTGGTTGGGGAAAATGGCTAAAAGTTTAGTCTAGTCACAAGCCTAGAACTAAACTCGAATCCTCCAGCAAAACCGATTAAAGCTAATCTGCTCTCTCTGGCACAGACACAAACACTTTCAGGTGCCTTTTAAAAAGCAGTTTGAGGTAAGTGATGTTAGTGCAAATGATTTAAAAAGCAATGCAAGAACCGCAAAAGCAACTCTGATACCCAGCAGTCTGTGATTAACACGAAATAAAGTCTTTTGATGGTTGTGATACAACATTTCAGTTGGAAGAAGTGCACGAAAGCCTGAAACAAGTCCTCGGTAATTCCAGTTTTCTTCCAGTAGGTTTGTAACAAATTTGCATGATACCAAGATAAGCAGAATCGAAATTTAAATCGGAATTGTTAAATTCAAACGATACCCAACCCTAGCGAATCGCGATAGATGATGGCTGTACAATTAAATATCCAGTAAAGACCCATAAATAAAACTGTCCAACTGCTGATTTATGAAAATAATGCTGGAAAAACATGATTTATGTATATAACACTGCACAAACAGGCCATTCACAGAACGCAACCATGGCGATGTCATGACAATCAGCTCATTAACATATTCCCACCCATATATACATATGCAGGCCTGTTTTGGAGCGGCTGGGGAAAACGACTAAAAGCGTAGAGCATTGTGCACAACGATATCAGTAACCTTCGATAACATGAAAGATGTATATTTATTATAAAAATAACCAAATACTAGGAAATATTTCTCTTCTTATTTTAGTCTAGAGTCACCGGTATTGAACCAAACTTGTGGAATCCTCCACAAAAAGCCGATTAAAGCTAATCTGCTCAGGGAGCGGGTGGCAGATAAAGGGGGAAAGCGCAGCCCAAATGATGAAAGCTTTGGGGACAGGGCATTTTGGATCCTACCTGCAGGGCCAGGGGCTTCCATCTCATGTTCTTTAGTAGGGCTGGGGCAGAGGTGAGCGTGCTCTGGGGACGCTTTTTCAGGGTCAATGTCACACCGGCAGGGTCTCCACGCAGAGAGCTTACCAAGTTTTTCAACTGCCAGCCCACCTACAGCAACAAACACAGGGTCAACATACACAGACTCGACAAGAACGCCACACGGAGACATCACCTAACAAGCAACTGCTAGGAAATACTAACTTCGTCTCTAACAATAGAGAGAATATAACTATGTATTACACACACATGCTTCCTGACACACAATATTGGGATGAGTGTACACTAATAAGGCGTGATGTTTGCTAATCTTTCAATTTATTCAACATTGGTTGTTGAGTGTACGGGAGAACTTGACATTCCCTGGAAATGTCAATATTTGAGCCTTCGGTTCATAATATATTATGTGTAAGCCTGAATGAAGAACCAAATGCCTAATGTGGAAAAATTCATAAAATAATTCAGATGAATGATACTATATTATAATTAATAAAAGATAAATAAAAGAAGTTTATAAACTGATTATATATATATGTATAATGGTTTAAATAATTCTGTTCCACTGGAGGCTATATACTTGTTTAAATATAATTTTAAAATAATTATGAGGCACTATATGCAATCTATAAATTTTTAAAGATGTTTATATTACAGATGAATTATTAAACTACATTAATTCATGATATTCCACAGTTTAGTAGCGTAAAGGCTGTGCAGTGCACCACAAGTGATTTTACATTGATTAAAAGGTTAGTTCACCCAAAAATGAAAATGATGTCATCAACGCGTTCATTGAATTCATTCATATTTTGGGCGAACATGAATTAAGCATACTTTATTACTGCCTGATGAACGTTACTGTGAATTTGTTCATTCTGGTGTCAGTGAACGCACACTGTCTCAGTTTAACTTCGTTCAATAGGGTGCCAGATTTCTATAGAGCCTTCAAGGTGAAAACCCGGCTAAACACACAGTAAACAGGCTTTAAAATGGCCAATCTGGCAACACCAGCCAACAGCGTCATCACGCATACTTCATTAAAACAAAAAGCAGCATGTAGTCGACAAAGAAGCAAGGAGCGAATGATCATTTAAACGAGTTTTATGACAAGGTCGGTGAGGATGGGAAAAGTCTTACATTTCAGTGCAAACTTTGCTCAACGATAAAATAATTACTGTCTGTGGTTCTATATAGGCCGTGGCAATAATTACAAAAAAGTAGCTTGCAGAAACAAATGGAAAAAAAGAACTGTAATCTAGTTCGTTTTTTCGAACTTGTGAACTTAGTTCAAAATTATGAACTATGAACTGAACTAGTTCATTTTAAAATTTGTGAACTGGGGTTTTCAAGGTGGGGTCCACAGATAATTATAAAAAAATAAAATAAAATAAAACAAAATAAATGTAGAAAAGCTTCATATAAAATTATTATGTTTGGGTTTGGAACGATATATGGTTGAGTAGCCTACCTGACACAATTTTTAGTTTTAGGTGAACTATCCCTTTAAGACATGGCTGAATGTGTTTATTAAGCATTTTACTGTTGGCTAGTCCCCAAAATGTATGTGGTTTGAGGTTTTACTATCCTTTAATATTCTCGTGGGGACATTTATTACCCACAATAGGCAAAACTTGCCTCACACACACAGTTTACACTAAGCATGCCCTTCACAGACAGACACGACCACAATACACAACCACAGATACAGACACACTGAGATGGGCTGGAATCTCTGGATATACGGGACCTGATCCTGTAGCGTATGGGGACTAATCACAGATGTTACATAGTGCAGCCCCCACAAAGCACCATTCTTGAACGCTCACGGAGGTTGTTCTTGAGCAAGAACTGTTACGGTAATTGTTTGTCTGTTTGTATTTTGCTACAGGCGGAATTTGTAACGCTTATCAGACGCACTTTTATCCAATTATGAAGGGGATGACAATCTAATTACATGAAGATTAATGAAGCCTTAGTGTTGCTGATCTTTCATCTGAAAAAGAGCTCAGCATTCCTCACCATGGTGAAAAAATGATTGAAGACAAACAAGAAAAACTGATGCAGAGGTTGAATTCTGTTCCCTGGAGGTAAAACAGAAGAAAACGCTTCAATCTAAACAGAGTTGTCAGAAGTCACTGTAATTGAAGGGGAACAGTTAGACTTCTGCTTTTGTAACTTCATATTAAATGCCACCACTTGAGAGTCAAATTAAAATATACGAAGAATTATTCAGCACCTCATACACGTCAAACATTAAGGGAAAAATTTCAGACAAAATTGATTTCACAAGCTAAAATCCATACAATTACTTGAACACACACATACAGAATATGCAGAAAAAGCTCTTTATCATCTCTTTGAAGTCAACTCCACATGGTATGATCACTGGAGTACCTATTGAAGCACTCCAAATTCACGAGAAAAATAAAATCACTCAAATACGGCCATCCTTAAAAACACACTCCACAGTCCTTAATTTAAAGCCTCTTATGCCCTTGAAACACCCTCCAGTCTCTTTCAGAAACACCATAACACACTCAATCAGCATTGTGAATTTAGTCAAATTGGAATATAGTTGCCCCAGTCCTAGAAATGAGCTGAGAATACATCAAGTAATACTTGAAATATGTTTTAAACCTCTTGATGCTTTAACAAGGACACGTTAAAGCCCTTAAATTTAAATGGAACTCATTTCAGTCCCATAATTCTATACACAATAACAGAGTAAGGGGGCAACTGCCGTTTAATGCAAAGTGAGACTTACTGTACACACAGGGGGGGGGGGGGGACTGGATGGTGGGAGGGATGGATGGATGGAGG
>JAOTRC010000016.1:7952162-7967785 GCA_027497675.1 Cyprinella lutrensis | reverse complement strand
CGGTTTTGACCCTGCCTGTACGACACTGTTTAATAAAAGCTGCAAATGGATTCCTCTGTGTACCGTGAGTCATTACAGTTTAACTTCACAGTCACTGACCGACTGAGACGCCACAGTAAACACACAGCTGTGTGTGTGTGTGTGTGTGTGTGACCTACGACAACAAGAACTGAAGGTTCATATTTGTTTAGCAGAGACACATCTGAACGGCGATCCGATCAAAATCTCTTGACAGAACAACACTAGACTCAAACTTAAAATGATTGGAAGTCTTGAAAGACAAACAGCATTTAACAACGACCAGTTCTGATCTCATTTCACATACAAAACGTGTGATTCACAGTTTAGCACAATGTTCACGCTGCTTGTTTACATACATTGAAAGACGACAGAAATCCACATTGCAGATTTTGTGAGGAAGAAGAGGAAAGACCTATGACATTTATTTTACTTTGTCCATTGGTATCAATTCTGGTCAAGTGTCCAAGTTTGGTTAAAGATGGCTAGAATAGAACTTACCATAACACCGCAAACTATTGTACTTGGTCATTTTACAGGTAGTTTTCTTGTGTTAAATACCATTTTATTATGGAAAATGTTTATTTTTAAAACAAAAGTATCATCAGGCTTGTGTTTAGATCACTATAAGAATGTTACAAGGTCTCATCTTCTTTTAGAAAAGATAATAGCAGAAAGCAAAAAGAATATTCTATGTGTAGCTATTATTTTTGTATGAAATCTTGTAGTTTTCCCCATCTTTTTTAAATCATATTTATTCTTCTGTCTTAATATATTTTGTAAAAGTGTTAAGTTAATCCCACATCCCACATCTATCTGAGAAATTCACAGTGGTTAATAAATTTGAAGACAATCATTTTTGCTGCTGCACTGCCGATTGGCCGCTACAGCGCTCTGTAGTTGATGACGTCACCCGCCGGACGCTTGACGTTATCCGATGAAGTTTCGCGCCGAAGTTAGCGGCTGGGTTTTAAAATTGTGATATCAGCATTGGAGGTCATCTAAGTACTAGTTATCAACACTCGTAAGTATTCCTAATTTTATATTTATTCGTAGTTTTTTTTTCTGGAGATGGATATTGCGGCGGCAGAGAAGACTTTTATTTTGCCAAACACCTGTTTCAGCCCACCGTACGCTTTTTTTGTTGTTAGCTCAGGTAATGTTAGTGTGGGTGCTACTGCTAATATAGCCATTGATAAGATTCAAATTAGAATTAGCAGTAACGTGTATTTATTTGTTTCTTTCTGGAGGAATTCGTAGAGGGTTAACAAAAGTCAAGCCTAGAGAACATGTCGTTCACGAGAATCTCTGCTGGGGAATTTGAGTTTGGTAGAAATTGGTGAAAGAAAATTGCATTCACAACCAGGTTTCCTCTCCAGAGCCGTATTAATGGGCTTTGGAGGGTTGTAGCTTGCGTTAACATGTGCAGGAAATGTCTTTCAAATAACGTTAGTTAACGTTAGGGCATCGAGTTGCTGGGCACCTTTTTGATTTAGTAATAAATTGTTGTTTTTTTCGTTTTTTTATTACCTCTTTCTAGAATTACCTCAAATGAAGTTACTTCGCCATTATTGCTCAAAGGTAAGTTCCTCTGATTTTGCTTTTTAAAATTGTTTCTCTAGCAGAGCTGTAAGTTAGAGACTTGTGATGTTGGGCTGATTGATTGTGTTAATTATTTGATGTATTTGCACTGTAATAATTCATTGAAGAGAATAACTATATTTTTCTTATAATGAACAAGACTGGAGTCCTGTGGAGGATCTAGATTTCTTCTCTTTGGAGAAGTGCAACTGGTGAGTAACCCCCTTGCATTTTTATTTATTTAGTTTACTTGTTACTCAAACAGTGCTATATGGATTTTTATGATGTTTGGCTGCTTACAATGTCATAACAGCTGCCCATTATAAAATAAATGCAGTGCACAATCCTAAAAAAATGCATCTGATTCAGTTGTCTCATCTGCTTTAGACTCTGTTTACCCCAAAAAATCAGCAATGACAAAGACACGCAAGGGCTCAAAGAGTCAACAACCTGTATTCCGCCCTAACAATGTCACATATCCATCAAACTGACAGTAAATGACAGCTGAGCAACATCATAATCTCTAAGCTTTCCCATGTTTGACTATGTGGGAGAGGGTCATTTGATGGACAGAATCGTCACTGTCCAAAAAAAGTGCACGTAAATAGAAATTGTGTAGGAGCATGATAAAGTTTGTTTAAATGAGACAATTTTGAGATCTTGACTCAAACCTTTTCGGTTCTTGACTCAATTTTAAAAATCATGGGGTGGTGATGGCATGGTGGATAAGACACATGCCTTTGGTGTGAGAAATGCACTGTGTCCCACTGTCCACTGTGTCCCTGAGCAAGACACTTAACCCTTAGTTGCTCCAGAGGCATGTGACCTCTGACATATAAAGCATTTGTAAGTCGCTTTGGATAAAAGTGTCCGCTAAATGAATAAATTTAAAAGTAAATGTAAAAAACCTTTGTGCCAAAAATAATGAGAAAAGGGTAATCTTCACAGGCAAAATGGGCTTTCGACAAAACTGGGCTGCCTATGCAGAAAGGCCAACCAATTTTTGAAATTGGTGCTACCTGTCTACATAACACATTAGGAAAAGAGCTGTTGTCTTTCCTTTAGGAAAATAGGTAGGAAAACTTGCCTATCTAAGACACTGTGCTGGACATGTTGTCGTCCAAGGCCACTACCAGTTTACTATGGATACGCTAAATCAGTAATGCTTTGCTTTAGTTAGAAAAATGTCTTAGCAACCTTTTAGTCGCAATTGTTCCCGGGTGCAAGAACTCAAAGAGTAAATGTTTAGCAGGAGTGAGTTATTTCCGGTTTCCAGCAAACAATCTAGCGCATTGTAGGTAGCGGCTAAAGGCTGTAAAGTATCGTAAATATGGAACTGCAACGGAAAATCTGAAAAGCCTCAGTGTTTGTAGTCAACATTTCCAAACTGGATGACAAACACAGTATTTTAGGTCAAATGGAGGGAAAAAAAACCTGCTAGAAACTGCTGTTCTGTCAGTTCCACCAAACCAAAACGCTGTCACGTACATGTAAGAAAGATGTTAACATATACATTTTCAGTGTTAAACCTACTCTTACAATAACTGTTTTGTTAATATAACCCTCTGTCGATTGAACTGTCCGGGGCAGGTAAAATGATGAAGTATTTGTAGTCTTCACAAAAACCCTGGAGATGCGTTTTGCATAATCCAGCACACTTTTGCTCATAATTAATGTGAATTTCTCGGTCGAGTTAACAGACAACAAGCAAACAAGTTCATTTACATATTCTACTGACATGTAACAAGAAAAAGTGGGGTGAAAATCAGTGAAGCTACACTTAAAATGATTGCATAATGCTTACTTTAATAATGTACAATTACACGAGCTGTTTAATTAATAATATTAATAGGAATCCAAATAAAATGAATTCAAACTAAATCCACAAAACAATCCCATTATGAGAACCCCTTAAAGGTTCTAGAAGAGGTGCCTGACAGAAGGTTACATAGAACGTTTTCTTGTGAGTGTATATCAGTGAAGATGCGTGTCCAGAATCAAAACCATCCTAAATCAAATCAGAAATGATTGCTGCACTGTCTACGGAAATGCCTCTGAAAACCCGATAGGATGCACAGATAAATCAAAATAATAAAGCTACCGTCAGCTGAACAGGATAGATGTGACTATGAAAGCTATAAACACAGAGAAATAGTCTAATAAACAGTGAGGGATCTAGCAAGTTTCGAAAACACCACCATTCACAACTGTCACCATCAAACAGGTGACAACACACACTCTCTCTATTGTGACACACACACTTGTTGGACTGCATTTGTCAGCCTTGGGCAGTCTGTTTCCCAACGGCACGTCTCACAGCAGCCGTGATCTCCCAACAGCTGCTGTTCGACGCAACGTACATAACTGCAGGATTTACATATTTTGATACAGCATGTGCATGTGTTTATGATAGTGTATGTAAGAGGGAAGGTAGCAGGAACTCTTTTTAATCTCACTAGCTGCCCTCTAATAATTAAATCTAACACAACCGGCTCATTAACGCAACGGGCCAAAACTCATTTGCCAAGACAGCAAGAATCACAGCTGTCATTATGGCTAAACAATATCTAACTCATTATAGAGCGACCCTTTCTGTTGTTAGACACTTAGTTGGTGATCCGAGGTCTGAATTTAACGTGGAAGGTGCGGCCAAAGATGAGAATCTTGAAATGAGTGCAATGATAACTTCTGCTGATGCTGTGGATCCGATTCACATACTAGACAGGTGCAGTGAACAGTTAATTGTTAGTTAATGTTTGTAATAATGATGTGTGGGCAATAGGATGGAGAGATTTTGAAAGGAAAGAATGAAAGGGTATAAAGAGAGCGTGAAAGCTCAGAATCTTGGTAATGTACTTGGCAATGGCCATCATCAGAGGGAAGACAGTTGTGCCCTGTGACAAGGCCCTTATATATTTTGTCTCAGGCCCTATACGATAATAGAAGCACCAATAAAGACATTTCGGCTGGTACTCCTATCCTTAATTTATTTACCAGAAGCGGCTCCTGACCGTACGTTTATGTAGGGCAGGTTCTGGGTCCTAGTGCTAGTTTATTATAAAAATTTTGTAAGATTTATATTCTAATCACTACTAGCATATCCTACACAAACTCTGAATCAACATGCACCGATGCTAAAATTATCTATAATATCATAATTTATTCACAAACAAGTATTCATTACTTCAATGAACTCATTGTTTCTGCCTTCAATTATTACGTTGTTTAAATTGGTACACTTTTATCTAACAGTGATTCTGAAATACATAACTTAGAAATCTACCTGATTACAGATCACTCTAAATTGTAATGTAGACACATGGATTTTCTGTAAAGCTGCTTTGAAAGTATGTGTATACTGTATAATAAATGTGAATTGAATTGAATACAGACTGATACTTTTGGCAGAGGTCTAATGTCCTTGCGTTAGTCAGGGTGGCGCTCTAATGTTGATTGACAAGCTTTAAGTTTACACACATAGAATGCTATCATAGAACTGCCTTAATGAAGTATTTATTGCCTCCGAATGTTGTTTTAGAACATTAAGTTGTGGAGGAAAAAAGAGTCATGTCTATTCTCAGAACAAACATAACACAAACAACAGAACTAGGCTATATAAAGGCTATTCACATACGCACATTTAAACTAATGGGTTTATACTTTCATTTATTTGGTAATCTACTCCACAAAGGACAGACATGCCAATTGTTACTGACCTAATGCAGTAATATACACATAGTTGATATTGTCTTGGTCTGGAGCAAGGTTTACGTAAAGTAATATGAAAATAAGTGGGGCAGTTTCAAATCTGCCCTTAAAATCTCTCAATTAGAGCATGCTGCTTTTACATTTTTTATCACCAAATATTTACACTGAACTGTGCAGCGCTCTAAAACATTTATTTGAATTTGAAATCCTTTGTAACAATATTCTTTATTGTCTATTTTGATCGATTTAATGCATTTTTGCAAATATAGTATAAATATAAATAAAGTATAAATTTCTCTCTAAAAAAATCTTACTGACCCCAAACTTTTATACTTTTGTACGGTAGGCTATGCTATTATGTACTTTGGTATGAATTATGTGTAAAATAAAAATAGCAATTTTTACCATTTTTTAAATACCTACATTTTTTGAGTTAATCAACTTTTTGTTTGGAGTTGATCAAAACCCTTTAGAAACAAATTTTATAAAGAATTAACTATTGTACCACAAAGAAGACAGAACTGTTTAAATACAACCGATATATTGTTTCATCCTAATGTATTGGGAAGAACAAAAAAAAGGTGAGAAACACTCAAATGATCGGCACTGTAAAGAACATATGATCAATAATTTAAGACAACATTTGTTTTTACTTAGCTTAAAAGTTGAAAATTGCTAAACTTTTTTTAATCAGTTATTAAAGATTCAATTAATATAAGTTGGTTTCATGTAATTTAAGTTGAAATGACTTTAACATCTAAGTTGATTGTATTTAAAAATTTAAGGCAGCAACTTTTTTTTACAGCAGTGAGGACAGACAGTGCCCCCTGCTTACACTCAAGCAGCATGCCATTAATTCATCACTATAGTGGATTTATTAACAAATTACTTACAGATTATATATTCTGTCCTCAGACACTAAGCTACATCTCGCTCTCACTCTCTGCACTCACTCTCTCGTACAGGAGTATTAGAATAGCCTCGCTCTGTTATTGTGCATTATTCATTGCACATGGCCTGCTCCTCTGACAGGTAGCACAGTAAAACTGCAGGGAGAGAGAGAAAAGCCAGAAAAATGGGCCAAAAGGATATAAAGAAAAAAGCTTAGCCTGAGCACTTAAAATATGACACGTATTAAACACCTCCCCGGCTTCCCGTCATTGAATGATAGATAAAACTATCTGGTAAAAAGCTCTAGAGTTACGGATATTCTGAACCTTCCCAACTCTCCCAGATGCAGTCTAAGCAATGTCATTTATTCGTGCTCTTCTCGCTATATTCTATCAATCTTCATTCTTCACCTCATTTCTGGCGGCTGTGCTGTGCATTATGCAGACTTGGTGACCACTGAAAGGGTTGTCGTGACAACCGTTCAAGGTGCACAAAGTGCTCAAGGTCTTATTGGAAACTCAAAGTGCTTTTCTGATTTGTTTTAAGGCTCCTGCAATTTTAATGGTTTACAGATAGCGGTGATGGGGTAACTATGTTGATTTCCAAGTTACCTAGTTGTTAGTTAAACTAATCTAAAGTAGTTAAATTCATCTAAAGCTATGCTTTTAAAAACGTAGTTCAGTCATGACAACTCTCGGGAGAGTTTGTAAAACATTGTATCAATGTAAATAGAATGTAGGCAGAACCTGATTTCACCAAGTGCAACATGTTCCTGGATCAACATCTTTGTTGATACTGGAACAACATTCCAATCAACCATTCAGATTTGAGGGAAACCGTTTACGTCAAGGTTAGGTGCTTCTACATCAGTTACTCGCCTATCATTTCCCTCTTATTTTAGGGATAACTTATGGGTAGGCTTTGGTTCAGAGCTAGGAATATGGTTATAATTACATTTTTGGAACCTATAATGTTGTTCCAGGATCAACAAAATATGTTGACCCATGAATGTGTCTAACCAGAATGTGCCTACTTAGATTTTGTTTTGGCAGACTAGATCTGCAACGCTGCCACAGCTGCTGCAACAGAGCAAGAATGACTTGCTTTTGCTAAATGCTTGGAACACAAAATTAATGGAAACACACTGCTGCAAGAGAGAGGGGGAGACACCTTCGTAATAGATCTAGGCAGGTGAGCTAGAATAAGAATTTGCATAGTGCATTTGTTAGGTAGTGTGCAAATATAACAACATATTCAGATTATGATTATTATTTTTTTTTTTAAATGGATGCAGCTTTATTGAAACATTACTAATGCCTGTCTTTAAAGCCCAACCTTACACCTACTCCTAACCTCACCCCAAAACACTTTTTTCCAGCTACTAAATATCCATAAGGTACTTTATTTCCACTTGAGTATTTATATTATATGCAATTGGAAAATAATAATGTAAGCCCTCCATTTGCACATGGTGTAAATAGACCCTCCGTAATCATACATTTTTCTTGAGTATCAAATATTAGAAGGATTTCTGACACTGAAGACTAGTTGTTGAAGCAAGGAGGAAGCAGGATCCAAATGCAGCACTTTTATTAAACTAAACTTCAAAAACAGAGCAGGAAACAGGACTCAGGGACAACATCAATGCTACAATATCAAGAACTCACAAAGATAGGGCTGTAACACAGGGCTTAAATACAGGGGTAAACAAGCTATACAGGATAAACATGACAGACAAATACACACCGTGACAAATGGCTGCTGACAATTCAGTTTTGCCAAAATATTTTTTTTTGCATAAAACAGTAGATCACAGTGGCAACTGGTAAATCTACCATAAATACAAGTAATAAAACTAGAAAAACTCACTGATTTATGTATATGAGCCAACAAAGTGATTTGGCTACAAAAAGGTGTAAATGCCTCAAATTGAAAATTGAATAATTTTAACAAATTCAGTTAATGAATCATTCAAACAAACCTATTCACTGAAGTGAATCGTACTTTTGAAAGCCACATTAGAGAGTTTGTTTGGTTTTAAAGTTGCGAACATAGTTTATTGACAAAATATCACTAATTTAACGACTTGATTAGATACAAGGCTGTTTGTTGGGAAAAGTTATCTTGTTTGTAAAAAAATATACACTAGGCTGTCGCTCTGTCGCTATACTTTTAGTCTGGGTTCACACTGCAAGTCTCAGTTGCTCAACCTCATCTTTATCCTCCTTAGTCCCATGTACTCAAATTCACTGGCTTCTGCTGCAAATCATCTTAAATCGTTAATGGTCTCCATGACATTTACTTCAAACTGAAATCATGCTTCATGCCGTCTTTGTTATTGTTCTTTTGCGCAGTGCTGTGACCACTTCACCTTCGAAATCTGATATTGGCCAGAATGGCCACATTTAAAAAGTAATGTGAACAAAAAAAACAAAAACAAGAAACAAATCGAATCTGATCAATAGGCACAAAGGCTTACAGTGTGAATGTATCCTTAGTTATGGTTACTAAAATGTGTAACGTCCCTGAAAAGAAACATGAATACAGATTGCAAAAGGATGGGATAAGAATACCCATGAATCAGCTGTGAACTCCCACACAGGTTTTTGTCGTTCTGCCATGACACCACCTGCGATGAAGCTCTTAATATGTGTGTGTCCACCATTAAATCGTCTTTTCTCTGCCGCCACTTAATCTCAAAGCCAGGGAGCTTCTGGAGATGAGAAATTCATCAGTTAAAGAAACCTTGTCTTAGAATGAGCCACCCAGCTGTGCAGAGCCAAACCTCAAGCCTCTGCTGAAGTAGTAGAACTGAAGTGCTAGTTCCAACAGTGAATTGTCCATAAATACAGTCTTCCACAAGCACATGCTCTTACTTGTGATGTACATACATACAACATGAGTTTGGATCTAGATCGACTCATTTCCCAATCCCACTCCCTTCTCATCTCCTGATTGTTTCCAGACATCTGTTCACGATCCTTACAACAAAAACAGATTTTTTTAATTTAAGTTGAGTGTACATTTTAATGCATGGGAAAGAATATACTAGCACGTAACCATTTCTAAAACTCCAGAGAAATCGAATAGTTTAACATTTTTCGTTTCTTTGCTCAGGAGACTTAAGTGAGTTAAGTACCAGCTATTGGGAAGATCAAATAATTTCACTGACTTGATCTTCAAATCTTGTTCTGTCAACCAAACAAATCTTCATATATGATTTACATTTTTAATAAACAAATCCATCAAACACGTACGCATTCACGTAATAATTCGTAATAATCCATATATTCTCAGATGTTTCTCCTAAAATTCCTTTTAAAGCTACAAAATGTAGCTTTTTGGCCACAAGAGGGCACAGTTTCCAACAATAACAAACGCGTATGTTAATGACGCAGTGATGAGCTGAATGATGGGACTTGCTGTCAAGCTGATTGGATCTAATAATGTTTATGGATTAGTGAAAACACTAATGTTTTTTAACATTACAGTGGTATGAAGCAGGTCGTGATTGCTAATAAGAGACATATTTGACACGCGAGTCCCGCGGATATATAGGAATAAGGAAATTTCATCCTATTGAACTACACGCAAGTGCTGGATTACTCACACTGGTCAGTTTATTAGATGAATTAAACTTGGTACCAGACTTGGTAAATCTGTGTGCAGTTTGAGATGTTGTTGAGATATCTTCTGTAACTCTATTGAACACATACATAAGATTACTTTGCTTTCCTAAAATAATGACAACAAACTTGACTTGGACCATCACAGACGCAACAACATTTCTGTTCTCCAATCTACCTGGTTGTTTATAATGGCGCCCAAGCAGTAACACCAGATCATGAATCCCATTTTCACATCAACCATCTGCAAACGAGACACTCCCGCACACTATCAGAACTTGCATTTAAAAATTCTCCATTAGCAACGTTTCGGTCTCACGACCTTCGTCAGGCATCAACCTTCTAAAACTGTTTTCTGTTTGCTCTCAGTTCTGACTCTTGAGTAATGATCTGAATCCAGAGCATCAGCAGAGGAACCCAGGTGTTTCCCACCAAGTGTGTCTCCTAACAGATGCTCTACTCCCTGCAGACACATAACAATTGTTCAAGTGAATCTGTTTTCCTCCCATCTGTAAAACCATGCAGCTCTTGGCCAGTTTGATTGATTACTTTTTGGGGGTGGCCTTGTTGTGGTGGTTTCATTCCTTATACCCTACAGACAATCTTTATGTCACCATCCTGAAAAATGTGAGCACTGACAGACAGGATACAGCGTAGAGCGTACAGTCTCTTACTGAGTACATACTGTATTGCTACCTTTCTGGAGTGTTTTGCTGAATATTTCCCTATATACTGCGGTTCTTCAGTTCTATAAAGTGATTCAGAGATGACTCACACCCTTTACACCCACTGACAGCACACAAACACACTTTTACACTTTTTCACAGGAGGGAAGAGTCGCCCTGAGCCAAGCCACACACCCACACACCCGCCCCTCGAAGCTGTAGCCCAGGACGCAGTGCTAAAGCTCTGCGTGTGTGTGTGTGTGTATTATTATTCAAAGGTCTTTAACCTCGCTTTCTTCCTCTCGTTCTCGCTCTCTGTATTTCTGTCACACACACGCAGTCAATCCTCCCCAGCTCTGCCACATGTCATATGAAATACAATATTCATGTGTTCCCTTAGGACACACCCCGGAGACAGGCCTGGAATCCCCAAAATGCCTTGGAGAGCCCGATACGTGTGTGCGAGTACATGCTCTAATGACCTCCATAAGTGCATGCTATACATTTTCCACTCAACATTAGCCTCATAAACCATCACAAAAAGTATCAAACCAAACCCTTGTGAGCTGAAAACCGCTAAACGACAGCATGTCATTTCAGGCGAACATCCCAAAAAGCAGCTAATGCACCTTCCTACATGACAATCAATTACGAGATGTGTAGTGGAGCGAGAGAGCCGCGCCGTAACACGGTCTTTTATCTTTCTGTCAAGATATTTCAGATGAAGATGCGATTCTTTTTTTGCCCGTTTGTTAAAAAAAAAAAGTTTAAGTGAAGGATGCCAAGAAAGAAAATGAGTTCAAAGTGAATAAGTTGAAATTCTTGAAGGGTTTTGAATTATATATAGGGCAGGCCTAATCATTATATCTATGTGCATGTTGCAGCCGGAGGGTTAATATCTCAATTGTTTACTATAGACAGGCATGATATAGCTACTGCTGCAAGCTTCTCAGATTTTTCTATCCACAATATGGCTAGGCTATATCGCACTGTGAATCGTTTAATTTGTTTCTTTTTTTATTTAATAATAATTATAGTTATACACCAACTTTGTGTCCAATTCTTTCCTTTAAAACTCCTCATAATAGAAACAATAATGATTTATTATTATTTACTAATTTATTTATCTAGTTTATTTACTAATATATTACAGAAAATGTATTATTATAGTTTCAGTTTTCCAAAGGAATTTTAGGAAGGAGTTGATTTTATATATAAATTGTTTCTTTCTTTCTTAAAACTGTTTCTTTCACCCTCTGCTTGGTTGTTCCGTTGATGTTTCCTCAGTATCCTGTATAAGATTATTCTAGTTTGTTTAATAACTGCAGCATGTCGAGCCTGCTTCAACCAGCCCGTGACAATCAAAGCTACGTGCTTTACAAATTTATCGATACTTAAAAGGGTATTGTTATAGAACGGGAAAGTTAATCCTCGTGGCCAGAAGAATACCTTCTCTTGAAAGTCTATGAAGAAAGATACGTTTGTGAGGTTTGATGGAGATTGAATGATCAGGTTTGCTGGACAAGCAGATGATTGGCTCATAAATTAATCCCCTTAAAGATTATCCTCACAATCGATCTATTTTAGACAACTGACATATAAATATTTAATTAGAATTCTTGTGATTAATTATTGATTGTACAATTGTTTGTTCATTAAATCATTCATACAGAACATTGGTAACTTACTCCCTTCCGGGTAATTTTATCATTTGTAGGTGATTCCCGATCACGTTTGTGTAGTTATTAAAATTAGATTCCCTGTATCTGAGCTAATAGGTAAATCCCAGGTTCCCTACAACAAATATATTCAAAAGAAAAGGAAAAAATCTGAAACAAAATTGATATTTAAATGAGCACAACATAGACTAATGAGCCATAAAAGAGATATCGCTCAGTCATCTTTATCTATCCATCACAGGCATTCGTGTGATGAACTGTTCTCAGCTGAATTGATTTTGATACCAAAATATCTCAGTAGGTGATTCAGCACTTGAATGGTCCATCAGCAGATTTATAGGCTCCAGTGCACAGCTTCCAGTGTCGCTTGGTTATTATATTGAACAGTCCACTGAGGCAATGGCTCTATCTGAAATAGTGCTGCCTTTCAGTAAAACCACAAGCCACAAAAGCACAGCAAAACCAGGTCCACAGTCTAGTCTAACTGGGAAACCACAGATGTTGGTTGTAGTTTAGCCAAAGTGCTCCACCCTGATCTTTACAGAGATGGAGGTATTGGCATCAGAGACGGGCCTCCAATCAGAAGCTGAGATGTTTATTTCTCTGTTCCCTGGCTCGCACTGCAGATACATGAACTTTTTTACAAATAGAGCCTGAAACAGTAACAATAAATAGTTATATTTTACTCATAACTTTATGTTAGCTCAGTTCAGTTTAAATTGTTACATAACATTTCAAATGAGAGTTGTGCCTCTGTTGCTTTTACCAAAGTATACCGTATTCAAGGAAAGTGATGCACACTGGTTAGCCAAATGGAGATGATTATACACACAGCAGCACTTGTGGGAAACGGCAAGAAAAAGAGAAAAAGCAAGTCAGAGATTTAGATAGAGAGATGGAGAGAAGAGGCTTGCTGCCTATGAGAGTTTGTAAGGCTGCAGTGATGTGACAGAACTTGATTAGCTCTAAAGCCCTGCGGTCGGAAAGCTAATCAAGAGGAAGGAGCAGGCATTCACACCCACAGACACCCTGAAGATGTGTTTCCAGCTGTTGCATTCCGAACACTGGAAAAAAATTGTTCGATCTTTCAATAGTGATGACATGAAGACAACAGCTGGCTTAATTATTTCAAGTCAATGTCTGAACTTAAAAGTTGCGTGAACTTAAAAGGTCATGTTTCCATGACTTAAAATATGCCATCTTTACAACAATTACAAATTTAGGTTAAGTATCTGTAAGAACTTGTTCAATGCAAATTACAATATTGTGTCATAATATGTGCTTATGAAACACATGGAGAGCAAAATGTCACATGAATAGTCATCTGGACAAAAACAAAACCAAAACCACATGCAAAAATACAACTGGTCATTTTAGTAAAACATGAGATATTAGGCAAAACACAATATTGCGATTTATCTTATATTTTTGTTATTGTATCCTAGATAATTTGAAAGTTTATCATATTGCCGTTCAAATCACAAACACAATAATAAATGAAATGATTATAATGTGATAAATCTGGCAAAAGGTGAAGCTCTTAGAAATAATCATACAGAAGCAAACACATTGTGATTTGTTGGTTTGCAACATCTGTTTGATAAACCTTTTAACCAAGACACTGGGGCCACGGTATTTCAGAACAGAGCAATCCTTCTGTTGAAGCTTTTAAGTCTCCAGGGGACAGGCTGACGTACCATTACATTTCCTTCTGTATCCTTTGTCCCATATTTCCTAAACACTGTTTATTAAAGGCCGAACATGGCTCTGAGACACCACAACAACTGCATAGGAAAGTAATATATTAAAAGTAATATGATTTTATTGGACTCCATTGACTTTCACTGTATGGTCAAGCACATTTTCAAATATTTTACAGAATATCGTCTTTTCTGTTCCACACAGGTCTGGACAATGACACGAGGATGACACGATATTCATTTCGGACCGGGGTAAACTATCTATCTCTATAATCATTAATAACTGTAAATCTGTATTATGAAAGAAAAAGAGAGATTGTTACTTTGCTACAAATTAATATGTACTACCTCCGTTAACTAGAAACAAATTTACTATAAGAAAAAAATGCAGGTGCTACACTGTAAAATACTATTTTAGTTTTTATACTACAAAATTTAATGTAAGAGCAATGTGTTACTTGTTTTGTAATTGTTTGTGAAATTTACTAGCAATTTCTATGTGAAAATTGAAACATTTTTTCAGTGTAAAGATCATTGATCTGAGGTGAATTACTCTGTTCGGCATGGGCAAAATTGCTCCTATTTCCACATGATGAACACTTTAAAAATTGTCACAGAGACAGGACAAAGCTGTTGGGGATGTCCAATGTTTTATTCCAAATGTTTTGCTGATTTTGAGATTGTGGCACTCCAGGCAGTCTTCAGAGCAGATACACTATTAGCAAGACTTTAATAATGGCATTTACAGAGGGCCATAGAGGGAGTGTGCTGAGTGTAATGTGTAGGCCTGGGGAGGTGCAATCAAAACACTCAAAAACTCTCTGAGTCACAAACTGAAAAATAGATTATAAGTCACAGATGCAGTTTGACCTAAAGCTGATGCATGTACCCCTCCAACACACACGCACACCAAAGAAGCCTGAGCCTCCACTTCAATTTAGCCCGAACCAGACTGATTCAGCTACATCCTGTCTCCCTGTAAGCTGCATTAGCCGTGCTATTAAATTAATCTTCTCTTCGCAAGCAGGTAAAATTTCACAGCTCTATTTCCAGGTTATATGCTTGTAATTGGGACAGCAAGGGTCAAAACCAAGCCGCTAATGTGACTAGGTAGATTTTATAGCTTATAGATACACATCTGAAAGGACAAATCATGAGACAAATTGACAGAGAGCACACCGATAAATTTGATTGCAGTAACTGGCTGCATTAAACCTAGTAATCTGAATAAAAAATGAGGGCAAATATCCCTCCTGATAAGGCCTTCTCTGATGGATAGTCTCTCAGCTGTTCCCCACAGATGCTCACATTGACGCACAAATGCGTCAAGACACAAATGCGCACAAAAGACACGAATCACTGAATGATTTTAGTACACATGCAAAAGTCCACAGCTTAAAGGTAGGGTCGGCAACTATTGGCGCTGCTAGCAATAGCAAGCTAGATTTGAAAGCATGAGATCCCACCCTCCCTTTAGAGCGCTCTCCAAACACACACCTCCTTCGAAGCACATGATCGCACACACCAGAGTTTGCAAAGCGTCACAAGACGATAGACGGCATTACATTAATAATGAGTAGAGCCAGACCGATATATCGGCAGGCCGATATTAGGCATTTTCCAAACTATCGGTATCGGCAGTTAAAATGGCAGATAAATGAATATATTAAAATAAAAATGGACGAAACACGCTTCAACCATGTCATGAGTGTTGGAGTTGTATAGTTTGTCCACCAGAGGGCACTCTACACCGTC
>JAOTRC010000016.1:7933332-7946685 GCA_027497675.1 Cyprinella lutrensis | reverse complement strand
TTTTGAACGATTCCGGGAAAAACGAAAAGTTAGTCCTGGTTCCAATCGATACTCGATTCTCGATACCCAACCCTACCTTGGATCTTGATCCAACTCCTCCCCGTGGACCTCATGTGCTGCATCGAGGTGCTACTGGGTAGCATATCCTACGCTACAGACCTTATGTAGCCCCGCCCCTTTGTCTTTCCATAGCATAAGATACAGGTACGAATTTACCAATCTACTGACATATGGAAATCCACTTCTCCAACTAATAACTGTTCGACAGCGATGTAAGTGACAGCAAAGGGCGCAGTGATAGTGTTTTATGAAGCGACGAGAATACTTTTTGTGAGTTTTCACAATAACATAACAATTATAAATATAAAAAAATAAACGATTTTATTCAACAATTTCTTCTGTTCCATGACATTCTCTGACACTGTTCACATAATAATAGGGCAGCGCCCCCAAGGTCAGAACGCTGGCTCAGTATTGGCCAGATCCTTCACCAACACGAAATGCCTGCATGAACAGTGTCAGAGAACGACATGAAAGAGAAGAAATTGTTGAGTAAAGTCCTTGTTTAATTTTTTTTGCACACAAAAAGTATCCTCGGCGCTCCATAATATTATCCTCTGCAGTCACATGGACTATTTAACAATGTCTTTACTACCTTTCTGGGCGTTGAAAGAGGTTATTACATTGCAGTAGGCTATGGGGAGGGTGTGTCCGTGTTGGTGCCTGTACCAGGCTACGTGCCGGTGTGTTCGTGCCAGTGTCCGTGTCGGTGTGTTCGCGTTGGTGTGTCCGTAAATTTCATTTTCAATTTCATTGCTAGCCAAGGATTTACCCGTAAAGTTTTACTGGGGCTTGTTGTGTCAGAGTAGAATTTTAACCCCACCAAGAGGTGGCGCAATACGTCACTTAATGGGCCCGGATTTTGAAAATATCTATAACTCAAAAATTTAAGTGCTTCAACACAAATGTGAGCTTTAGGCTTCAGTTCTAATTTTAGTACATGATGTATTACATCAGTGCAACTCAACTACAGATTGAAGGTCAGTACTGCAGTCGCAATACTTACTTTTGAAGCTAGTGGCCTCACTGGTGTGATCTCTCTCACACACACACACACTATAATAGCATAACCGCTCTGCTGATGGATGGCCGTTCCCACACAGCTAAACAAACACTCTCCAATAGAGCGATTGCAGGCCATTAAGCCATTCTATCAAGACCAATGGACACATGTCTAGAGGAGCTGGGGTCCCAGTGGTGGGGATATAGATCCATTCTTCAGCCCCCCACCGTCAACAACTTTGGATTAATCTCCAGTTTAGGGTTCAGATCCAATCTCAAGGCCAGTTTGTGTGGACCACAGTAACAAGGTTTTTAGGAGTCAATCGATCAAAGTTACTGCCAACATCCAGATCATTTCCCAGACACGACAGAGCGCCGACTTATTTTCACTTAATAACTTACGGCATGTGGACTATTAATTATTCATTTGACAAGTTCGGCGAAGGTTGAGCTGGAGGGAAGGGCCTCGGACTGTAATTGTGGGAAAATCCTCATTTCATCTAAATGGGGCAACGACACTCTAGAGAGGACAGTGTGGCCTCCTATCTGAGGCTTGGTCTTTTAAAATAGAAAATGACAGACAGAGTTTACTGGGGCCTCCAAGCAGTGGCTTACATACATTATTTGCATTATAAGATTGTGTGTGTGCAGGCTACTGATTGGGAGAGAATGCTAATTTGCTCCGTTCATGCAAGTCAAGGAGAGTTTGTTATTACTTTAGGAAATCAAACCTGGCAGGCAAAAATTGGCTAAATAAATCCCATAGACTTGCATTGATGGAGCTGGATAAAATAGAAGGTAGGCTGATTTGAGGAATGGCATGTTCAAACTTCACGATATCAGATTGTGGCAAAATCATTTTCGTAATAGCATGTCCCAATTTGGACTTTTTTAGAATAATTGCTGAATTATAGACGTAGGTATTGAGTTTCAGCTCAAATGATACAAATGTAAAAAAATAAAATAATAATAATATATAATTTTTTTTAAGTGGTTTAAATGTTGACATATCTTACTAAGATGCAATTATATATTCTCTTTACTATACAGAAATGGACTATGTACCATATGGTCAACAACCCAGCAACCACCCACAAACCCTTGCATTTTAATAGCGACATTTACAGGGGTTGGTTTGCACACAAAATCTAGTCTAACCAATTTCGAGCCTGTACGTGTATGTATGTGTTTCCAGTTTCTACCACCAAGGAAGATTTATGTACTTTAATAACAGGATGTGATTTAGACCTAAAGGTTGAATGAATCAGCTACGGTCTATTACACTTTGCATAATCAAACCTCTATATTTTTCACTCCAATCACTTCACTCCTTCTCCTGTCCCTGTGGTGCTGTATAATATCTCAAGCACTTCAATAGCACAACAGCGTTAATTATGAAGGGGAATGTTGATAGACAGATTTTTTTTAGGGCAATACTAAACCCTAGCGGTGAAGCATTGCAGTGCAGTGTTTATGATTTATTCATATAATTACATAACAGACAGGCACTCTCAAGCTGGTTTGTGAGCTGTGCCATTTATAACTCTTATTTATAATTTAAAATTCTCAGTTCTACTTTCCTCGCATGCCAGGATCCTCTCGATGGATTAGGTTCTTTCTGTTCTGAACATGTCCCTGTGAGATTGTTCTGCAATAACAACACAGCAAATATGGCGTGGGGGAAAAAAACGTAATTATTATTTACTCACTGAAACAAAAATTACACCCAGGAGGAAAAGGCGAGAAATATTATTTTATGGCCCCCTAGTCAGGGCAGAAGAGGTTCATTAAGTAGAATAGTTAAACAACATACATGATGTTAGTTATCAAGTCTGCATAAAAAGACTAAATGGAGAGTAATTTATATTCATGCTTTGTATTGCTGTCTGAATAGCTTTTATGATATTTATCAGAGTGCTTCAGCTATTATTTATAACCTAGCTGCAGTAGTATAGAGAGGTCACGAATAGCGCCTGTTTTCTTCTACATAAGTGAATGAGTCTCCCTCGAAGGGCAGGGCCGGTGGCTGGTTGTAGTTGGCCATCATGAAGATGAAGATGGTTCCTAGTGTCATAACTGGAGTGACCAGAAAGAAGCAGAGTCGGTCCACTGTCCTGGCAATCCCACTCCAGTCGTCCTTTTCCTGATATAGAAATGGTAGATTGTAGGTTCAGCTGTAT
Organism: Cyprinella lutrensis; assembly: GCA_027497675.1. Classification (NCBI taxonomy): domain Eukaryota; kingdom Metazoa; phylum Chordata; class Actinopteri; order Cypriniformes; family Leuciscidae; genus Cyprinella; species Cyprinella lutrensis. The sequence continues at coordinate 7,943,443 of JAOTRC010000016.1, read as the reverse complement.
GACATACATTTTATATATAATCTATTCCATATACCATATATATAGCCTATATATATAGCCTATATATATATATATATATATTAAAGATGTTAATGCAACTCCTATACTGCAACTTAAAAAAATATTGCTGAATAATCAAATTGGACGTACAAGTAATTTCAACATAATTATATTATTCTGACTTGCAAAAATTGAGTTGAATCTCAGAACTTTGGTTTGAATTTGCAAGAGTTAAAGTAATGGAAAACTGTTGTGTTGATGTATTGATCATCGTTATAGTCATTCTTGTTGTGCTTGTAATTAAATGAACCGTTAATTTATTAAATGAATCGTTCGAATTTAATAAAAAATTAAATATAATTTTTCTAAAGGATCTATATGTATTTTATATATGCAGCCTACTCTATAATTATTAAACTATCATACATTTTCATTTTATTTTTTTTAGCCTAACTCAGAATAATGGAATAAACCTGTTTTCCTTCTTTGGAATAAAGCTAAATGAAAAGGTTCCAACTTAAAGCAAAAAAATGCATATCAATGTATCATATATATTTTTGTTGTGATAGCTAAATTACTATAAATGCCTGATGTATCAAATATGATACATGAAACATGCCTAAAATTCGTCAGGGTTTACAGGGTTAAAAATCTTCTGCAAAGTGTTTACTGGATTTAATCGTCTTCATACCTCGTTATAGTCGTTTTTGTCGTGCATGTGCTTGACGATGTAATTGGCTCCTTCCACAGCTGGCTTCATCTCGTTGTACAGCTGTTCCGACACCTCTGAGTCATTACTGGAAGTGTACGCTGGGAAGAAATTACTGTTAATGGCACTAAACTGTGATAACACTTCAAAATCGAGATCCAAATGCGAGTTTAAAGTATCATTCTGGTGATGTGGGACTGACTGGCTTTGGGCGTGGGGCGAGCGGCCATGCCGTGCCTCTCTGACTGCTTCTCAAACATCAGTTCGCTGCGGGATTTAACACTGTAGTATTCCTCGGCCTGGGCGATGTATCCCAGTGAGCTGGAGCGTCGCGGCAGCGCCCCCTCCAGGCTGGGTTTGTCATCGGATGGACGGGACATGTACAGAAGGCGAGGCAAACGCTCCAAAAAGAACTGTAGACGAAAAGATGACAAGTTAAATAATCCAAAACAGGCTTAGAACAGAATCAATGGCTATGTTATGTGTAGTAAAGCTTTAATGCACAATATATCGCTACCACTGGTTCGGCCCAATTTTTTTTTTAATTACCCACATTCTTTATGCTTATTTTCCCATTTTTACACTTAGATTACATTTCCCATCAAAATCAGTCTTTAAAAATACTAATAATTTAATAACGCTGTTAATGTCACAATTTAAAATGAACTATTACATGAACTACACATGCAAAAAAACAAACAAAACAAAAACATTACAGACAAGGGAGGGCCTGACCTCTCTGGTCCATGCTGTCATGACATGGGTGCTAGGGGTCCGAAAATGCAGGTTCAGCACAATGACGCAATTCAACACCACCACAGTGACCAGTACCATGATAAACATCAGATACCTGTCAAATGAATTTGTACTATTATCTAACTTTTCTTTCTTAAAAAAGGATGCAGCATGTGTTTAAAATCAATACTTAATATTGACATAGATATGCTGAAACATTCTCATGTAATATTTCGGCGTACTTGACGATTAAGGGAATCGCCATAGACGTCTCAGGCAGACGCTGTGAAATCAGCAGCAGAAACACAGACTGAGCCAGCAGCACAGAGATGGATAATGTCATCTTCTCACCACCTGAAACAAAACACATTTTATGTTATATATTCATTCTCGTATATGTTAACAAGTTAAAGTACCCCAATTATGCTATATTAAATGTTCGTAATTTTGTTTCGGCGGTCTCCTACAATATAAGTTTACATACATCAAAGGTAAAAAAAAAGCATCACTTCATCTAAAAAGTCTAAAAACGGTTCGTTCGAAGATTCAGTCTCTTTAAACCCCTCCTTTCAAAGCCTACTCTGCTCTGATTGGTTGGACAGCTCATTATATTGTGATTGGAAACTAAATGCCTTACCATATTTTAATTTCAGCTCCAGAGCCTTCCTCAGTGCTTGATACACAGTGATACGAATTAAGGCATCACATTTCCCGTATCAATTCCAACGTCAGTCCTCTTTTAGTAGACAACTTTACTTGCACTCTGAGCTTTAAAACTTTACATACCTTATAAATTTACAAACACACTGCATGAAAGGTAATATTTGAAAAAGCATACTAGGCCGCTTAAACATAAAAGTATTGCCTGTTTATTTCAATATTCTGTCATTGTTTTTTTTTTAGGATGGATATTATATGAGCTATACAATTATGTAAATGGCAGGATCACTCACTGTCTGCAGGCAGGTAGTAGACGAGCGAGGCCAAGAAAGAGATGAGCACGCAGGGAATGATTATGTTCACAATGTAGAACAGCGGTTTGCGTCTAATGATAAGGTAAAATGTGATATCCTGGTGCTTGTTGCTTTCCATTGGTATGCTTTTATAAATGTTTCTCCTGGCAGGCTTGTGAACAATTTCCCACTCGCCGTTTTCTGCAACAAAGGAGACAGGGAGGGATCTTGTATTTAGATGAAATGGCAGAAAAAGATAAAATCATCATGTCAGATCTCACCTGTGAATCCCTCAGGATCAATAATGATCCATTCCACCTTGTAGGCCTTTCCATTCTCCTCCTCCTCCTCTTTCAGATGCATGCTAATCTCTCTGGCGTTGTAAGTTAATGAGCTATTTGAGACAGTATAAGTGTTGTGGGGCTCATAAGACTATAAAATCCATGAAGTAATTCATCTAGTTAATGTATACCTGAACTTCAGAGAGCAGTTCTGCCAATCAAAAGGGAAGTAGTTGACATTTATAGAGCAGGAGCTCCGAAATATAGCTGGAGGTAACCAGTACACGTATCCATTGGGATAAATCAGTACGTTGCAGTAATAGGCCACCTGGAACTGGGCGTCATTGCTATTTAAACGAAACAATGAAATAAAAAATTACTTAATTCATCAAATAAATAAATACTGAAAAATAAAACAGGTAGCATACTTGTTTTCAAGGACAATCTCTGGTAACCACACCATACTTGGCGGTAGACGAAGTACAGGAATGTTATCAAATTCTGTTTCATTCCATTTAAGTCTATAATCAGTCCAGCCCTTAAAAGAACAAGAGAGAAATATATATTGGTGAACACATTAAATTTTAATCCAACAACAACAAAAAAAATAATAATGTGTGTGTGTGTGTGCATTGCATGGAGCAATTCAAATAATGTACTTACATGCTCCATCCACACATTTGTTAGTAATGTCTCATCAACTTCTTTCTGTCATGGAAAAAAATATTTGTTAAACAGACTGACACAGATTGAAACATTAAGGTGTACATTTAGAAAATAATTATTATTTTTTTACATAAAAAAGGATTCTGATTACATAATGCATGTTACATGTAATGTGTTACATCCAAACACTGATTTGTAGTACATAATCATAATATTTCCCCTGCTAGGCGTACAAAAAAAACTCATATTGGTAATATTATGCACTCACCAAGGAAATTAGATTAGAAAGTGTCAGCGCCAGGTAAATATCTACGGTTTCATCTTTATTTTGGACCGGCCGAAGCTCTTTGTTGTAGCCGCGTTCCTTGAAAAGGTAGTTGATGAGTCGCTCCTCTTCGTTCCGTCCCCAACATTCTGCGAAACACATTGATTTCAGAATAATCTATCAATCATTTCTGATTGATAAGATGTCTTCTATCTCAGAATGAGCTTCTTTTAAAACCCCACCTATCAGGTATTTGGGTACCTTATTTTTTCAGGGAAAATAGCTATATGGATGTTGTAGTCTTTTCTACATGCCTCAAAACTCTAAATGACAAGTATTTAACATTGTCATCATAAAAATATGACATCCATCATCCTGTACTTGTACACTGAACCATCATCTTCACCTCTCGTTCACATGCACAGGCGACAAGTGCTTCAAACCAGTGATTAAACGAAAAGGAAATATCTTTTATATAATTCAGTCCTTAGTTCACTTTAAAAGTGCAATTTAATTCCCAAAATAAGTTGGTTTCAGTTTGAACTTTAGAAATACTAATTAAACAACATATCAACAACAGCTGACAGATGGAGGGTCATAAAATCCCATATTTTAAATATAAAATATTAATTTTGTCCTACCTTGGAAAAAGAAAAACAAAGACACTGTCAACAGATGAAGAATGTTTCTCATCATGGCATGCCGTTGAATGGCTTCCTTTTACTGTTGTTGCTGTGCCCGTCCACGGCTCTTCTGTCCAGCTTTTCCCTTGACTGACACAGACAGGTGTGGAATCAATCCACAGAGTAAAAAAGCATACACACAATCTCCAATGTCCCCTGCCGGCCTTAAAGAGAATGTAGACAACGCTCAACAAGATTCAAGGGCCCATTTTTAGAGGGTAAAGTAATCAAGAAACATATATGTGCTCTTACTTATCTGTCCAATAGAGTCAACCCAAACCACTCATCGTCAGCTGTGAGATGTCAACTGTTTTGCTCTCTACTTTTGTCCACACGGCCCTACTGGTCTAAAAATGGATCACACAACATTCCAGTGGTGATCCTAGCAGGGCACCTGTCAATTGAAAAAATGTGTTTGCACAGACCATAAGTCTTTAAGGCATGATCTGTTAGAAGCCATCAGTACATGACATGACAGTAAAGGAGAAAAAAGAGTTGTGAGTCCAGGTTTAACACTGTTTTCGTGCAGCATGAGGTGTTGCTACTGTAAATGTTTTAGGATGTCTTTGAAATGTCCAGCAGAGGGGGCCAAAAGATAACTGGAGATGACAGCATGTGCAGGATGGGCAGCAGGTTTTTTCATATTTACCCATTAATGTATTTTTTCTAACTACCTTTGGTGTTAAATTTTGGGTCATGGACGTCTTAGGTTGTGCATTTTAGAAATTGACTTATGTTACGTGTGTGATTCTGAAATGAATGATACATTACGAATTAAGCTGTCATAGCTGCTTACTTTGTCATAATTATTCACATAGCCTATATTTTCACTCAGTCAACTTAGAAAAACTTGAATTGACAAAATAACCATGAGTAGCCTATTGTAACATAGTTAATCCTAAAAATGATTTAGGATTAATGATTTAGGATTTCACTCTAATGCTAAAACTCTGTACTGCAATTAGTTTTAAAATTGTTGCTGTAGGGCAGAAGATTGAATCTCCATTTTTCAAAAATCATTATTGGTCTTCCTTTATGTCTGCCTAGGGGTTTTGCAAATATTTAGTCAATGAAAAGTATCGAAAAGAGCTTGTGACTAAACTCGTAACTCAATTGGATCATCAAACTTTCGGTAAAACCTCATAACTCCACACCACCTCTTGTGAATGAAGTGCCGGATGCAGTTTGGACCGTCTTACTTGTTTGCAATTGCAAGGATAAATAAAGAACTAGTTTGTTGAATAAGTACCGCTTATTCGATGGAAGAATGAATTTCTTTACTCAAAAAATCCCAAAATTTATTTTACCTTAGTCACTATATGAGGTAAATTCTGTTTCCGAACCATCCATTGGATACCAGTTGGTTACCATTCACAAGTTACTTAAAGGAATAGTTTGTCCAAAAATAAACAATTCTGTCATTAATTACCCAACCTTGTGTCATTCCAATTTCGTTTGTTCATCTTTGGAACACAAATGAAGATCTAGTTCAGAAACATGAGAGAGTTCTGTCCCTCCATCGACAGTCCATGCATGCAACTTGACGTTTCAGAATGTTCATAAAGAGATCAAATTTTATAAAGAGACATGATCAATTTATTTGATGAACAGATTGAATTTAGGCCTTTTCACATCTAAACATTCATCAACTCGCACATCGTGCGCATGTTCGCTTGACGCGCGAGAACCGATGAGATTCATTCATTCGTGTGTCGCATCACATTTGAGCTTCCGCAGGAACCAACCAATGAGTTTTGTTCTGGTATGTCACATCTAGTAATGTCAGTTGAACTTCTGTTTGTTCGCTGATCAAATGTTAATAAAAGACTAAATTAAATGTTAGCGAACAAGTGATCAAGACTAAACCGCTCTATTCATACGGGTTAGTTTTACAATTTCTTTAAGAACTTTTTGAAGCGTCAAAGAAAGTAATAGCTGTTAACGGAGGGGCAGAAAGCTCCTAGATTTCATTAAAAATATCTTTATTTGTTTTCTGAAGATGAACGAAAGTCTTGCGGATGAGTAAGCCTAATTAGCTCAAATTAATGACAGAATTTTAATTTTTTGGGTAAACTGACTGACCCTTTAAAACTTCTGGGATGTAGCACAATAGTAGGCTAAGTAGTTGTCAATATTGGGGAAAAACGCTAAAACCGAAGAAATATCGGATTTCATTTGCCTACTAAATACTAAAATATATACTTCTTAGTTTAGATCGTAGCAAAACGTTACGCACTATTTAACTCGCGCATCTTTATTTATTTATTTCTCCCTGCCTGCAACCCTCCCCCATTCAAACCCGGATGGATGACTTCACTTTCCCGTCTGGGTTTCCTTTCTGCTTTCGGGATCTCCCTCTATTTCTCTCAAGAGCTCACCAGCAGGCGGACGCAGCACTCCTCTCTCCATATACACCCGACGGTTCGGCCAGGAGAGATAGTTATTATTCCAGGGTCTTAGCTGGACTTTTTCTTTCGACTCTGGGGAGAAGTGGCATGAAAAGACTTTTTTAAATTCATATCGACCTCCAAATAATACTAGTTTTTCCATACGACCTTAGCTGGGAACTTGAGTAGCCTATACACCTGAGTATAGAAATGTCCGAAGTGCTGCCATACAACGAGGGGAAGATGAACGGCTACGGGGCGGACAGCGAAGTCTCGTTCAGCTGTCGACTGCAAGACACGAACTCGTTCTTCGGAACATCACAGTCCAAAAGGCCACCGAAACTCGGGCAGATTGGCAGGGCAAAACATGGTATGTATATACTGATTGATAACCATCATAACATCAAAATGGGTCTTACCTGTAACAATGGCTAATAACATTGTGTGCAACAACAGGGGTTACACACAAACAAAATGAAATCAGGTCAACACATGATACTAAAACGCGATACAAAAAGCATTAAATGTACAATTTTAATATCTTGACAAATTAAATATTTAACAAGAAACATTTTTATACAAATGTATTATCTCAATCATGGTAAATCAAAGATTTTTTTCCTTGCACATACAATATAAAAAAAATATTCTAAAATTTACATTTGCATTTCATGTTAAATCCAATATAATTTTTCACTTCATATGGTGAGGTAACCTACAGTTAACCAATTACAGTACTTTATAGGCTATTTATCCATTTCATTTTGTTCCCCGTTAAAATGTTAGTTTTCCAAAATAGCTCTTTTCTTGTTGAAACGTATGACTTTTTTTTTTACTTCATGCTAAAGCTCTAAAATAACATCTGTGTCCTCTCTCCACAGTGGTCATTGAAGATGACCGAATAGATGACGTTCTCAAAGGAATGACAGACAAGTCATCTCCTGGCGTGTAAACCTGAACAATTACACCTCGTCAACCTTTTCTTTTAATCACTGGTTTGAAGCACTTGTCGCCTGTGCATGTGAACGAGAGGTGAAGATGATGGTTCAGTGTACAAGTACAGGATGATGGATGAAGAGCCACTCTGGGCAGTGGGTTAAAATAGTGAGATTTGAAGATGATGGCAATTCTCCAACTGAAACCCAACCCAAACTGCCGCCGTGAAGAAAGCTGCTCAAGATTTCCGGTCATTTAGCCCCCTTGTCTCGTAGAAGCCATGGGTCTGGGTGTGAGATTTCATCCCTACATCAGCAAACTGAAGCCCCTGTTTCATAGGCATCTATCATACTATGAGCTGCTCATTCAAGGGAGCTGTCCAGTTCAGCACCTGACGCACAACTTGACTGTCTTTCCAGAGAAATAAGCTATATCTTGCATGGAAATGGGATGATGTATGTAATCGAGGGGAGATTGATTACATTTATTCACTGCTGTCATATCTACACACATTCCATTTTCAATCCTTGACTGATCAAATTCCCAGAATACATTTTATAGCGAATAAAGCCGCCAGCAAGAGCCGAAGAATGACAGCAATGGAAGGAAAATGAGAAGCAGGAGTACAACTTCTTGTTTGTTTTGTGGTGTCGTGTATAGATTAATATATACGGTTCTCTTTGCATGAACTTTTCTCTTGTGCCATTGCGGGAGTTTCCACCTCTTTTAAACCCAGGCACGCTTGTTTTTACCGAAATCAGTATTTGTATTTTTTATATCTGAATATTTGTTATTCTAATTCTTAATAGTCCATCGACACAGACAGGGTATGTGTAGATACAGAGGCATAACACATAATCATAAAAGGACAGACTGAATGTTATTTTGGGGATGGGGTTTCACACATCTGCATTAACATGCTTTTCGTTGCAATAAGTGATTATGCCTTTGTTGATAACGAAATGATTAGGAAATATAATTTCAGAGTATGTTCAACAGCACTCTCACTGCAATTATACATCAATGTGTTTTTTTAAACATTTCTGTTGAATATTTATTTATTTGTTTGTTTTTGTATTCATAATGTTCAGTGTATGGTTTATTGTGCATGAAATATGAATATCTTTCAAGGTTATACATTTATGAAGCAAAAAACTGTACACAAATGTCTCAACATTCTACAAATGAATTAATAAATACATTTAGAGGATTCATTCATCATGTTTCATTTTTACCTATTTCACTGTTAAAAAAAACGAGAGAAAAGAGTGAATTGAAGATCATGGGTTATCCTTTGGATATAATCTGGTGAATTTGAGAGATATCTAACGGTCTTAATGCAGAAATGAGTTATTAAAAGGATGATTTCTGTAGTTGTCAGAAATTAGAGTGAATGTTGCCCCTCCAGCCAAGCCGACAGCATGAGAATAAATTCAATTCAAATTTATTTGTATAGCGCTTTGCACAATACATAGTGTTTCAAAGCAGCTTTACAGAAAGTGCGCAGGCGTTTACTCTTCACAGGCGTTTAGTCGTCTCATCGAAGGTGTTGGGGCATCTGAAGTCTCCGTGAGAGGCTGGGTACAAACTGGAGCTGACAAACTAGCATTCCGAAATAGCAACAGAAAAGCAAATAGGAAATAATTAGCATAGCTGCTGTATAGCTGCATAATATTAATGCATTTGATCTGATTCAACTGAAGAATAAAAGGTAAGCATTAAGTGAATGCTTGGCTAAAGAGATGCATCTTTAATCTAGTTTTAAACTGGGACAGCGAGTCCGTGCCTCGAACAATATCAGGAAGGCTATTCCAGAGTTTAAATCAGCAAACAAACAAACTTAATGGCTCACACAGTCTGCCAACCACACCAAACCTTAAGGATTTTAAGCCTGGCATCTAAATAAGCAATACCAAAAAGCCAATTTATACCACTAACACAGTAACATAATGATGGTCCTTACATGCAAAACGAAGCATTTAGAACTTTTTGAGTGTACTGACCGTTTAATAAAAATATATTTTATAAAGACAGTCCACTTCGTGAATACAGGCGGCACCATCTTTGGAAAACAGTCTCGACAAGTCGAACCACGAACGCCGTTCATACAGTTCAGAAGCTCTGAACTTCAAACAGTTCAGCTCACTTGCACGTCCTTCGTGGTTCGACTAGTCAAGACTGTTTTCCAAAGATGGTTCCGCCTGCATACATGAAGTGGACTGTCTTTATAAGATATCTTATTATTAAACTCTCTGTACACTTACAAAGTTCTCAATGCTTCATTTTGCATTTATGAACCCTCATTATGTTACTGTGTGACTGTGAATGTGGGGCTATTTTGAGCCTTGTTAGTGGTATAAACGAGCGATTTCTTTTTACTTATTAAATGCACCCATCACTGGCGTTGTACGCTAAACATTTTTTAGAGATAAAACTCTTTACATTCGATTATCATGAAAACAAATCTCAGAGAACGGTCGACTAGGTACCAATGTG
>JAOTRC010000016.1:7921165-7933232 GCA_027497675.1 Cyprinella lutrensis | reverse complement strand
TTCGATTATCATGAAAACAAATCTCAGAGAACGGTCGACTAGGTACCAATGTGTTATTAGACCAAAGGTTCATTTTGTCCCGGAGTTCTCCTTTAATTGGTCAATCACAGCATTCAGCGCACTCCTTTTTTTTCAGACCAGGGTTGTCCAATCCTGTTCCTTTAGAGTCACTGTTCTGCAGAGTTCAGCTCCAGGACCAAGTTTGGACACCCCTGCTCCAGACATTCACTGTCACCATGGCAATGCTGTCACAAAACTGCGGCTCGGCTTTCATGGCCCTGTCCCAAATGGAACCCTAAGCCCATACAATACAGTAGTGACGTGGGTAGATGTGGAGATTGTTAGTCCACAAGAGAGAGTAGTGTGCTTCGCATAATAGGCTGCATATCTCGGCAGCCAAATCATCAAACTTTGTCAAAAGACGTCTCAATTTGACGGATCCTTGGAAGGAAGCCTTTGTTTCTCCTTCTTTCGGGTAATTTTGAGGGACACATCAAGTGTATCCTTCGTGGCCTTCAATCATACACAATTCTCTAAATAGTGGACGGAAAATGATTCGGCACTGATCTATTTATGAAACATAAGACAAAAATAAGGTTTTCGGATATGATGGCATACGTTATCTATTGTTTTGGTGTAAATGAACACTACTGCCAATAATGTAAGCCACTGGGAGACCACAGATGGTTGTCATTCATTAGAGAAAGCTAAATGTGTTTCTTTAAATAAACTGCATCAGTGATTTGCATAGTCATGAATATGATGCGTAATTGCATTTAGCAGTTAAAATGTGCTTTAATCTGTTTTGTAAACACATTTAATCCTGAACCAGGAAGGTTCAATTTCAGTTCAAAAGTTGTATTTGCTGTATCAGTTTTCGTGATGACCCAAACCAGTTTGCCTCCTAAGTTTGTAGTGACTCAAAGCACAGAAGAGTCTAAACAACCCTCAAGCTCTATTTCTTATCAAGCTCTAAAATAGAAACAAATTACATTTCAGCAGAGGATTAAAAATGAATGGTTTCTGGTTTATTAATGCAGACCTCAGAAGAGTTTTGCGCTGTGCTGCGGCACGGTGTGGTGTTTGATGTTTCTCTACAACGAATACAGAGAAGAGGCGTCGGAGCACGACACAGGCAGGGCAGGGCACCCAGCATTCTCTGCAGGGACACTGAACCCTGTGCTGATCTGCATGTGGCGCACCTCTCTGCTGACTCACAAAGACACAAACGTGACACATTTAAAAAAAAAAAAAATCAAATGTGCATTTAATTTCTATATTTTAAAACTATCATTTATTGTTAATGCATTTCTTAATTTTATTATTTATTCAATTACATATATTAACACATTTACGTAGCCTATATAACACAAATAATTATTTTTATTTTTAATCATTAGTTGTATACTGTTATCTAAAACAATATGATGGACTTTTTTGATTAGGTTAATTGTTTGACAGTATTAGATGCATTTCAGAATGTAGAAGTATATTGTCTAATCATGCTAAAGAGTTTTCAATGATAGAATATTCAACATGTATTATAATTATCATTATAAAAAATAGGCTGTGTTGAATTGCAAATTGAATCGTCAGCTTAATGGTTGTGAGTTTGTGTTGAGTCAGTTAAAATATGTATATAGGCTATGGAAGACACAATTTAATATCCATCCCTAAAAACTGTTGAGCAATAGTTTTGACTCATATGACATTACATTCTGTGATGCTGATGAGAAGACTGTTAGAAGGGAGTGGGGGTTGAATTAAACATTATCCTGTACAATGACATGAAGCTTTAAATGGATGTTTCATGAATTCACGTTTATATAATCCTTAGATTATCCCTTTATGGGCACATCCCATAGGAATCCCCATAATGGGATGCTCTGCAGTGGTCATGTGCTTAATTTAGGCAGGATTAGATTAAAACGTCACTCCCATCATACATCCTTGATAAATGTCTATTAGAGAATGACAATAGGCCTACACTATAACTTAAAAACAACAACATCCTAAATCCCTTTTGTAACGCAGGTTGTAAGCCTATTATAATTGTTAATATTTTAGACCTGTGTGGTTTTTGCGGTATATTGCGTACGTTACACACGTTACTCACCTGTACGTGTCTCGTCATATCCGTAAATAGACAAAGTTAGTTACTTATTATGCGTGTATGTTGTATATGTTGAGGATGCCGTGGGTGGCATAGCTTATTAGTTGTTACAACGAATGAGATAGATTGACATGGAGGAGTTAAATCCCGAAACTCCGGTAATCACTCGTTTTTTTAAAAATCGCTGAACACTGACGAGTCTGCAGGCAAAAAGAGAACGACAGAGCTCGCAATAAAACCAGTTTGCTTTTCGAAGATGAGGAGAACGAGGGATTTGAAATGTTGTAAAAGTGGAGCAATGGCATTTTTATTACATAGCAGGTGAGTAAGGTATTTTATTCAACAGATAAATTGCCATATTTAGCTCTCTAAAAAGATAGCTCGTTGTAAAGTATAATTATCCAATTGCGAAGGGTCATATTCATCCGCAGTTACGCAGAGCCGAAGCACAACCACAGTAATATTCTACCGCAAAATTCATATCGTGTTCTTTTACATGGAGAGTTACTAAATGTAAAGAATATATCAGATATAATAGTAATATATAATAAAACATGTTTCCTTAACTATACGCCTCTCAAAATTAATATTCACATAGTTTTGCTTGGAGTGTACTTCATATGCTCAGATATAGGTCAGTCTGTTAGAGATTATGAGGTAAATAGAGGCCCTTGTCTTCTTCTCATGACTCAAATCATCCATATATTATTTATAGTAACACTGCACAGCACAGATAGTGTTAAATATGCCATTGTAAGCTCTATCTGATGTCTATTGTTCATTTGTTCTCCCTGCAAAGCTAAAAATAAATCACTTGATATTCCTTTTCTGATAACCGTAACAAGAACAAGACAGACATAAACAGCAGCAACTGCTGACTTCCAACTCACAGCAAAATAAATCCAAATCTGTAAAAGATTGAGAAACATTCTGTAATGAGAATAGCAGATGAAATTGTTAGCTATGATTACATCTAGGTCTAACTTTTCTGCACTTCTGCACTTGTCATGCTCAGGCTTGGACGCAATGACCAGAACTGCACAAACAGGTCTATTTGCAGATATGTCAGGGACGCAATGTATAAACCGAGATGTGATAATACTTGAGATTGTTTGCAGATGAGAACTTTGAGTTTTTGTCTTTCAGAAATGTTGGAGCACACATACACACAGGAGGGAACAACATTGAGACGACAAGGATGACTGGAAGACAACTTGAATGATGTGATGACTGAAGGTACCATTAGCTATAGCAAGGTAGTCATTAACATTAAGCATTAACATTAACGTTTCTGAAAAGCATCACAAGACTAAGTAGATTATAGTACCATTGCTACCAGTGGTCTCTACGATCAACTTAGCTTATGCTTTTGGGAAACACAGCCCAGGTAAGTGGTCTGTAGCATCAGACGAGGTCTGACAATATGTGCTCTATAGGCTAGTGCTGGTGATGAGGGGTTTTGTACTGTATATATTGGTTTGATGAGGAATTACATTTTAGTTGTGACTCATCGTATGTGCGAATGTGACCCACAATTCACTCTTCATTTGCTCACCATGCGACTTCCCTCAAACACCAGCTACTGAAATTTATTCAAGCAAAATTGGGCCACTGTGTCTCTTGACCATGAGTCAGCGTGTGTTTCTGTTTTTAACAGATGTGGGCATCTGAGGGGTTTCTATACTGATTATTTACTCAATACAACCTGCTCACACATATAACTACATTTAAAAATAATACATGTATCATTGATTATTTAATATTTAATCAGTTGCTGCATTCACACCATGTCGTAAACAGAATTTTGAGAATTTTCATGATAACTACATGTGATGTTCTACTCAGACTGGGTAATATACTAAGTTTTGTCATTAAACTCTAGATGGCGCAGGCTCATAAGTACTTACTCGCAGAATTACGAGGACGTGAATGCTTTTTACAAATGGGAATCTCTTAATTACGATAACTCTTTCTTAGTGCAGAAATCAAAGGAGGAAAGTAGCGAATAGTGAAACTTTTCATAGAAGTCACAAAATTATGAAAGAATAAATTGAATGTAATTTATTCTTCCATAATTTTCTATGGTTTCCGTGGTTTGTTTGAAAACCCCTTCAGTATTAAATCCAGTTCACACCAAGTAAGATGACTATGACGATAAAGATAAAGTTCTATAAAATCGTTCTAAATGTAAAAGAACTGCATAGTCTAAACCTAAAACGATAATGGCAAAGACAAACAAAGTGTTGTCTCGTTCAACCAAGAGGATGAAATCTCTTTCCTCCACTGGGCTTTGTTATATCACAATCTGAATCAATAGGGCCTCTGAGTGGAATTAAACCAGTGGAATTAGAGAGCAGTAAACTGGCAATAAGAGCCATGTAGACAGTCAGTTGTCCACTGGCTCCTCGTTGCCTGTTATGTAAGTTTCATGCTCTTGTACAATGTTGATAAGACTTGAAAAGGCAGGCTAACAACTTACATAAACACCCTCAGTGCTGAGACGGGCTAAGAAAATATTTAGAATGAGTTTTAAGGGGTAAATACATACATATTTTAAAACCAGTACATGAAGATATGGCTTTTTGAACAAGAAAATAAAATGTAGGGCCGGCCTTGATCCATCGGGAATTGATTGGATGGTTGTGATTTGCTGTTGCTGTGATGGTGCATGTGAGTGACAGGTTCTTCCAGTCACGCCAGTAAACACATCATCAAAGAAGAGATATTGCTTCAAGAGGGAGGGGATGGTATTTTGATTCTTTTTTTATGTGCAAGGAAAAATCATTTATAATAAATACTAAATTGTCCATTTTGATTTCAAGGTAACTAAACAAATTTACGGTTACTTATTGAGATACTGAAGTTCTGCTCTATGTCCTGCTTCAAAATTAGTCTTGGGTCTCTTATCTGGATAATCCGTATTCAACAGGAGATGATTCGAGCTAGAGTGTGCTCATCTTGTTTTCTGTAGAGCAGTTTTTTATTATTATTGTTCAGAGGCTTCAGAAAAAGTAGGGCAAGCTGTCTGTCTCTCATGCCACCACTGCAGGCCCCAGGGATGTGATTGTTCTCGGTGCGTAAGGGAGATCCTTGTGGGTGACAGGACACGTCTGCCTTGTGTCTTTGCCATCTTTCTGTTTTCATAGTTTTTTAGTCTGAATGGCTTTGAAATAAAAATCTGCTGCCAATGTAAATAGTCTCATAACACGAAGCACGAGTCTCATCTCTTTTTTTGCACATGACAAGCTTGTTTTGGTGTGAAAACTCATCTTTGGCATCCCTCATGCCGTAAAGGTGTAGTTCACCCACAAATTAAAATTATGTCATTTACTCGCATGCATTTTGTTCCAAACAAAATGCATATTTTGTATATTTAATTTCAGTAAAACTATTTACATTTACACAATTTGTTCTGCTCATGTTTTAAGAAGTAGTGTAAATTTTTCCAGTGTTGTCTTTACGATTTTATGCAACAACTGCCATTATATGAATGAGTGGCCAATTTTTAGCAACCTGCTATTTATTGTATATCAACTATTTTAGATAAATCCAACCCTAAGAGTCACATACAAATAAAATATATTAGACAGACAGTCGGACGTTCTGCTCTAGTCTAAGGTCACCAGGATTTCGTCTGCAAATTGGACTGTACTTTATATCGAATTGTTGAGCTCCAAAAAAAAAAAAAGAAAAGAAAAAAAGTGTGATTTGTGCACTATTTCCCAAGTCTTCTGAAGCCATTTTATAGCATTTAAAGAAAATTTAGGTTGAGTCAATCTTCCATCCATTAGCTCTGAAAGAAGCTAACCCGAAAGAAGTCGTGTAACCATTTCAAGAACTCAGTTAAGCTAAAAAAAAAAAAAAAAACGGAATAGTGTCCCTTTAATTATGACATTTTATGTCATAATTACGATTTACCAATGCATTATTTTTTAATTGGTTAGAAATGGGTATCAATGGTTTTGAGTTGAAGACAATGATAGTTAGAATTCTTCAGTAATGCATGTGTGCTCACCCCAGGGTATTTTTGTTTGACAAATTATATAAAGTTACTTTTAGAAGTGTTTTAATGTACGCTATTGTGGTCGAAACGAAAGGGCCAAAAGTGAAAATAACCAAGAGTTAAAAAACCTTTTAATCAGTTTTTTTATATTCAACAACGACCTTGTTCCCTGTCTGTGCCCACATAAACTTAATAAACAAATGACAAAAAATAGCCTAGTAACACATTAACTTTATCCTAGAATGCACTGAACTGAATTGTAAGTACATTAGCATTAGAGTCATCGCATAAATTTGGGCCATGTGTCCTGCATTGTGTTTCTTGAATTCCCTCCCGTTGATAACACAAAAATAGCCCATAAAAGCAGATTACAGGCAGCGTGTGTGTGTGTGTGTGTGTGTGTCCGTGTGAACGTGCGAAGCGCTCTCAGGGGGCCGCCTGCTTGCTGAAGGCTCACTTGCTCCAATCAATGTGGCAAGCTTGGGTTCTTAAGCCAGCTGAGAGATGTGCTTGCCGGGATCAATGAGCAAGAGCTGGCAGCCTGTTACTGACTTACTCTTATTAAAGCAAAGCACAACTACAGGAACAGGGGAGAGAAGTTGAGACAAAGCAAGTTTGTTGGGGGGGTTAATGCCAAAGGAAATTGAAAAATGGGTAAATGATGATCGTGATAAGCCAACACCCATGTATTAGTCAATATATCAATGCAAATCAGTGCAAACAATTGCAAAACCTCATATTATCAATGCAAACCTCATTTAGTTAGTTGAAGAACTTGGATCAGCATTAAATGTTTGCTCAAGGGAAGCATTAATCTTCCTATTTTTTTAGAATTATATGAAATCTGTCCTTGGGGCCGGATGTTGATTCGGCACCAGATGTCATTGACGTGTGTTTTCAGCCGAGGGAAGACGGAGGACTTGTCCATGTCCTGTCCAATGATTTCTCTCTGTGTAGTCCTGCCGAAGAGAGAGAGAGTGGGCACAATCGCTACAGTAATAAATCAATGTGTATTTGAGGCAACTACATCTGCCAATCAAACCGCTTGATGAGGGAAATGAATGACTAATAATACTCTAGAGTGTTTCTGTGAGGTAATGAACCATGAAAATGTTTATTGTTAGTGACTATTACGTCAAATGTCATTATGGCGACATACTGACGAATATCCAAAGCCTTTTGTCAGCAAAGGGAATTTTATGTTCCTGCCTGGGGTTGAATTTCTTTTTGTAGATTCTAATGTTTAACTTTTGCCTCAGACCCAGGCTTTCAATCTTAAGTTATCGGAACAGACGTTTTCTTCCCTATTGTGACTAATATCTAAATGAAATGGCTTTTAGAACAAGAAAAATGTTGGATGGGACTTGATTTTGTCCATCGAAAAATTGACGGAAAAAAAACAAAAAAAACAAGATCAACAAATCAAGGTAAATACCACTTGTGAACAGAATATTTTGTTTTAATTCCAATTAAATTACGCAAAAAAAAGAGAAGAAAATATTTAATTTGGTTTATTTTTTATAAATAAAATTATGAAATCAGCCTTAAAGCCATTTTAAAAATAAATTGTTTAAAATGTTATTTACACCACAAAATGCTATTAAACATTAAAAAATTTGAACTGTTTTAGAAATATTTATGGCAAAAATGATTAATAAGTTAATAACATCCACAGGGACCATGTACATGAGAGCACTCTTCTTGTCAGAGACCTAAACATGTTAAAGACTGAAGTAGAACTTTCTAAGAAAGATCATTTGTTACATTTTCCTCCTTCATAACCTCAACTTCTCAGTCTCTCTCTTTCCCCCTCTGGAGAAGGTGCATGAAAGAAAGCACAGTCTAATTACCAAAGTTTCTGACTGCTTACCCAACTTTTACTCTTACCCTGCTTTTTCCTGAGCAGACGTTTGCACTTCATCAGACCGAAACCCAGTTTCCTTTTCAGTCAGATACAATGAAACTACATTTACTAAAATAAAATATGACCTCAGGTAGAAAACGCTACAACTATAGGTGATAAAATTCAGTATTTTTTTATTTTGCAAATGCTTTCCAGATTATGTGCAATCATACGAGAGTAACGAGACTGATACCAGACCAGCATTGTTCATTGTAAGATGGCAACAGTAAGCAACCAGAATACGTGAAGAGAAACGTGGTGGGGTGAATCATCCTCATTAGTTTCGACAGTAACTTACCCTGCAGTGGTCCATAAGCTGAGGGTCAGAGATTGTCTTGGCACCTGCTGAAGTTCCTGTCTGTTTCTGTCATGCTCGTGTGACCTACATTTTCATTTGCTGTGAGGCTGGATTCCCCCATCTTCAAGTGAAAGAGAGAAAGAGAGAAAGAAAGAAAGAGAGAGAGAAAGAAAGAAAGAAAGAAAGAAAGAAAGAAAGAAAGAAAGAAAGAAAGAAAGAAAGAAAGAAAGAAAGAAAGAAAAAAGAAGAGCCTGGTAGATTAGATATGTGCTGCTAGGTTTACTTGCATGATCTTTTTAATTTATCTAATATCTGCACATTTTGCCTTGAGCAACACTTGTTAAGGGAAAAATGAAAACACAATATCAGTTGAAATTTAATGTCAGTCAAATTCAAGACCTTGTAAGATCTGCACAAATGAAACTATTACCGTAAGCCATACAGAACAAACCTATTCAGTCTCAAAATAGCCTGTAGGCTAAAATCTCAGAGTTTTTTTTTTACTTACAACAAAACTAGTGTTACCAAAACATACAGTGTAACCAAAGCCAATAATAATATGATGTACAGACCAAACACTAAATCGTATTAGATAACATATTAGATCTTTAACAAAAAAAGACTTATGCAGCTTTTGCCATATAGTTAATAAATTAAAAACATTCACACCAAATTACCTCCTCTCCCAAACTAATTGTACTTAAATATAAGCTAAATTAAGAATAAAATGAAGAGTACTGAGAATAAAATAAGCATTCCTTGGGTGAGATCAGGAGCACAAAGAAAGGTTTGGATGACTGACCCAATTAAAATCCACTGCTGTTGACAGCGGTGAAAGTCACTTATGCATGATAATCCCAGTGCTCATTAACAGTACGTGCAAGTGTTTGTGTGTGTGCGTGTGTACACAGTACAGTAGGTATGTGTGTGTGTGTATGTGCATGTGAAACGGGCAGCACGTGCGGTGGATTCACGTGGTGAGTTTGCACTCACTTACACAGGATCCTGGCTCCACTGTTGCCTGGTTACCAGATTAAACCCAGAGCCCCCTAAACAAGATCTTTTTCAATTGTTTTGTTTCCTTTTTCATCCCCGCAACAAGAACAAAATCCCACAAGTTGAAGAAATACATACAGCGTTTCCTTTTTCATCCCTGTGACAAGAATAAAATATCACAAAATAAAGAAACACACACAGCGTTCAAATCAAGCGCAGTATATGAAAGGTAATTCAGAGTGGCAGGTAGTAGATATCTTTAGCTTGACCTAGAAATATGGAGAATTATCAGATAAAACTGAAGAGATCAGGATTGAGAGTACATAGAGTGAAAATGGCTTGTATTACGAGGATCAGTTATGAACAGAAGTGACATTTGCAATCATTGATTTTAGTATACTGCTATGAATATGTCAGTGTCATTGTCTTGTCTCTAGATGCTACCAGTCAATTTATTTATTTTTTGTCTAAGGCACGTTTAAAAAGGCTTGCATGTCCTAATTGGGCCTGAGGAAAGTGTCATAGAAAGTGTTGACAGAAATTGCCTGGAAAAAAATCCATGTATTGTTGACCTAAAACTGAATTTAACCATATGAATTTATCTGAGTTAACTAAATGATTAATGATTAAATGATTGAATATGATTTTTCATTTAAGATTATTAAGTATTGAACTGATTTTCTTAAACAAGCAACAAAGGGAACCACAGTCTATTTTTACACAACTAAAAGGGCAAAATAACCCCTGAGATACAAACTTTCAGACAGATTATGAAAAGAATTTCACAAAATATAATAAGCTGACACTTAACGACAACTTTTTAACATGCAAGTCCGCACTAAATATTGACACATACACGAACACACTGTACACACTTGCACAAATACATATATTTACGAACTTTTATGTTAGATGTGATTAATCGTGATTAATTGATTTGACAGCACAACAAATATACATTTTACAGGTAGCAGACACAAAGCTGTATCATTTATAGAAAAATATTTAGGCAAATTAAGATCAATTTACTTGAAGCAAAATTGTGTAAGATATGCTTTACTGATTAAATATTTAGTAATGACTGAATATCGTAATATTTAGGAATTAAATTGTATCTTAATTTATTTTAAGCCTACACCTTGCCGACGTTTTGAATTATATTTTTCACAAACTTTTATGTTGGATGCGATTTATCGATTTGACAGAAATAATATTTAGCCATTTAAAGTGTAGCACTTTAGTTTAGGGTCCAATTCTCACTAGTTGCTTGCTTATTAGCAAGGATTTTACTAGGATATTGGCTGATTATTACTTGTAAAGCACATATTAATGTCTTATGCTGCATGAATAGGTTCTACATCCCCAAACCTACCCAATATCTACATTTAACAACTTATAAACTATTAAGAAGCAGTAATAAGTAGTGTGTTGAGGAAAAGGTTAATAGTAAAGTGAGAATTTGTCCCTAATCTAATGTGTGACCAACATGTATAGTACACACTACAGTATATACAGTATACTTTTTTAAATGTCATGCCACATGTGATATACTCTGTAGTGTATATCACATGTGGCATGATATTTAAAACAAAAAGTTAACAAAGTTCTCAAACTATTCGATTAGTGTCTTTTACTTGATATGAATATGTCTATACAGCCGGCTGACACAGTTTGGCCTGAGCCAAAACACATCTACCTCCTCTCCGGTCTTTTTTCTGTTCTTCCTCCCTCTCTCTGACCCTTCGACACCCACACGCACATCCATCATGGGCTGTGAGTTACCCGTGTGGAAAAAAGCTCTCAGCTCCAGAGATTAACCAAAAAAAGAAAGAAAGGGAAACAAACAAAAAAAGCTGTTTTCCCAGCCATCAAGAGATTCTCTGCACCACAGAAGAAAGTGGCTGCCACTATCATTCCTGCCAATTACCTCCGGCCCCCTCAGGCATCTCCAGTTTCCACGGTAACTCGTGGCACCCACTCTAGCTGGGATGCGCATCACCATGGCAACCTCAATCGAAGGTTTCGTTTGCTTGTCTTCGCAGTGACAGTGCTGACTAGCCTCATTACTGAAGGATCATGCTGAGGCTATGAGAACCCTTTGATCACATGACCCAATTATGGCAAATATCCAGTATGTGTGACAACCCCTGAAAAGCTAGTTTCAGCTAGCTCATCCCTGCTGTGCACAGATCCCTTTAAACGCACAGCAGTCAATTCAGAGTTCTCTCACTGTCCTACTGAACAAAGGTTTCAAACATGTCTTGTTGTTCAATCGACATCGGACGATTTAGTCAAAGGATGTAACTATGTTGGGACGCTTGTTTCTGCCAAAAATAAATAAATAAATGTATTACGATGTCGTATGTCGCAATTCTGAAATTTTCTAGAAATTTCAAAAATTGACTGTGTAATAACAAAAAATCTCAATTACCTTTTTATTTGTTAATCTGGTGGAAACAAACTTCCATATTGGTGTAAACTTTAGAGCCAGACCGATATATCGGTCGGCCGATATTATCGGCTGATATTAGGCATTTTCCAAAATGTCGGTATCGGCAGTTATAATGGCCGATAAATGACTATTTAAAAAATAAAATAAAAATGGACAAAACATGCTTCAATCATCTCTTCTTGGCCTGTTATATTGAAAATGTATGTTTTACAATTTGCAGTATGATATCTATTGCTAAATTATGGCTCATCATAGACTAGCTAACCACAAAGCTAGCTAATGCCACTATCATCAGTGGAAGA